>QEPC01001423.1:360862-382291 GCA_003113815.1 Sphenodon punctatus | reverse complement strand
CCCCAGCAAGACACATGTCCCCCTCTCCCCCCATACACCCACTCCCCCCACTTCGGGTTGCCATATAGACGTGAATTCTAAGAGGGCACTTATGAGATGTGCAGGTTGCAGGGCTGCATTGTTTCCAATGCAGCCCTGCAACCTGCATAACTTATAAGTGCCCTCTTAGATTTTGCATCTGGCACATTGGCTACCCTACACATACTCCACTGCCTACTTCCATCCAGACTCAAATCCCCCCACTCCCAGTGCACCCCGTAATTGGTAGGTAAATAAAATTCTTAATAAAATCAAAATCAATTTCACAATTCATAATTAAAACAAATCACTCACTATTATAACATCCCCCCTCCCAAAACAAGTCCCTCCTGTCCTATCCACGACCACAGTTCCCTCCCTAAAAAAGCAAAGCCCAAGCCCCAGATGGGTCCCCGACTCCCCAAACTTTACTTACCAGCAACAGAACTGGGTCCTCAGGGCAGGCTGAACAGCATCTTCTCCCCCACTCCAGCGAGGGCAAAATGATGCTAGCCCTGGTGGGCTTGCTTTCAATGGACCCACTTGGCACTGCCAAGTATGTGGTGTGGCTACACTCCCTAACTAGCTTCCTTGAGATTATTATTATTATTATTATTATTATTATAAAAAATAACAAAATACTAACTAAATCTAATTTAACAACACTAACAGTGGAGTAAAAAGTAAAGAAGATCCAATTTCAGCTGGGATGGCCAAATGCAAAACTCACTCTGGAAGAGCAACTAAGTTACACTCTCAGAAGTGAAACAGAGATAAAATGGCACCTGGATTCACCTTATATATATACTCTGCTGACTTCTCCGCCTCTCTCACTCTCTGCAGCAGGCAGCCCCCACCCTCTCATCACCACGTGAGAGGGAAAGCCATACAGCAGAGACACTGATTTTTTAAAAGTTTTCCTCCAGTCACACAAGCACTCTCTGCCCCCACCCCCCAGCCAATCACATCCACACAGCACACAACGTCACACTGAGCAAAGGCAGTAAGGCCAGGCACATGTTGTAATTATGCAGCTTTCTCCCCTCCCCTGACAGAGTCCACCCCGCACACCCCTCCCCCCAGGGAGGCAAGGGCTACAGACCCAATGACAACCTGATATGCAGGCTTTTCTCCTCCATTAAACCCCATAGAAGTCTGCCCCCAGCGGCTGTACAGTTCCCCCAGATGCGCTGGACAGCACCGCTAGCCGCCCAGACCGTGTTTTGCTAAAGTTTGCCCCTTGAAGGGCTCAGTTGGCTTTGGCTCCTCGCCTCACCCCCTTGTATTCGCAACTTGAATATTAATTTATTTTCTCTTCTCATTGGTGGTGCAGTGTTGTCCCTCCCAGCCCGCAGTGGCCCTGCCTCCCACTCCCTCCCCCCCCCAACGCCGCCGACAAGTTTCCTGAGCCAGATGCACATGCGTGAGCTAACCAACATGACTCACGCATGCGCAGTGAGAGAACCCGGAAGTTCATGGTCCCGGCATGGCTGAGAGAGCCACACCGGGACTCTGAAGTTCCGCAGACACTGCCAGCTGCCCGGGAACCCGGGGACTCAAATTTTATGGCTGCAGACAGGATTTTGGGTGGCATGGAGCCAGGAGGGCAGCACCCCAGCCGCCCTAGCACAAAAACCGCGCCTGGTCCAGCCTGCGCCCGGGTGTGCACAGCCTGCAGCTGCATTCCTGCTGTCATCACCTCCCACCTCTTTGTGTTTTGGCTGCCTGTTGCCCTCACCACCCTGAGATGTGTGTAGGCTGTCCTGTATGTGTGCTTGGTGCCAGCAGCTGCATGCTGGGTCTGAACCCCATGCCTTGCTCATTAGCCAGGCAATGTTGCAGCCTGTGGCCTTATCGCTTGGCCTTGGAGCTCCCCTGTTTCCCCTCCCATCCCTCCAGGGATTGTGGGTCCCCTCTTGCCTTACATTTAGTATCAGGCATGTGCTGTACCATGGCTGGCAGGGCTTGCCTGGCACCCGCGGGCCCCTCCACCCCCGGCGCTCCCCATAGCTGGACCTTCCACGAGACCATGGCCCTGTGTGACCTGTTGCATTCCCCGGCCGTGCAATTGCTCCTGAGCTGCCCAGACAGCCTGACAGGTGCCTGTGTGAGTCTGAGCTCCAGCCTGTGCTACTTTGGCTATGAGGGAAGCGCCCACGATTGCCAGCTGCAGGCGGAGACGCTGGACCTGCGTCCCTTTCCCGGTGGGCGCATCCTGGAGATGAAGTGCGCACATGTGGGGTGGTTGGCTGCAGAGACCATGTCTGCCTTCTCTGTGTGCATCCTGGCATCCTACATGACCTCTCTGATGCCGTGCCCTTCTTTGGCTATGTTCATGGGACCCGTGGGTACCAGCGGACCTGTGGGGCGGTCTATCACCACCTGTTGGAGCTGGGTCACCTTTCATGGCCCCCAGCTGCTGACTATGGCTTGCCAGAGCCCACTGAGTGGAGCTGGCAGTGCTGACTGGTGTGTGGTCCCGTTTCGATGTGCAGGTGGGACTTGCCATGCAGGATCCCTTTGAGGGGTACTACCTGGTCACCCACCACATGGCAGCACTGGGATATCATCAGGGCATGCTTCAGTGGCCCCACTTTGTGCACCTGATGGGCCACCCGGCCCTGGGCCCCTTTGTGGCCCCCTGCAGCTGGCTGTGAGCCCCCCTGTGCCTTCCTGGCCCTGGTTGCTGGCCCCGCTGTGAGCTTCCACCTCCCCCTGACTGCTGTGGGTCGCTGCCTGCTCCCTCCATGATGTCCCGGCCTTGCTGCTGTGCTGCCTGCTTCCCGGAGTTCCGCTGCCCCTGACTGTGGCTCTAGGCCCTGTCCACAGGCCCGCCCGTCCACCTCTGCAACTGGTGTTCCCCTCCATGTCTGCTTTCTCCAGTGCCCGTGTCCTGATCTCAAAGCTGGAACCCAGCACCCCAGGCTGCTGCTGACCCTCCTCGTCTGCCTGCAATCCTTCCTGTGCCCGTGCCCCCCCCTTGGGTGGCTCTGTGACCGCAGGGTTCTGGGGCCCCTCGACTGCACTTCCCGGCGTCCTCCCAGGGTGTGTGTATGTCTTTGGACCGGCTGCACGGCTTTGGCTCTCCTCCATCCCATCCATCGCACCCTCACCAGTGCTTGGGGTGCTTGTTTGCTTCCTGGACCGGTCCTGGGCTGCTCCCTGTTCCATGTGGCCTCCCCCTGTGCCTGTGCTCTGCCCATGTGGGGTCCCCCCATTCTGGAACTGGCTGTGTATCTGTGGGGGTGCCCATGCAGGCTGTGCTGTTGTGGGGGTTCTGGATGCCATTCCCCATGTCCTGCCCTGCCCCTGGGCTGGTTCCCCCCCATCCCTCTTCCCGTCCCCCCTTCCCCCCTGTGCCATGTGTGTTGTCTGTCCCACTGTGTCCCCCTTTCCCTTCCTTTTCCATATGGGTGTGTATGCTCCCGGGCATGTGTGTGTGCTGTGTGTTCCACTGTGACCTCGTTCTCTCTGTGCCTGATGTGTGTGCTGCTTCAGTGGCTCTCCTCCCTCCTCCCCCTCCCTTCCCATTTCCCTTGTGTGGGCATTCCCTGTAGGCACTTTTGGCTTCCTTTGCCCTCAGCCGGCCATGTCTGCCTCCTGCCCCTCCTCGGTGTCTTCTGGGTGTTTTGACCATGGCCTGGAATTGGCATCATGTCTGTTGTGCTGTCCACGACAAGGGCATAGATGACACCTCCCCCACTACCAGATCCTCCGTCTTAAGGCCAGTGCAGAATACCAAATCCAGAGTATTCTCCCCCCTTGTGAGTCAGGCCAGCTACCCTCTGGGACAAGCCCATGATTGCTATGGCAGCCATGAACTCCTGCTCTGCCCCCTTAACACTGGCATTGGCATGAATACTGAAGTCCCCCAGCACAACCAGTCATGGTGAACGCAACACCACTTCTGACACCAGATCGCTAAAGCAGGCAGGGATGCTGCTGTGCAGGTAAGTGCACAGTAAACAAGAAGCACCCCTAATTTGTCTCCACACGCCAAATCAACCATGAGGTGAAGGCCCTCCATACTGGACGGAGTCTGCACTGGATATCTCTGTACAGCCCAATTATCCCTAAAATCATGGCTGCCCCACCCCACCCCACCCCTATCCCTCTGGCCGTGGCTGATGCTGCACAGGGTACCCAGCTGGAACCAGGTCAGCCAAGATAAGCCCTGACTCTTCGACCAACCAGGTCTTTGTGATACATACCAGGTTGCTCAGCAGATGGAGTTGGTAAAAAGCACTCCTGGCCACCGCCGCAACCTGATGTTCCAGGCGCAGCATTGGGTCCAGAAGCACTCCAAGACACTGAACCTAGGTAACCAGAGGGGGGTGGACCCCTCAATAACAGAGGTCCCAAACTCTTCCAAGACACAAGATCAGTTGTCATCACTTCAGTCTTATCTGGATTCAGATTCAATCAGCTCTCCTTCATTTATTTTTATTTATTTATATAAATATTTAATATCCACTCCCTCTTGCCTCAGGCAATTCGGTGCAGCTTACAGTTGGAAAATATATAAAAAACAAGAATATAAAAACCCAATGAAACACCCCTTTCTTGCGGTGGGGCAAACCCCATGTATAATAGGAGTCCCCCCCAACCCCCAGATCACTAACCCTGTCCACCACCATCATCTCCATCTTGTTGGAATTCATCTTCAATTGACTCGCCCTCATCCAATCTCCCACAGCTGCCAAACACCGAGAAAGCACCGAGAATGCTAGGCTTGGGTCAGATGAAAACGAGAGGTAGAGCTGGGTGTCATTCAGCATGTTGATGAAACTGTATCCCAAACCTCTTCATGTCCTCACCCAGCAGTTGTATGTACACATTGAACAGGAGGAGGGACAAAATAGAACTCTGGAGGACTCCACACGGGAGGCCCAGGGGAGATGACCAATAGTCCCCCAGCACCACCTACTGAGATGTCCCGGCCAGGAAAGAATAGAACCACTGAAGCACAGTTCCGTACACTTCAGTTAAGTCCCACAGGTGAGTCACCAGCACCTTATGATCAAAGGTATCAAATGTCGTTGACAGATCTAACAGAATCAATAAAGTTGAATTCCCCTTATCCAGTTCTAGGCAGAGGTCATCAACCAAGGCCAGTCTCAGTGCCATACCCTGGACAAAAACTAGACTGTGCTGAGTCTAGAAAACTGATAGTATTCAGGTGTGCCTGGAGCTGCTGAGCCACTGCCCGCTCAATAACTTTTCCTAAAAAGGGGAGGTTAGAAACAGGTTGATAGCTGGCAGGAGAATCAATGTCAAGTGATGGTTTCTTGAGTAGAGGCTGAACCACGGCCTCCTTAAGGACATCCGGCACCCTGCACTCCTGTAGGGAGGCACTGATTATTACCCCAGCTAGTAACAGCCCCAAAGTCTCCCTCTGGACTTCACCAGCCAGGACAAGCATGGGTCTAATTCACAAGTTGTGACTCTAACCACCCCTGGCACATCCCCCGCATCAGCGGGCATCATCAATTGAAACTGATCCCATAACACCAGACCAGATGGGGCCTTCATAACCTCTGACTCTGCCACTGTCCCTAAACGTACAATGCCAAAGTCAGGGTGAATGAAAGTGATTTTATCTGCAAAATAATCCACAAACATGTCACAGCGGGCACTGGAAGACTCCAGTTCCAGGTGGAGACAAGCTGGACTGACCAAGCCTCTCACTACCCGGAAAAGCTCCGCCAGAGTTGATTTTGCTGATGCTATGACGGCTGCAAATAACCTTTTCTTTGCAGCCTACACAGTCATGGAATAGGCCATCAAATAGGCTCCATGCTGCAATCAGTCATCCTCAGTTCAAGTCCTATGCCATCGCCACTCTAACCACCTACCCTCACACTTCAACCACCCTAGGTCCTCTGCAAACCATGGGGACCTGCACTGCCACTGCGTGGGGGGCAGACGCCTGGGAGCCACATTGTCAATGGCCTCAGCCAGAAGAGCGTTCCATAAGGCCATGAGGTCATCAATCATGTGGTTGTCAAGGTCCAAGGGTAAATCCCCCAGGGCATTCCAGAACCCCACTGGTTCCATAGGTCTCCAGGAGTGGACCAAACTAATAGACCCTGCACCCTGCTGGGGCCCCAAGTGCGCCATGACACATGTGTTCAGGAGGTAATGGTCCTCATCCCCTTCAGGAGATAATTAACCTCATCCACTCCCCCAATCCCCAACAGCAGCCAGGCATTGGATAAGCACCAAGACTGCAGGATGTTGGTCAAATGAAAAAGAGAGGTAGAGCTGGTTGTTATCAGCTTATTGATGGTACTGCACTCCAAACCTCTGAATGATCATGCCAGGAGCCTCAGATACACATTGAACAAAAGGAAAGAGAAGATGGAACCCTGTAGGATACCACAGGGAAGGTCCCAAGGGGATGACGAATTGTGCTCCATCACCATCTGCTGTGACCACCTGACAGGAAAGAAAGGAACCACTCAAGAGCAGTCCTGTGCACACCTGCCAGGTCCCACAGTCATGTCAACAACATCCCGGGATCAACCATATCAAAGGCCGCTGAGAGGTCTTACAAGATCAGCAGGGCACAGTTCCCCTTGTAGATCATTAACCAAGGACAAAAGCATAGTCTCCGTGCTAATATATCCCAGTCAAAAACCTGACTGAAAAGGGTCCAGGAATCCAATAGCATCAAGATGAGCCTGAGGCTGCTGGGCAACTACCCGTTCAATAACCTCTCCTAAAAACGGAAGGTTAGGGACAGGGCGATAGCTGTAAAGAAGAAGAAAAAACAACACACACAAAGGAAAAACAAAGAATACAAAACAAAACTTTCAGGTAGAGAGCTAGGCAAACACAATCCCTTCTCTATGTGCCTTGCAGATAGCATACTGTAGCAGGGTCCCACCTCACCATGGGTAAGTGTTTGCAGGATTAGACCTGAATCACAGCGTCACTTTGGGAAATTAGTGTAATCACAGTTTAATCACATAACCAGTCAGTTCTTATGCTAGGCAGCAAGCCTCTGGCCAGTCTCAGTACATTAGTTTCTTATAATACAAGCCCCCAAACCTAGCCAGGCAACAGTCCTGAGTCCAGTGGCTGAGTATTTCCACTCACATCCAGGCTCTTCAAGCCTCAAGGTAGTTTCCTTAGTAGCCTTACAGTTCAGGAACCTTCCAGGCAGCCTCTTGCAGAGATGTGTTCTCCTCAATGGTCAGGAGCAGACTGCCCTGCTTCCCGGGGCTGGCTCTCTTATGAAGCTGGAGCCATGCCCCAAACACACTCATTTCCTGAGGTGGCTATCTTGTGACCTACTCAGGATGCCATCTTGTGGCACCACTCTGCCACACATGGGACCAGCATATATCATAGATCCCTTTAAAGAGTCATTCTTGACCGTCAGTTTGAGTGTTAACAAACAAGTCCACATTAGCCCATACCAGGTGGGTGTCCACCTGCCCATTTATTGTTTGCCACCACCGAACCTGTGGTCCCAGCTCATCCCCTACTCACAGTGAGGTCTACTAGGAGAATTTGAAGTCTGCCATGCAGACAAAAGCAGACTAATCTGCACCCACGTGTCTGTGTTCCATCAATTTGGTTGATTGCAATGCCTCTGTGTGTACAGGTCTGCCAGCACCATAGGGTCGCAGGCAGAAATCCTAGAGTGTCCAAGGAGCAACAGCTTCCTACCCCTCTCTCTGCTCTTGTGCTCACTGGTGCCTCAAATGGGGGTTGCCTGCAAAGCACAAAATACATGCCAGGGGCTCCTCTTTTATTAAGTTGGACACACTAAGCGTATGAGTGGGGGCTGCATGGACCAAACCCTGACTTCTGTGGGCTATTATCTCATTTGTTTTCACTCTGTGTCTAATCAGGCATACAAAGGTTGTTAAACACAACAAAAAAGTAAAGGTTTTTGGTGCTTAGCTTTAGTCACAGATTGCATTTGAGATTTCTTTGTTGAAACAAATCCTCTTTAAATCCACCTGAATTTGAACTTGTCATTCCTCTGAAGTTTGCCAGATTCATCATTTCAGCATTTCATTTCTTTGCTATTTGGTATTTTAGTTGACTGGCACTTTGTTTCTTCTTGGTTCTTTGGTAGTTTGTCACCTTGATACATAACATGATGTGGGGTAATGAAGTGGCAACTCAAAAATGAAAAAGAAAAAACCCTGAACAACAATCCCTAATTATCATAGGGATGGAGTGAAAGGATTCGCTCAGTTTCAGTGAAAGAATTAGTTTATAAAGGACCTAATTTTCTCTTCTGCCCACACAAGATATGGTTACTTCCCATTGATTTACTTACTGTCAATCTCTTAGTAGTAGAGTAGCTTTGCCTTTATAAGGTACAGATAAAAGTGGCAATGCTACATTCTCAGTGATTGTTGAATATATTAAAGCACACACTATATATACAAAAGGACTACTTGTAAGTCCGGGACTGGATGTGAGCAGGTCAACCGAAGCTGAATCCCGACAAGATGGAAGTGATGATAGTGGGGAAGGTGGTAGGGTTGGCATCTCACATCACTGATGGGGTTTGCCCCCCACTGGTTCCCCAGGTTCACAGTCTGGGAGTGCTCCTCGCCACAGCCCCCACCTCAACATCCAGGCGGAGCTGGGAATCATTTTGCCAACTACATCTGGTGTGACGTCTTTGGCTGTACGTTTCAGACTCTGACCTGGCCACTATCATCCATGCTTTCATCACCTCAAGAGTGGACTATTATAATGCGCTCTATGTGCAGTTACCTATGGTGATGGTTTGGAGACTGCAGTTGGTGCAGAATGCGGTGGCCCGTCTCCTTATGGGGATGGGCAGCTGGGAGCACATTACCTCAGTGCTCCGTTCTCTGCACTGGCTGCCCATAGTCTTCTGGGCCCAATTCAAGGTGTTGGTGCTTACCTTTAAAGCCCTATATGGCCTAGGCCCTACCTACCTGTGGGATCACCTCACCCTCCGAGATCTGGATCGACCCCTCCTGTCGGCCGTGAGTGCCCGTCTTGAAGTCCCCCAGGTGTCTTGGGGGGTGACTATGGAGAGGGCGTTCTCAGTGGCCGCACCAAGGCTGTGGAACTCCCTCCCCGGCAGAGGCCTGGGTGGCCCCAGACCTCCACTCCTTTCAACAATACTTCAAGACCTGGCTGTTCCATCAGGCTTTCAGTGAGGGAGACAGGGAGGGTGGATTGACGAGGGTTAGGGTGAGTGGGTTTGGATTTATGTTGATTTATTTAAATTTTTATTTATATATTTTTTCTTTCGTCCCCCTTTGGTTGCACTATTGTTTTTATAATGTATTATATTTCTGTTATTTTATATTGATATTGAAATTATAGTATTTTTATAACTCTTTTAGATATTGTAAGCTGCCCTGAGCTGCCTTGGAAGGAGGAGTGGGGTATAAAATGATTAAAATAAATAAAACAAATACATATGACCACCTCAAAACAGAACTTTGACAGATGATTGTGGAAGTAAAGCGTTTGTGAAGTTATTGGGAGGTTAACAAATTCAGGTTCTGACATACAAAGGCTAGAAGCAAATGACAGGACCATTAACTTTAAGGGACTCCAAAACATTTATTAGAAAGTTGTATGACTGAGTTACCATTATGAATAAATAATTTGGGGCATGCACCTCCCCCCCAAGCACAAACTTGGGGGGGACCAATGTAAGATGGATGGATGGATGGTGGTTTAGACAGAGGTGCATGATAGGGATGAATGTCATTTCCAGTATAAACTGTGCTTTAACAGAATTATCCTTTCTGACCACAAGTCTTTGAAAGATTGGACCCATAAGCATGCACCACTCACCTATTTTTCAGCACCAGCTTCTTTTATTTTCAATATTGAATACACAATCTTCAAAGTTACCTTCAATTTATCCTGCCACCAGTTCTTTGCAATCTGCCATCCCCTTCCCAAGTCTACCAGGTATTCTTTATCCTAGACTCTGGCTTGGCCTTCCTGGCTAATCAGCCCGAAGTAAGACATGAAGCTGGGAGATTTGAAGGGAAGTTCTAGTCTCTCCTAATTCTTCCTGGGGCAGACTGAGGCGAGATTCCAGTCCTTTTGCCTTGCCTTTGTCTGGTGATCCTATTATCTGAGCTTTAGGCACATGGAAGGAAAGCTTGTATTGGGAATCCTACATGCAAGGAAGGACTGGATGGAAGTGTATGCTTTATGTCAGTGATTCCCAAATATTTTAGATTAATGGCCCACTGTCAACTATTAAAATATCTTGTGGACAACCATCAATTCATTGGAGGATTACATTAATGCATGTGTGATGCCTACGGTCCTTCACCACTTATCCCCTTCAATTTAGAGGTGGCAGAACATTCATAAATTGGAGAATGACATTAATACACATGTGATGACGATGGTCCTTCTCACCACTTACCCCCTCCAATTCAGAGGTGGCTGCAGTGACAGCACATTCATTCATTCATTGAAGAATGACATTAATGCACATGTGATGACTATGGCTGTTTTTAGATGTGACAATACCACGGGTGGCCACATTTTAACCCGCATGGCCACCTGTGGTACTGTCACATCTGATCCCACCCACCAGATTTTTCTTTGGGTGGGATCAGGGGTTTCCCTAGACCCACACTGTTACTTGGGCTCCCTGCCAAGTTGCAGCATGGGCTAAACCCAGCCACAGCCTGGGGGAAGCCATCCCCAGACCGGGGTAGAGCGGGCCATCATGTGTGACAGCCCACTCTACCTGACTCTGGTCTAGGGCTGGAGCTTTTCTGGGTGTCAAAGAGGTGGGTGGGCCATGCTCTGCAGCATGGGGGCGGGGGCATGGCCATGCGGACTATGTCCACACATCTCCCCATCCTCTCCTCACCCCCTTCCTGGCCTGGGCCGCTGGCACGTATGTTCAGTGGCCGAGCCAGATCTTGCCCAAGGTGAGGACCCTCACCCGGGGCAGGATCAAAGTGTGGTGGTGCCATGCGTCATCATGTGTAAGAACACCTTATGATCCTTCACCATTTACCGCCTCCAACTTAGAGGTGGCTCCAGTGGCAGCACATGCATTTATTTGAGAATGACATTAATGTACATGTGATGACTACGGTCCTTCACAACTTACCCCCTCCAATTTAAAGGTGGCTACAGTAGCAGGACTGGCAAGAACCAAAGCCTACTATATTGTAGCCATGGCTAGTGCCACAAACCAGATATAGAGAACTTACCATAGCCTCATTGATCATTTGGTGGTTGCAGACAATAGTTTGGGAACCACTCCTTTAAGGAGTTATATGCTAAATCTGAAGGAGTGAAAGACAAACATGGTAAAGAAAAAAACCCTACATACTTAATGTGCATACATGTTAAATTACACTAATAGGGAAAATGAGTAGGGATGTACAATTTGTTTTGTTTTTATTAGTTACTAAAACAAATGAAGCCACATTCATTTTAGTAACGTATCTTCTGAAAATGACAGAATAAGCAAACAACGTACCTTTGGCTTTTGTTCATATTTGTTTAAAAATAACAAAATAAAAATTCTTAAAAAGAGAAAAAACGTGCACATGCAAAATGCCCGCCATCATTTCTGAAAAGGGCATGCATGCACGGAATGGCCCCAGCAGCCATCTTAATTTTTAAAAACTTAAAATAAAAAATGTAAATCACTGTCCATTGCCAAAATGGCTGCCAGACCATTCTGAGCAGGTGCGATCTTTTCCAAAATGGTGGTGGCAGCGTCAGTGCCATTCTGGAAAAGGGCAGCCAGTCTGCACATAAACAGACTGGCTGCCTTTTTGAAAACAGTGGCAATGCTGCTGACACCATTTTGGAAAAGACCCATGCATTTTGGAACAGTCACGGTGGCCATTTTGCACATTTTAATTATTACTATTTACCTTTTTATTATTTTAAAAACAAAAAAAATCCGTG
Organism: Sphenodon punctatus; assembly: GCA_003113815.1. Classification (NCBI taxonomy): domain Eukaryota; kingdom Metazoa; phylum Chordata; class Lepidosauria; order Sphenodontia; family Sphenodontidae; genus Sphenodon; species Sphenodon punctatus. Next base: position 370,360 of record QEPC01001423.1, on the reverse strand, counting down.
AAAACAAATGGAGTTTTTATGAGCGCCAAGAAACAGATGGGTTTTTAACCCATAAAATAAATCTAAAATGAAAATGAAAGAGGTAAGAAAGAGGTAAGTGCTGCACTCCCCTACAAATGAGAACCCAAGCATTGGGAGTATTCATCTGAAAAGTACTGAGTTGGCATATCTCCATAAGGGGAACTTAGGTCCCTTTTTCCATTTTTTTCCATTCCATATATATTTGATACCCCGCACTCTCTCCCGTAGGACTCGAGGCGGCTTACAACTACATAACAATAATTCTGGGAATTTCCACACAGGGAGTCCAGAACAACATTTCAAACAGCAAGCTAACATAATATACAATTTAACATAATATACAGTTTAAATATACAAAATAATACAGCGCATTCCCCAACCTTCAGCTAACGTCCCACTCTATAACCTCCCACACACAGACGGGGTAGGTCCCAACCACCACCAACTCCTCCCCTGCTGCCACCAGGGAAAGCCTGGCCACCTCCACCCCTCTCTCACCAAGGGGAGGTGGCCCCACCAAACCGACATCAGCAGTTGTATTTAGCTCATCTAATTCCTCCCACTCTCCCCTCTCCTTTACTAACCCAACCCAAGACACCCCATCTACACATAACTCCCCCTTCTTACCCATCTCAGAGCTCCCCTCCATCACCCTGTCCCTTCCCTAAGCCAGTACTTAGGTACTATAAGTATGTCATTTTGGAGGGAATCTGACACACAAAGTGTAGTAGGAATATTTTAGATATCTGTGGATCTACTGTCTGAAGTAGTGAGCAAATTTAGCACTAATATATCCCTAGCACGCAAGCTGAGGTTTCAAATTACTGATGAGATCTTCTGCTTCTTTAAACATGGCATTAAGAGTACCTTAGAGTTCTGAGCAATATCATCCTTTTTTAGATCTGTCCATTCATCATAATATTGTGCCAGAGTTTGTTAGACAAACATGATTGACAGAAACCCATCTAGATCCTTTGCATGGTTGGAGGTCAGCACTGGTGGAAGGTAATGCTTTTTTAATTAGCTGTTAGGAGATTGAATTTCTTTTGTGTGGATTGCATGTTGCCTCCCGGTGAGTCAGTATCTGAAGAAGCAACATCTTTGCATTCACTGGTTGGTATAACCTAGACAAATAAAGTGCAGTTGCAAAATTCTTAACAACAGTATTTTACAAAATCCTGTCATGAGAAAAAAAAAATCCTTTATGAGCTATGGTCTATAGTTTTTACAGAAGCCAGTGCAGAATAAACTCTTTATTTTGATTGTACACCTTGGGTGCAGATTTAGGACAGGGTTCCCAATTTCTTTGTCTATATGACCCCATTTTGTGACCCAAATATAATCCTGTAATGCCAGAGAGAAACAAAGGCATGCAAAGGGTGTCAAATATCAATCAGTATGCAAAGCATGTCACCATCCATAGATGGAGTGACCTCAATTAAGGTTGTGGCATAGCCACTAACTTATCCACAAGGTGCCTCTAAAAGGATCAGATGGACAGCTGAGCCTCTTATATAACTAAGGTCCTTTTTACATGGATAACCCCACCCTCATGTGTGCGGCTGGGGAGGTGTTTGGAGGGGGGGGTCTGTGCGACTGTCGAAGCACATGGGTGGGAGTACATGGGTGCTCCCGCCCTCCACTCACCTCCACCCATTGCCCATGCATAGAGACATTGGGGACAACGGAGGTGCCTCCGTGTGTGGAGATGGATGGAGGTGGGTGGAGGAGGGCGGACGTCTGTGTAATGGGCCACCCACACACCACACACCCACCATGGCGTCCACCCATCCCCCTACACACTTGTCACCATTTGAAAAGGGTGTACCTTTCTTCCATAGGAAGTGATGCAAGGTGGGAGGAGCTTGGAGCCTTAAAAAAACTTAATCAGAAGGGTCAGGCAAGGAGAGAGAGTGACAGGCTGAAGACCTCACATGAAGCCTGGAATGCTATGGGGTTTTTTGGGTGGTTTTTTTTTCCGGGGGGTGGGGGGGTTGTAGCAGTTCAGTTCAGTTTTATTGTCCTAGCTGAAATATTTTGTATTCTGTTTTTTCTATTGTTCTTTTATGTGGCTGTGTTATTAAATTAGGCTATAGCGATGGCTACAAGCCTTAATAAAATAATATTTTTAAAAAATATATTGTCCTAGCCATTGGCCATTACAAAATCCATAAATTAAATAAATATAAAAAACAGAACAAAAAAAAGCTACACAGCAGGAACGTTCACAAGACTATTTTGGTATACTGTGCTCCAATTTTCATAGCAACTGAAAGAAACATAGCTACTTGAGATAAAATAAAATCATTGTATCCTTGTAACAAGGATGTCAGGACATCATATGTATGTACAATGCTTTGACCCTTTTCACACAGACACTCAAACACTGATAAAATCCGAAATCGGTGTTACATTTTATTATCCATGTTGCAGGGCTGCAGGTGTGCCTATATGGGGAGCACAATAAAGGTGGAGGGAAGCATGAAGAAGTATTGTTCTGTTTTTGTATAACGGATCTCTTAATCTGGCAGTGCTGCTTGGTTATTTCACAGGGGTCCTGACTCATCATGTGGGATCACCTCCTTTAGGGTGTAACTGTAAGAGCCCCGAGAAACAGCAGTTTTACAGCCAACAGTAATTTCTGTCAACTAATACTGAAACAACTAAAAAATGTGGTTGGGATCATAGATAGCAATAACCCATCAGACACCTTACCTGAACTCATTGAACTTTAGAATTCTTTAATGGACCCTTAACTTCAGGACAGCATCCACAAATCACTTATTTTTTAGCAGTCCGATTGTGGCTTGTAGATCGCAGCCAAATCTTTAATAGTCCAAAAGGCTTTGTGAGCTCCCTTATCTCCCATCATGGCCTTTGAGGACAGTTGGGAGCACCTTCTTGAATGTACCATCTCCCCATCAAGTTTGCACAACAGTGGCCCACGCCCACAGAGAGGCATAGACAGTGACTGCCCCACTATTATGGAACTTCCTTCCCCTGGAGGTTCATTTAATCATGAGTCTGCTCATCTTCTAGAGGCAATGAAATTTTTTGGCAGGAAGGAATAGAGTTTGGGGAATTTGGGGAACCCTGGGATAGGGTGGAATAATGTTTTTAATTAATTAATTTTCTGTAAAAAACCCAACAAACTCTGTATGTGTGTTATATGGTTTGTGTATTATGTACTACTAGTAGTACATAATACATACATAATACAGACAGGAATTGATATCCCTTTGCACTGTAGTTACTGTATATTTGTATCATTTGGACCACAAAATGTATATTCCACCTGGATTGACATGTAGAGGTGGTGATGAAGGTGCAGAGGCTGCGTCCGTATGTCTCCGGGCCAGACCTGGCCTCCCTCATCCATGCCTTCATCACCTCAAGGCTGGACTACTGCAATGCGCTCTACGTGGGACTGCCCTTGTTCCTGGTTTGAAGACTGCAGCTAGTGCAGAATGTGGTGGCCCGTCTCCTGTTGGGGACGGGTCATTGGGAGCACATAACACCTGTGCTCCGGACTCTGCACTGGTTGCCAATAGCGTGCTGAGCCAGGTTCAAGGTATTGGTATTGACCTATAAGGCCCTTCGCGGTCTGGGCCCCTCGTACCTCAGGGACCGCCTCACCCTCCACACCCCAGAGCGGCTCCTTCAGTCGGCCTGGGATGCCTTCTTGGAGGTCCCCCATGTTAAGCGGGGGACCACAATGGAGAGGGCATTCTTGGTGGCTGGGCTGCGTCTTTGGAACTCCCTCCCGGAGGAAGCTTGCCTGGCCCCGAGCCTTTTAACATTCTGGCAAATTTGTAAAACCTGGCTGTTTGCCCTGGCCTTTGGGGAGGGAGGGAGGGTGGGTTAGGGTTTTAGCGCCACCCTACCCTTATTTATTCTTTGATTTTGTCTTAACCCCGTTTTAAATTGTTTATATCATTTTGATTGTTTTATATTTATATTATTGTATTTTTTACCCTTTTAAAATTGTTAGCCGCCCCGAGCTGTTTTACAGGAGGGGTAGGGTATAAATTAATAAATAAATAATAAATAAATAAATATTTGTGGGGAGTAGGAGACAGTCAGGATTATGTGTGTATAGTTTGATTCTTCTTATGTTGTTGAAATTACACAAAGTGAAGCAAATGTAAAACACTACCAAGCTGAAAATAATATCATGAAGTGTCAGTGTAGTGTAGTGGATAAGGTGCTTGACTTGGACTTAGAAAACCAGGGTTTGAATCTCAACCTAACCAATGAACTCACTGCGTAGGCATGGGGAAGTCACAACCTCTCATCCTCAATTTCCCATCTATAAAATGGGAATATGTTTGTGTCTCTCTCTTTCCCTGTGTCTTCCCCTTGTCCATCTTAAGTTGTAAGCCCACTGGGCAGGGACCTGTCTGAAAAATCTGTGGCTGTAAAAGCCTGCATACATCTATGAGCATTATAGAAATGATAAGTAGTAGTAGTAGTAATGAACTGATCAGAAGAAAGCACATTGCATGATATTTCTCCCCTCCCTCCAAAACAAAATAATAGTTTGAAGGGACAGATTACAGCAGGGCAAAAGTTTCTAGACTTCAGGTTTTAAATCAGAGGTGGGAGACCCCTGGGCTATGGGCCAAATCTGCCTTATCACTGTTTTTATTTGGTCTCTTTCCAGTTCCTGAATCTGACTCATGAATTCAGCTTCTGTCCCCAAGCACTGAAAGTGAGTGATCTTAGGGGAAAGGTCACAGAGGTGAGGATAAGGCATAGGTCCATGGCATAAATCCATGATCTGGTCCTTTCTCTTTTATCCCCACTCCTGAGCACACCACAACCACACCCATGTTTTAAACTCATGAGGATTCCTAGGGAGTAATGGCCAATCCCCTAAAGTTATGTCAGAATGTAGACTATGTTTAAAGTGACCCTCCTCTTTGTAATTCCATTTTTGAAAGGGCAGCCATAGTGGACGCAAAAGATGACACTTTAAAAACTTTGTCATAACTGAGTCTTTTCTCCTATAATTACTTAAATAAAGGTGCAAAACAGAGAACAAAAAGTACTCAGATTATTCCTTCAATTTATTTTCCAAGTGCAAAAAGAGAAGTGAAAACTGTGGAGAAAATATGTCCCACAGATAGGAATATTGTGTTTCATTAGAGCTGATAATATCCTCCGTTCTTACAAATGTTTTCATCAAGATTTTTTTTTTTCTGATGAAGATTTCAGTTTTGTCAGGGGAAAAAAAATAGTTTTGAAATTTTCCTGGAAGAGGTTTTATCAGGAAACTCTCAATCATCCCAAAATTTTCAGCAAGACGAAATGAAATTTTGCAGTTGGCCATTATCTCTTTTTTTCTTTGTTGTTGTTGTAGAAACAGCATAATTATAAACACAATTATTCTTTTCATTATGTTTCAGTTAAAAGTTTCAAGAAAATGTAATTTTGTCTTGATTTGAACTGAGGGAAAAAAGTAATATTGCATTTTTTTCTCAAAAGCCAAAACCCCATTTCCTGATCACTGGTACTCCGTGTGTGTGTGTGTGCCTGTCTGTCTGTCTGTGTGTCTGTATGAACATTTTCATAAATGTACCCTGTCCCTCCCTATGGATATTTTTAAATGAGTTGCTGCCACGCATGGCCACCCAGGAGCCACTCATTGCCTGTCTGAAGGTGGAGCAGGGGGATGTGTGCTCCCATGAGCCACTCAGTACCCACTCATGGCGCACTGTCAAGAAATCCAGAGTGTGCCATGCAGGGCAAGGCAAAAGTGTGTGGCAACTGGTGCCCACGCATCCTTTGCCCGTCTGAACTGGGGCAGCCAGCAGACAGGTCCCTCGCTCATAGGCACTGCAGGCAGGGGACACGACCTTTGCAAGTCACAGGAACTGGCTGCGAGCCCCAGTTCCCCAGCACTCACGCCAGGACATGTCACTTTCAAAGGCCAGCATGGCGCACCTTCCCCTTCCCATGGTCCATGGCAGGGGAAGTGTGTGGTGGCTGCTGCAGTAGCCACATTGGGAGTCATCCCATAGACTATCTCCCTGCATTTTCCACCTGAGTGGCTACTTCACAGCTGTAGCACCCAGCAGCCAGGCCTCCCCAGCCCGCAGCCAGCATTGCTTGCTTTAAAATACCCTATGTGCCCCTTCTGTTGTCTGTTCTAAATTGTAATCCCCTTGGGTCAAGGACTTGTCTCTGTAATCCCAACTGTTCAGTACACATAGCTGGTGCTGTCAGGCATATTGCTCGTGTTATATAATAATAATAATAATAATAATAATAATAATAAATTATGATTATGATGTTACCCCTTGCTACATAAGGAAATCATTTATAGAATGAATTTATTCCCTTTTGAAGAAGAACAGAATGATCTTAAACTTTCCCCTTCTTTCTCACACACGGATTTGCTTGACTGCTACTGAAATGATTTATATATGTGACTGGACATTCTCTAACTAATAACCAAGTCCTGGTGGCCTTCATGAAGAAGAAATAGGACTTAGAAAACTAAACATAGACATTAATTGATAAGAATACCAAATAGATAAGCAAATTTGTAAAAAGTGTAATCTAAATCAAACTGACAGGCCTCTCAGAGAAATCTGGTTTAGTCTACACACATTAGGCTTGCTCTGTGTCCTTCTGAATGTTGTATTGCTAGGCGTATATACTGTTATTTTTGTAGATCATCTATAAAACATGGAGCACCTTGCATCTTATGGAAGGGCTAGCCCAGTTTCCATGGCTATGAATATATATACACAAACATACATTATCCTAATGGCTTCTAGCCGAGACAAATCTGAAGAAGTCAAATTCAATTAATTATTCATTTTGTTTGAATATTCATTTCACCCCTGTTTTGTTAACTAATAATAACTGCATTTATAGAGTTCGAAAATGGCATCTTGCTGGCACATAATTAGTATTTTATGGAGTTGTACGATGCTGTGAACAGGTGGTGATTCTGTGTCCACCATACACCTTCACCACTGCTCAGTGCCCACCAAACAAAAAAGCATCAGGGCCCTCAAATACATCTTTTTTTCTTCAGTGACTCTGAGATTTCCAACAGCATGTGAGCAGTAGGAAATAATATTTGCTGTGAATATTTTAGTCTTACTCTCATTACTATGACTCTAGTCAAGGCAGGGAGAAAAAAGTTGTCTTGAGCTTTCTACCTCAGTTAATTGGCCTGTGGAAAATGCAGGGGTTTCACTTAAGATTTATAAACAAATAGACCATTATTTTTCTCATTAGCTGTAAGAATACCCGAATAAGTGGAAGCTGTCAAATACAATAAGCACCCCCTCCCCTTTTGCTTATATAATAATCCCAGCATTCAAAAGACTAATCACTACACACTGATCTACAAAGCATCTTATTTCCTCATCAAATTTCCTCTCTGGGCTTAGCCATGCTTGTCAGCTTTCCCAGGTTCCCTTTTCAATAACTGGTTTATTCTTAGCACGGAGCCAAGAGGCATTCCTCGGAGTAAACCATGGAAGAATGAAGCCCTAATTTCTTTATCTCACTGCAGGAGGGGTTTCTGCTCATGCTTATGGGAAAGGTCACAGGTAATTTGGGCTGCTGGTTCCTTTTAGAGGGGCAGGCACCTATAACACATTGGGGCCCTTTGTCTAAGAATTCTGATGGCCACCTATGATGAGGAAAGAAAGTTAATTGGCAGCATAGGCAAGCATTTATTTTTTGTTAACCACTGATTAGTTACCAATGTAAAAGGTCTTCTTTCTGGGCTATTTTAGCCAAAATCTTATCTAATCTATCTATCTTTATTTATTTATTTATTTAAAGTTAAAAAAAAAAATTTAGCTTAACTGTCTTTAACTATTCATTATTAATAGCATGGAAATCCTCTTCTTAATACCAACCAGACAGGGAACAAAAACCTTACAGTGGAACGGACATATAATCCTGGCTCTAATAATCTTAGCAAGAAAACTGTCATGATCGTTAGACGTGTCAGCATTGAGTTCAAACACACACACACACACACACACACACACACACACACATGGCCTCTTGAAGCTTTTCATCTGCTGGTATTGAAAACTTAGGCCAAGCACCAACTGCCCCAATTTTGCATATTTTTAAAATCTTTTATACACTTTCAATGTTCAAAGTGTTTTACAATCCATATCAAGTTCACCCTCAGAACATTAGGTCAGCATTATTTCCATTTTTCAGATGGGCAGCTGAGGCTGGGAGAGGTGGTGACTTGGCCAAGGTTATTTATTTTATTTATTTGCATTTATACCCCGCCCCTCCTGAAACAGCTCGGGGCGGCTAACAACATCAAAAATAAAAACACAATTATAAAACATTTTTAAAACACTCATAAAATCAACAATTAAAGCATGGCTAGGGAGCATAAAAAGTAATACAATAAATAAATAAGGGTGGAGGGGATAAAAAACCCTAACCCCCCATCCCCAAAAGGCCTGGGCGAACAGCCAGGTTTTTCAAATTCACCGGAATGTTAAAAGGCTCGGGGCCAGACGAGCTTCCTCCGGGAGGGAATTCCAAAGGCGTGGCCCAGCCTCCGAGAATGCCCTCTCCATTGTGGCCCCCCGCTTAACACGTGGGACCTCCAAGAAAGCACCGCCAGCAGACCGAAGGAGCCGCTCTGGGGTGCGGAGGGCGAGGCGGTCCCTGAGTTACAAGGGGTCCAGACCGTGAAGGGCCTTGTAGATCAATACCAAAACTTTGAACCTGGCTCAACTTGCTATTGGCAGCCAGTGCAGAGTCCGGAGCACAGGTGTTATGTGTTCCCGATGGCCCGTCCCCGAAAGGAGCCGGGCTGCCGCATTCTTCACTAGCTTCAGTCTCCAAACCAGGAACAAGGGCAGCGCAACATAGAGTGCATTGCAGTAGTCCAGTCTCGAGGTGACAAAGGCATGGACGAGGGAGGCCAGGTCCGGGCTGGAGATGTATGGACGCAGTCTCCACACCAGATATAACTGGCGGAAGGCGGCCTTCACCACTACCTCCACCTGCCGCTCCAGGTGGAGGTCTGCATCCAATAACACCCCCAGACTCCGAACCTGCTGAGCTATGGGAGGGCGAACCCCCCCTATCAGGGGAGACGACACCTCTCTCGCTCTCCCCACCAACATCACCTCCATCTTATCGGTGTTGAGCTTCAGTCTGCTCTGCCACATCCATTCTGCCACGGCCTCCAGACACTGGCATAGCACCGAGACAGCAGGGTCTGGGTCAGTTGAAAAAGAGAGGCACAGCTGAGTATCATCAGCATATTGGTGACATCGCACCCCGAACCCTCTCACAACCTCCCCCAAGGGCTGCATATATACATTAAATAACAATGGAGACAGAATGGAACCCTGCGGAATGCCGCAGGATAAAGCATGGGTGCAAGATGTTTCAGCTCCCAACACTAACCACTGGCTTCTCCCCGAGAGGAATGAGCGGAACCATTCAAGAACAGTCCCATCCAGACCC
>QEPC01001423.1:330402-357384 GCA_003113815.1 Sphenodon punctatus | reverse complement strand
TGTCAGGTGGGAGGGGGTAGGAAGGGGGGAAGCACCACCCACTCACACCGTTCGCACACGGGAGAGCTCTGTTAGCGTAATGCGAGGAAAGGAGGCCCGTCAGGATAGTGTTTGGGTCGGTTCGTGTGCTCACGCACTCTGAATCTTGACCCCTATCATCATAGGGCACAGAGCTGGGGAATAAGGAAGGGGGTTCAGCTTCACCACTTGCACTCGTCAGGGAATAGGCAAGGAGGGCTAGTGAGGGAAGTGCCAGGTCCACAGGGGAAGGGGTCCCAAGGTCCACAGTTAAGGTTCACGGGGAATACACACTCTCAAGAGGCAGGGAAGGGATGATCCCAGGGGAGAGGAAAAGGCCCAACCGCGCGAGCCCGCAGGCTCTCACTCACCTCTCTCAATTAATCTGGGGTAAGGGGAAGAGGACTACACATAAACACCAAACAACTCAGGAGGGGAGAAACACACACTCTACTTGCTATCACAAAAAGGGCACAAGGATAGGGGACACACACACGGCAATATTGCAACCACAATAGTCAATTCCACACTTAGCTTCAAGGGGGGCCAGTCTCTCCAGGGGCTGTCGCTCTGTTTACCGGCACTGCTACCCTCGCAGTGCCGGCCTTTGTACTGTTGGCTTCCGCCCCTCCAGAGGCTTTTCCCCCGCCACTTTCGCCCCGGGCGCCTTCGGCTGGGGGTGCCTGGGCTGGAGGCGGCGGGACGCTGCCGGACCCGGTAAGGGGTTTCTTGTGACCTGGGGGGGTGCGCTGCACCGGGCAGCGGCGGCGGCGACTGACAGGGGCTTTGGAGCAGCGCGTTCTTAAGACTTCAATTATCTGGCTTAAGAACGCGCCGCTCCAAAGCCCCGTGTCTCCAGCCGCTGCCGGTGCCGGCAACGGGGAGAACATCACTTCCGGCGGCTTTGCTTTAATGCGGTGTTGAGGAGGCACTTCAGCGCTCCTCGTTTAAAAGCAGCCTAAGCCAGACAGGATCAGGGAACATGACGGGAACTGGGGGAAAACAACAGGGAATGGATCCCCCATTGTGACCTGTTGGGTGCTTCTCCCAAGCCACCGTCATTGGCCACTGTCGGAGACAGGATGCTGGGCTACATGGACCATTGGTCTGACCCAGTATGGCACTTCTTATGTTCTTAATAAGCCAGCATGGGCCAGGAAAGGGAGGGGGGACTAGTGGGAGGGTCAGAGTTGGGGTGCTTAGAAGGAGCGGGGGCCCTAGAAGGGGGATCATGGGTGGTTTACTTAATTTCTGGAGGGGTTCCTCATTGATGCGTGGCCTCTTCTCAGCTGGTAAGTTTGAAAATAATTTTTTAAACCTCACTGAGCCCTTTCTAAGCATGCTTTATCCTTTTCAAAGATGGCACTGGTAGCATCAGCAGGCCAGCAGCATCTTTGAAAAGGGCTGAGCATGCTCAGAAAGGGACCTTCTGAGCATGCTTGGTGGTTTTTTTAAATTTGTTTTCAAACTTACCAGTCAGGAAGAGTCCACACATCGGAGCAGAACCCCTCCAGAAGGTAAGTAACCCTCCTGCCCCCCCCCCCCGGCTAGGCCTCCCGCTAATTACCCCTCCCCAGCCTTGGAACTTGGTGAGTATTCACTGAAGGTCTGAGGAGTCGCCCAAACTCTCGGACTGCTTCTCAGATCCTGGGAGGATACTCATGAGGTTTTTTATTATTATTTATTATTATTATTCAGAGCAGCCCTACTCAGGACACTGGGAAGGTCTGAGCGGATGCTGATGGTTGATTGCTCTTTGTCTCTGTGATGAAATGCAGTATGGGGCGCTATACAGCGAAGTCACCCGCTTTACTGGGTTACATCTAAAGATCGCTGCCACCACCAGGAACCAGCAAACTAAAGGAATTCATACCTTCCCGGATATGTGAACCCCAGCCCAGCTCTGGCCCGTCGCCCACAACTCCCCCGGTACCTCTCTTGCTGAGGTCAGTCACCCTAGAGTCGGTCTCTGTAGGCAGGGTTGCTGGATCCTATGTGTCTTGCCAGGGCTCCCCTTCATGGGTACAAATCCTTCTAACCTTTAAAGGCACCAGCCTCTGTTCTTTTCACTCAGACACAGATACGCCAATTTTACAAAACAAAAGAGATACTTTATTGGTCAAAAGCAGAGAAACAGGTTTGACAACAAAGCTAAGGCAACAGGTTTTGGATAAAGGGGGAAGAAAACTTAAAATAGAGTCTCAGATCTTGGGGATCGGATGTCCCCCAGTGTGGGTAGCTGCCTCCTAGGACTGAGGGTAGAAAGGCTGTTGCTGGTACTCACAAACTCCTTTTCATCACCTGCGCAGGTAGAAACAAGTGAGGCACATGTCTTAGCTGGCTCCCTGCCAGTAGCGTGTTGCAGTTTCGAAGCAGAAAGTCAGAGAGAGAGAGGAAGGGGTGTGTCCTGGCTTTTTAAGCTCGACTCCTCCTCCCCTTTGGGAGTCGCCCCCAGGTAGGGGTTTCGCCAATCCAGGTGAACTGCCTGAGCCCTCTGACCTCTGATGTCACGTAGGGGAGACATCATGGCATTCACCTTGAGATACTGATCCCTGTCTTTGGCTTGTGGGGCATGCCTAGAAGACTCGTCCTGTGACCTTGCATTTGTCCAGGCCCGGGGGGTGGGGTGATAGGGTGTAACCGAGTGTTTGTCTAGCGGACTCTGGTATGGAAACAGGGGCATTTTGCCACAGTCCCCCCCGAACCTCTCCTGTAGAGTTCCACAGGATTCCATCTTGTCTCCTCTCTTGTTTAGTGGCTGCAGTCCCAAACTGCCTGTGCATGGCTTGCATGTGGTTTGTGCACCGCACAATGCTCCCATAAAAGGGGTGCGTGAGTGGACCACATGGTGCATATGGGGCATGGGATCATCCACAATGTGTATGTCTTTTGGTTTCAGATCTGGCCAGTGTCATCCATGCCTTCATAACTCAAGGCTAGACTACTGCAACGCAGTCTATGGGGGCTTCCCTTGAAGACTGTTCGAAAGCTGCAGCTGGTGCAGAATGTGGTGGCCTGGCTCCTCTTAGGGTGGGTTTTGACCTTTTAGCCATAAATGTCCCGGGCTCCACTTACCTGAATGGCCACTTTCCTCCATTGTGATCTCCACAGTCAGCCAGAAGTGCCCTCTTGCAGCTTCCATTTGCTCAGCAGGTCCATACAGAGAAGAAATGCAGAGAGGCATTCTTGGTTGTTGCCCCAGCACTGGAGAACTCCCTTCCCATTAAGATTCATTAAAGCAATGGGCATTTTCTGTAGGCAATATAAGACTTTTCTTTTTGGTCAAGCGTTTGGCAGGTGGGGATAGAGGTTGGAGTGGTGGTTTTGGGGGAATTTGTATATATTTTGCAGTACAATTTTAATGTGATTTTAACGTTGTAACCCGCTCTGAGCCCTAGGGAAGAGCAGGGTATAAGATTCAATGAATAAATAAGCTATTAGAACTAGTAGGTGAATTTAGAATCATAAGAGACAACTTTGTAAAGCTCACTGGCATTTGTGTAGCTGTAGTAGTGGTGTTGAAACTCGGTATTCAAAATTACTTGGTTTTTACCTAATATCTAGGTATTTGACTCAGTTTTACCGAGTAACCGAGGAATCGGCCCAGTACTCAGGTAAATCCTCGGATGGGCAACATATGGGGCTTTACTGGTCCTATATAAGGGAACTTGGTATTTGGTACTCAGAAAATACTCGTTAATCAGTTTTATTTTACTGAATTCCAAGTATTGAGTATTCGGCTGAGTTACCAAGGCCTGGCTGAACACTCAAAGCTGATCCTTGGAAACTTGGAAATATTCACAAATTATTTATTTTTAAACTATATTTGGTGCAGCTCTATGGGGACAGGTGGCGCAGCTTCATTAGAGCCCACAAGCCTGGGGAGGCCATTCCCCTGGTGCAGCTACATTCCCCTGCCACTGGAAGGGAGGCTGGGTGGGCATTCCATCTCATTCGACAGAGCTGGACGTGGGGGATGTGCGTTCCCACCGCCAGAGCTGCCCAGGCTGGGGGTAGCTCTCCCCACATGCAGGCAGGATCACTGTGGCACAGTCACTTTTGTTAACACCCATATAAGACATAAGGAGATGGAATGAATTTATTCACAGCAACTGAGTGACTGTCTTTTCTCATGTGGATGATACAATATTCTGGCTTTTGGTTTAAATTAAACTGAAATGGTGGGACATGTGGGCTGCTTTTCTTGGAATGGTTCAAGGATTAAGTGCAGTGTGGAGACACACCATCTACTGTGCCACTTAAGAGCATTCCCACTGCTCTTTTACTCTTATCTCCTTCTCAGGTTACTGTATTTTGTCCCCTTCGTGCCATTGCAGTAGTGTTGAAGACTGGTGAGATAATACTTGGCTCAATCCCAGGCAATCATTTTTGAGTAATTGGTTTAGGTACTGCACACCCAACCTACCTTTTTCAGGTAGGTATCATGTAGATCGAGTTACCCGATTACGTGCCTGCATTTGGATTGCTGTGCTGACCAGTTCACATAAAGCTCATAACCAGTTAAGGAAAGAAAACTTTTTGGATTTGTACTGGAAAACATGTTTTGCTGTAGCTCATTGTGTTCCTCTGATACAGGAGCAATACAAATCATTCTTTTCTGTCCTCCTCTGCGTCATGCTCTCACCCTCAATTGCTTTAGTGTCTCCAGAGAAAAATAATTTCTGTGACAAAGAATGTTTTTAAACAGGCACGGCTGGACGGAGGGTCCATGTGTGCTGTGTGGGATGGCTGTGAACTGCCCGCACACGTTGGGAGAGGGGGGATTCAAACGTGCTAGGAAAGGGGGTGCACCCCTCCTTACCCACGCATGTTTTGGCCTACCCCTGCATTGGATTTTTCCCTGATGTTCCGTGAGTGGGCATGAGTAGCCAGTGCGTGGGTCACAGGAGCATGTGTCCTCCCACACCACCTTCAGATGGCCAAAGATACCCAGACTGTGCATCAGGAGGACCCCAAGTAGAAGTGGTTGAGATCTTGGTTTACATTTATATACTTTTCATGTCTTTGTTGCAGTGTGAGATTATGGGCTTATTACTTCAGTCTCCAAATGGGGCACCCAGACAAAATGTTTGGGAACCTCTGTTCTATGGCACAGACACCTCAAAGGCTGCCACAAATGCTGAGGGTGTTGATGTTCCTCTAACTTTGGTTGAACTGGGTAAAGCAATACATGTTGTGGCACACATGCCTTTTTAATAGAGTAATGATACGCACAAACCATTATGCAGTGTATTTTTCAGCCAGCCAGTTTTATGAGGAGATTTCAAGTGCATGAAACACCAGTTAAGCACCTAAAGGTTTACAGTGAAAGTTAGATGCCTACCTGCCACTTTGAAAATCATGCACTTTGGGGAGCTGTGAATGAAAAGCAAGTCATAGGTGCAATCATTATGATATGGGAGGTAATGATTCCACTTTACTCAGCACTGGTGAGACCTCACCTGGAAGACTGTACTCTGTTTTGGGCACCACACTTCAAGAAGATTTAGAAGCAAGGTGAGCAGCCAAGTTGATAAAGAAACTAGAAGGGGACAACAAAGAATAAACCCCCTTGAATATACCAGGTCCAGCATTCATACCAATTCCTGGGCAGACACCACTGTCCAACATCTTAAACCAACCAAGATCCCTTCCTAAGCAGTAGGGGGTGGGGACCCAGAGGAAATTAGGGATTTGGATCTGTTATGAATGTAGAATGGATCTTTAGCTTCCGTATTTAATTATGGATCCATATTACGGATCTATATTTAAATCAATTAAAAATAAAAATAATAAAAAATATTTTAAAAACCCCCACGATTGTGCATGTACAAATAGCATGTACAAATAGCTGCTGGACCATTCTATGCATGTGAGTCCTTTTTTAAAATAGCAGTGGCAGCGTCACTGCCATTTTGGAAAATAGAAGCCTTTCTGCGCATGCACAAATGACCACAACATGTGCAGACTGGCTTCCCTTTTCCAAAATGGCAGCAACACTACTACTGCTATTTTAGAAAAAGGCACACATTTGCAATTTTCACTTTGACATGGAACCAGTGACCTGAAATTAACGTGACTTCTCCCAGTACAAGGGCCTGATCCTCTGGACGATGCAGTACAGGTTCGCCTTGGGGGCAATTGGGGCAGCCACCCTGTCCTGTGGTTTGGGAGCTCCACACTGCTGCTTCTACAGGGCCCCATTATGGCTCCCCTGCCCCACCTCCCTGGTCCCTGGGGGCAGCACAGATTTCTCCATCCTTCTCTGCCCTCCCTTCTGGTATACAGCCTTGCTCCTTTTTCACCTGGCAATACCAAGGCTAAGGCTGTCCCTGATGAGATGGTTATGTGTCCTGATATCTGCCTAATCACAGAATACATGTGAATCAATGAAAGACAGGCTGTGGAGCCTGGAACTTTATCTGAAGCTGTAGATTCATGCATTTAGGTCCAGGAATCCCTAGTTCAGTCCTGGATGCAGCAGCAGAGTCAGGTCTTCAGCCCAGAGTGACGAAGCACTGTTACTCGCCTCTGGGAGCTCACATGGGAGTGTCAATTAACTTAATGCTCTGTGATCATATGAACATCCATGAAGCCACTGCGTCCCTGGCAACATCAGGACAGCATGGGATTCAGGGGTTTGTTGTTGCTGAAGGCCACATCACCATTGCTGCTCCTTTCTCCAGTCCTCCCCAGTAGCATCTGCCCAGAGCAAAAGCAGCAGTAATATTAGAGCCTGACAGAACAAGCAGCAGAAACCCATAAAGAGTCACTTCCCCTGTCGATACCTCACTTTAAATTAGGGCTGAAATGAATAGTAAACATTTTATTCATGAGTATTTCTGAATTTCCGAGGACTGGCTCCAAGTGTTTGGCTGAACCTCGGAAACTCGGACGAATACTTGCTACTCGGTACTTGGTAAAATACTTGGTAAAATAAGACCAAGTATGGAGTATTTTCTAAGTACCAAGTACCAAGTCACCTTATATAGGGGCAGTAAAAGCCCCACACGTTGGTCCAAGTACTGGACCGAGTATCGAATACTGAGTACCAGGCCGATTCTTCGGTTACTCAGTACTTGGTAAAACCGTGTCAAATATTAAGATACTCGGTTAAAAATGAGTAATTTCAAATACTGAGTTTCAGAACTACTTTAAATCCACCACTGCTCTGATATGTCAGTCAAAATGGCAGCCCTCATAACTGTACCCAGCTCTGCTCGAGTGGAATAGCAGTTTGTGGAATGGATGCATGGTACCATCCTCCCTGTATGTATCTTCCTGACATATATGTTAGACCTTGTGTTACTCAGGTATATAGTAAGGAGTGGCAGCCTGACTCTCCTTCCCCTATGAGGGCTTGGAATCAGTTGCTATGGTTACCTGCCCCTTTGGCTGACTTGCTCTAGGAGGTGGATCCATTTACTGGCAACACAAGCAGCAGCGCTAGCTTTCCCACACTTCCCTGCCAGCATAGCTCCCCCCCCCACTTCTCTCTGTCACACACACACACATACACACACACCACTTCCGAGGCAGGGGGGCAAATTCAGCCTCCATGTTGATTCTCTGCTTGGCCTCTCTTCTGAGATTAGGAAACAAGGCTGCTGTGGTTAGTGCCAGCTGTGAAGACAGCTTTTGTGATGTGCCTACCTATCAACAAGGAATTGAGCTGAGACCGCCAACCCTTTCACAAAGGCCACAGAATAGCTTTCAGATACTAAAGACTTTCAGTTAGAACTAATCTGGATCAGATTCAGATTGGCAACCTCAAGGCGAATGACTGCAGTATCCCATTACCAATTCCCCTGAACCATTCAGTCGCCTCTGATGAAAGCTCCCAAACTTAAGAGAGATTCTTTTGGGCTGCTGCTCTAGGTTTTTGTTGGTTTGCTTGTTTGCTTTGGGTTTTATTTTTCTCTTCATTTTTGGAATCTGGTCTATAAAGGCCAACAAATACCAGATGCAAATCAAAGGTGTAGCTGTTGTAGGTGCAGGCGGTAATGGCTCCACCAGGGCCCAGGAGGGACCTGTGTACAATGCTAATGTTGTGTGCTCTGCAATAATGAACCAACCTGAGGTGGCCCATCCCAACTTCCACATCAAGGCCCTTTCTAACCTAGCTACACCTCTGAGGCAAATTGGCTTACAGATAAATGCAAGTGGACATCCCAAAACTAGTTCAGCTCAAGCATTAGTACAGTACAGAAATCATTCCTAGTACTGCTAACAATGGGCATTTTCAGACATTACGAAATCGCTGTTCACCACACTGAATCACAGTGGATCCCGTGTGGTGGCAGCAATCTTTTGAACGTCTGTGTGACCCCCGTCAGAAGTTCACCACAGTGAATCTCTGGTGGGGGTCACAGTTAACCACAGTTCTGGCCCTGAGACCGGCCTCAGGTCCAGAACCGTGGTTAGATTGGCCACGATCAGGAAAGGGGCAAAAGTAACGTCGGTTACCTTCCCCCTTCCAGAATCATGCCCAGAACCACGATACGGGATCGGGCACAGAGGCCTCACTGGCCGCTACACCCACCTGTCTCCCTGTGGGTGGGTGGCTGAGGGAGCGTGGGCAGCAGGGCTGAGCAGTCGCACGTTGCGCTGTGCAGTCCCGTCCCCTCCCTGAACCCTGGTAGAGATCAGGCCGGCACGTCTAAAGGACGGCCGGCCGGATCACGGATCATGATCTGAGATGGATCACGGTCCAGCGTGGCGGCCCAAACGGCCCGTCACGTCTGAAATTACCGAATTACTGAAAGTACCCAATTTTTTAGCCCCATTACACTTGACCAATCAAGAGTGCAATCAGTCTATAAAATGTGCAAAACAATTAAATCATAATGCAGCAAAACCCTTAGCACTAGATACATTCCAAATAACTATTAAAATGCAAATTAATTTAAAAATTAAAATAATTTTTAAAAATATGAATTTCAGGACAAAAAAAATCAAATACTTTTTTTCAATTAAAATATTAATCATACTTCAGATATGGGGGATAAATCACTCAAAAAAGAAAGTAAACCTGTGTTGATGCAATAGTAATTGCTGGAAAGGTTTACAATCTTGACATTTCTTCCAGTTATCTTTTACTTGATATGAATGGGGCCAGATTGTCAGCTGGTGGAAACTGGCATTGTTCCACTGAGCTACTGAAGTTTGCAGCAGCTAAAGATGACACCCAGAGTCTTGCCAGAAAAAAAGGTCTCTGTCCTAGTAATTAATCATTGTATTACTCAAGCTTTATGCCTATGTAGCTAAAACAATTCATTTGTACAGATATAAATTTAGGTTGCATGGCAGAGGACTTGTCCCCTAATAATCTCATCTATCCAGAAGCTGTACTCAACTGTAGACCAGGTGAAGGGCAACTGTGTCTTAATTTAAAATGGGATCCAGGAGTGCTAAATCATCACAATAATTGTCCTTAAATTGTCGTGTCAAAGTCCATCACAAGCCACATAGCCTATTAGGCACACCAATTTCTGTGGCCTATGGTACACAAGGGAGTAATGTGACCAGCACCACATTTGACTCTCCTTTCACTTCTCCAGCTCAGTGGATCAAATATCCATTCACAACTGGGTGAACTGGAGGTGGCCCATCCAGTGGGAGACCAAGCCTGACTTGAACCTACATCCTTCAGGGATGTATTTGAGGGTCTGAACCATTAAGCCACCTGTCCACACCTTTGCAAACGGAACAGATAGTGTTCACTACCAGTTTACATGCTATTTATACCAAGCAAGTCTAACATTGGTGGCAATGGGGGAAATGGTTTGAATATGGGTCCCTGCTCCAGGGTCCCCTGCATCTACACTTGGTGGGGGGTGTCACAGTGCCTTCCTAGCTGGCTCTCCCAAATTTTTGTGAGATGTGTGGGGCAAGCCCCATGATTTCTGCATTGTTGATCTTGTGGCAAATTTTGCAGAAATGGGCAACAGAGCTGAATTGTCACAGAAATGGCCTCCAGCAGCGAAAAATTCCCAGTCTGACATACCTAGCCTGTGTGCATTCATTCATTTTCAGAATGGAATGGTAGCTAGTAAGCCACCCCACACAAGTCAGTTCCTGGCCAGGCCATGGGCTTACAGGAGGGGCTCGGGGAATTAATTGATGGGAACATCGCACAGGGATTTATACAGCACAGGGAGGAGAGGACATCACAGCCAGCCCCAGAAGCTGCCCAGACAGTGTGCTCCAAGCAGGTGGCTGGAAAGAGGTGGCTCCAACCTTGTATTCCATTGCTCAAGGGTGGCATCTGCACTGGGAAGAGGACACAAGGATGAGCTAGCAGATAGGGAGAGGATGGAAAAGGAGGGAGTGCAGTGCACGTCAGTGTGCTGGCACAGAATGAGAATGGAGCAAAAATAAACCTCCATATTTTTCAGTTTTAAACCCAACCTTTTTAATTTACTGAAAGCAGGGGGTTCTACAATGGTGTGTAGCTCACATTTAGATTTTACTTTGATAGGCTTCAGCTCAAATCCCCAAACTGGCAGGGATGCAAGCCCCAAACTCCAATTTGGATCTTAACTCTGAAAATGGTCCCTATTAATAGGCAAACAAATGCTGTTTTCAAACGCATCTAAAACTGGGAGAGGGGAATGGGTGGAGGAGGGTATGAAAGTTCAGGATTTTGTTGGCAGGGCAAATGTTTCTGTTTTTATTTAAGGATAGAGCTGCAACTGGACATCCGAAGATTTGGGTTCCTCCTACTAATATGGAATGCACAAACTGACTTGGCTCTGTTCATACACCATTGATGCCTGAATGGGACCCAATGGGCTGACCAAATGCACTAGCTGCCCTTTGAAAGTGACAGGCCCCAGCCAGGATTAGAACTGTAGCGGAATGTCTCAGCGGTAGCTATTTCCACCGGAAACAGCGTTTCCGCAATTAGTGGCACGGCGTGGCGGAGGCTTTCATTCCACTAGTTTCATTCTGCTACTTCCGCAGTTCCACTAATTTCATTCCGCTACTTCCACAGGCTTCGCAAAATAGCGGAAACATGACATTTTCGCTACTTCCACCATTCCGCCAGCGCCACAAAATAGCAGAACAGCGATTTTCCGACAGTTTCCACAATTTTTCCACAATTACGCAATTTGCAGAATGCCGGCGGAATTAGCTGAATGTCCACAGAAAAGTCATGGTGTGGCACGGGCAATTCTGAAATGGTGGAATGGAATCGTGGCGCAGTAACAGCTGCTGCAGCATCAGCCCTAGCCACGATCACTGCAGAGCCCAGCTCCACAGCGGTCCCAGCCAGGGCTTGTGAGTTTCAAAAGCTGCTTCCCTCCCCACCCCCCGCCAACTCCTCACCTCAGTGCTTCTCACCTGACTTCTCAGGTGCTGTGGGGGGAAGCACCAGATGGCCTTTGAAAGTGACGGGGGCTGGGACCACTGAGCAGCGGGGCTCCACAGTGCCCTTGGCCAGCACTTGTTAGTTTTAAAAGCAGCTTCTGGGCCACAGTGCCTATCGGAGTGCTGTGGGGGGGGGGGGAAGGGGCAGAATCCTGGCCCGTCTTTGAAATAAACAAGCCCTGGCTGGAGTTCTGTGGAGCTGGGCTCTGGAGTGCTCGTAGCTGGGGATTGTCTGCTTCTCTGGGTAATGCTTGCATTTTTGAGCATCAGGCACCCAATTAGTCCTCAGGTAGCCCATTGGATGCCTGCTGGGAAACTGCTGGGCTGCTCATTTGGCAGAGGGAGTGAATGCCACCTGACTCCCTTCCTCTCCTCTCCCCTCCTGCAGGTATATCTTCTAGGGCTGGGCCCTGGGGGCGGGGACTCTGCTGCTGGGCTGCTCATTTGACAGAGGGAATTAATGCCACCTGACTCCCTCTCCTCTCCCCTTCTGTAGGTATATCTTCTAGGGCTGGGCCCTGGGGGTGCCAGCCCTTGGGCGCCAGCCCAAAGGGTGTTGGCCATTGGTTGTGCCATTTGTGGGAGCTGTGGTGTCCAGGACAGTCGATAGACCTTGGTCCCTCGAACTGGGGGAGGCTGGCTACGGCACAGGGTGTTTGGTTTATAGGGCAATTGGTTAGGGTATATGTTGATGGGGATGGGGGGTTGGTGGAGGATTGAGGAGAACATAACTCCTCCCCTGCACATGTAGGGGAGGAGGGGGGACTGGGTTGTAGAGGGTTGGGCATGCCCCCCCCCATGAGAGAGGGTGGTTCAATCCAATAAGGGTGGGGGCTCTGGTCTCCCTGTGAGAGGGGGGGACCAAGGGGAGGGTAGAGAGGGTTTTGGGGGGATGGGGAGAAGGGAGGGGGTTAGGGGATGGAGGGGGTTTCCTCAGGGATCCAGTGGGACGACCCCCGGGGGGGAGGGAGGGGGTGGGGTGTCCACAGCCATTAGGGTCATGATGGGCCGGGGTAATTATGGTCTCTCTGGGAGGCAGAGAACAACTGTGAGGAGAGACAGGTACTTAGTTTCTGTCCCTTGCACAGCCCCCCAGGCAGGTGATGCAGGGATCAAGATTGAAGGAGCCCCTCGTCTGGAGTTGTTGCTGTTGAATTCGAGGTCAGTTGGTAATAAATCAATGTCGATCCGGGAGTTGATCTTGGATCGATCGGCCGACCTTGTATGTATTACAGAGACCAGGCTGGACGATGAGTTGGGGCCGATATTGGCTGATCTTGTTCCAGCCAGGTACTCTGTGCAGCACCAGCCCAGATCAGAGGTGCGGGGAGACAGTGTAGCTGCTGTTTTTAAGGACAGGTGGTCTGTGAGGCAGTATCCTGGGCAGACCATCTTGGGCATGGAGGGGCTCCACCTTGTGATCAATTTGGCAGGACACAGATTAGAACTGCTTTTGGTATACCATGCACCTACCTGTACCGCAGCATCCCTACTCACTCTAGTGGAATTGGTATCAGAGGTGGTCTTGCGATCCCTGAAGACTTTGGTCCTGGGGGACTTCAATATCCACACCGATGCCAATTTAGGGGGAGCAGAGTGTGAGTTCATGGATGCCATGGCAACCATGGGACTGTCTCAGAGGCTTAAGGGCTCAATACATGAGGGGGGACATACCCTTGAACTGATGTTCTGCACCGGCCTTGAGGCGGGGGATCCAGTGGTGGGGGATGTAGTAGCTTTACCCATCATGGACGGATCATTACCTTCTCTGGACCAATCTCCTGGCGCATGTCTGCCCCCAGAAAGGTGCAAGACCAGTTCATTGGGTCCGCCCCAGAGAGGTTCCAGAATGCTTTAGGGGAAATGCCTTCCGACCTTGATGATCATTCACTCGATGACCTCATTGCCTTCTGGAACAGCTTGTTGGCTGAGGCTATCGACTGAACGGCTCCCATGTGTCCGCTTCCAGAAAGCCGATGGCGGGGGTCACCATGGTTCACGGAGGACCTGCACCGGATGAAGCAAGATGGATGGCGGTTGAGAGCTTATGCTGTTGCAGTGCAGGCAACAAAGAAAGAGTTCTTTGCTGCCCTCATTGTGTCTGCAAAGTGGCTCTGAAGACTGCTGCAACCAACCTGATTGTAACCAAGCCAAGCACACGCACCTGAGACTTCGCATCCGCTTTAATGTTTGTTTGTCTTCTCCCCTGTCTCTCCTACTGTCCCCTCTCCTTGTCTCCCCCTCCTTGTCTTTTAGATTGTAAGCCACAGGCAGGGACCACATCCATTTCTATGTTCTGTACGGCGCCAAGTACATGACTGGCGCTATATAAATGTTTATAATAATAATAATAATAAGAAGAAGAAGAATAAAGTCACATCCAGCGGAGCTTTTCTGTGTGGTGCAGAGGCTGTTCATTCCGGCCTCTCTACACCTCGAACTGGAATTCTCCAGTGCCCGCTGTGACATGTTTGCTGACTTTTTTATGGATAAAATCACCCAGATTCACCACGACCTTGATGCTGCACTTATGACAGTGGGTGAATAAGAGGTACAGGAAGCCCCGCCATGTCTGTTGTTGTGGGATCAGTTTCAGTGGGTATCACCCACTGACGCAGCAGATGTTCTTGGGACTGTTCGGGTCACCTGTTGTAAATTAGATCTGTGCCCATCCTAGTTGGTGAAGACCAGCCGGGAGACATTAGGGGTGGCGGGGGTGGTCAATGCCTCCCTTAGGGAGGGCAGGGTGCTGAGTCGTCTCAAAGAGCTGGTGGTGTGGCCTCTGCTCAAGAAGACATCTTTGGACGTTGACTCCCTGGCCAACTATCGACCAGTCTCTAACCTTCCCTTCTTTGGGAAGGTTATTGAACGAGTGGTGGCCTGGCAGTTACAGGGGCATCTGGACCTGGTTGGTTTTCTTGATCCCTTACAGTCTGATTTTCACTCTGGGTTTGGCACGGAGACTGCATTTGTGGCATTGGATGATGACCTACGCCATGAATTTTGATCCTACTGGATCTGTCGGCGGTGTTCGATACTGTTAATCATGAGATATTGGTGGTGAGGCTACGGGACTGGGCTGGGGTGAGTGGAATTGCTCTTGAATGGTTCTGCTCTTTCCTGGCAGGGAGAATTCAGCAGGTGAGCCTCGGGGAATGTACGTCATCTCCCCAGAATATCACGTGTGGAGTTCCGCAGGGCTCTATTCTGTCCCCTCTCCTGTTCAACGTGTACATGCAATTTTTGGGTGAGGTCATGAGAGGGTTTAGCGTGCGATGTCATCAGTATGCTGATAATACACAACTCTACCTCTCGTTTTCTGGAGACCCAGGCCCGGCACAGTCTTGGTGCTTACCCGGTGCCTGGCAGCTGTGGGGGACTGGATGATGATGAGCCTTCTGAGGCTGAATCCTGACAAGACGGAGGTGATGTCGGTGGGTAGGGCTGAGGGGGGGGTGGCTCCTGTCATTGGCAGGTCTGCCACCCCCATGGCCGCTCAGGTTCATAGTCTGTGGGTGCTCCTTGACCGGCAGTTCTGCCTGGATTGTCAGGTGGAAGCTGTGGCAAGGGGAGCATTTCACCAATCACATCTGGTGCAATGGCTGTGGCTGTATGTCTCAGGCTCAGATCTGGCCACCATCATCCATGCTTTAATTACCCCTCAACTGGACTACTGTAACACACTCTATGTGGGGCTACCCTTGATGATGGTCCGGAGGTTTCACCTGGTGCAGAATGTGGCGGCTCAGCTCCTAACAGGGCCAGGCTTCTACGAGCACACTACACCTGTTCTCCGTACTTTACACTGGCTGGCTACTGTCTCCCGGGCCCAATTCAAGGTGTTGGTTATGACCTATAAAGCCCTAAATGGCTTGGGTACTGCTTACGTGTGAGACCGTCTCAGGACCCGGGTCATTTTGTGACCCTTCTGGTCAGCCGGGGGCGCCCAACTCGAAGTCCCCCAGGTATGCCGGGTAGCAGCGGCAGGTAGGGTGTTCTCGGTGGCCGTACCTTGGCTGTGGAACTCCCTCCCATTGGAGGCCCATCTGCCCCTGGACCTCCCCTCTTTCCATCACTGCTGCTGGGGAATCCCTGCACTCTAAGTGGGACAGAGACAGCAACTAGTACGCAAGGAGGGATAACAAAGATCCCTCCCTCAAAGCTCAGCTCTGGGTGCTGCCCTGTTTGTTGTCCCTCCTTGTGCACTAGTCTCTGTCCTGCTTAGAGTGCAGGGATCCCCTGCCCCAGCAGCAGTGAGCTAGCGCCTGGCTCCTGATGCTGATCCAGGGAATTGGGGGGCGGGGGGAGGGAGTCCCTGTTCTTCTGTGAATTCTCTTGTGCGTTAGGGTGCCAAGGACAAATTCTTCCCCTTTGTTGGGATGGCTCTCTGCCTCATTGTAGCTGCTCTGCACCTACAATTCTCTCTATACGGCGATCACAAAGGGAAGAGGGAGGATCTGTCCATCCTTCTAACAGAGACAGCACTGAACAACCAACCCTCCCACAGCTGAATAGACCCCACCCCCCGAGCAGGTTGCCCCCTGCCTGCTACCCCCCTCCCAGACTGTAGATCCAACCTGCATGGAGTGTCATTTTGTTAGAAAATTCCCCCACCGCCTCTTTCAATGGAAGGGAGTTCCACAGCCAAGGTACAGCCACCGAGAATGCCCTCCCTGCCGCTGCCACCCGGCATACCTGGGGGACTTCGAGTTGGGGGCCCCCGGCTGACCACAAGGGTCACAAAATTTCTAGACTTGGTACACTCTCCCATTTGTGAAAATGGAAGGAGCCCCTTGAAGAAGAACTTTGTTTACAAGGCAGCAACATTCGCTGCGAAGGAGGGGACGGCGGGGGGGATTCTTCCCCCACCCGTGTAGCAGTGCTGCGGGGCTACAACTGAGCTGTTTAAAAAGGTGGTGCCGGTGGTGCAAGAGAGACTCCTCTGAGACTCGGGAGCAGGGCTCCCGGCTCCCGCGGATGCCGCATATGCCTGGGGCCGGCCCTGATTGCTGCCGGTCCCCTCACAGGGCAGGGCATGGGCACAAATGCACCCCCCACCCTGTGCCATGGTGGCTACGCCCCTGCAGCGGACTCTGAAGCAGGTAGTCAGAGTCACCCTAAATTCATTCATTCAATGATCTATTATTCAGCATCACGGTGCATCAGGGACTCGTGCTCAGTGGCGGAATGTAGCATAAAACCGCTTGTGTTCACAAACTGCAGACATGCCACATCTGCAGATGCTGGCAGCAGGTAATGCGGAATCACGGAAATATCGAGGGGAAGTCGGCGGCAAGACACATTAAATGCCGAGTTCTCGGAATGGAATGGCGGCACAGTAACAGCTGTTGCCGCTTCAGCCCTACTCTCATCAGAACTTGTAGCCAATTCTCCAACAAATGCCTGATTGCACATATTTTCTTTTCTCCCCAACCTGGTATGTAACATAGAAAAGGAAAAGCAGTCAGACAGCAGGACTGACAAAGCATTCACCTCAACACCCTGTAAAGATAATTCCCAACAATCTTAGCAGAGTAATGAAGAGGTTCTGGCACATTAACAGACTGGCAATAAAAGAAAAATCAAAAGCTTCTCTTAGGATGCTTTGCTTTCCCAACTTCCCAATGGAATTGAAAAAAAAAAATGACCTACTTGGAACAGAAACTTCACTGCATGATTTTGATATCTCTGCTTCCTCAAAGCCTGACAGCTTTTTATTTCCACGTTAAATGAAATGATAGGCTATCCTGGGTTCATCTCAGAAAAGGGCTAAAATGAAAACAAGGAGATGAGTGTTAAAAACACATAAGAGAGTCCTACAGTCATTTTGACTAGAAATGTTGTGCTAAAGAGAACACATGAAATTTAGCATTACTTTGCTCACTACAGGAAGACAAGACAGGGCAAGCTTTATTAATTTAATGAACAAATTGAGTATCCATCAAAAGAATACTAATCCAGTACAGGTGCTCATGGCATACCTCAAATCCTTGACCAATTCTCTTTGGCTTCCTGAGCCAATAACATTGCATACATACTTAGTAATAACCATTTCCATGTTATCTACCATGCCTGTGAAAGGGGCCTCAGACTGTCACTGCACTGTGCCTTTTATCCTTCAGGGGCTGCACCAATCCTTACACTAAGGGCTGCACTCATCCCTCTGTTAATCGTTAAGGAAAAGTGGGAGACATGTTATCTGGAGTCACTTCTGTCATGTAGAGAAAAGCCCATTCACCAGACTGCATCTACCCAGGGGTAGTACAGATCTCATACTCTTATAGAGCAGATATCACATTTATTTATGGATGCCAGATAGCACTGTCTTTGAAAATCTGGCACAAACTCCTGCATGGGACACCTGCCATAGGCAGGATCCTGCCGTAGCTTGGTTGTCTCCACCCCACCCCTGCTGAGAAATCCAAGTGTACTGCCAGTTCACTTCCCAAATCTTCCAAATAGAAGTAATTCCCTACCTGAGACAAGTGTGCCCCATTGTCCCTTACAGTTCAGATGTTGTGCAGGAGATTCATGTGTACGTACTACTCAGTCAAACCACAGCTTTCTCCCTTTTGTTAGGGAAGAAGAAAAAGCCATGTGACCACCTTCAGCTTAAACTTTCTCCTAGTCTTCTTTACCAAAGATGCTTTCACAGCATAACACCACATCCTATGCTGCAGCATCTTGGACCACTGATAAATCTCTCAACAGTATAAGCACATTTTCAGATGTAATATTTATCATGTGGAAAGTGCCTAGACCATGTGGTTCTTTGTTATGTAAAGCACTAAAGCAGCACCACAGTTTTACCACTGATTTACATTATGGTAAAATCACCATCGGGGTGAGGGACTTTGTCATAATTTTTCCTGCTTTCTTGTAACTACCAATGACATGTAAGACTAGACTGTTTGTTGTTTTGTTTTATTTACACTTCCTGCTTTTGGTCCTCCAAGTAATCATGGAGAAGTGGATACACTTACCATGTTGTGATGCTTTTTCCAGGCTTTTCTTTATGGTTTCCTCAGAATAAGCGTGGAACCCTATCAAATTCAAAAATCTCATGCCATACTTTTGTATTTCCTCTTCTGCTTATTGTGGATGCAGAAAATAATATCAATAACAATTTATTGGGGATGTTGATATTGTTTCCAAGGTGAGGTTCCAGTCTTTAAAAGGAAGAGAAAATTCAGTAAGACTGGAACACAAATTGCCATAATTTACCCAGAAATTTCTAATATAAAGAAATATATGTTGGGTTATGATGAAACTTGGAGAAAAGAAAAAACCTATTTGTTGCAAAGATTATGATTCAGTCAGAATTTGACATTTGTTTAAATCTCTTAACATTAATAAATGACTATTCACAATTCACAATCCTGCAATTCACAAGCCTCGAGTATTGACAAGGAGTGAATTAGGACTCCGACCATGCAATCTATTGCTCTGGTAATAGTGTGGAGAAGAAGATATCGCTAGGCAGAACTCTGGCCCTCTCTGTCCTCATGCTCCAGGAAAAGGTAGTGGGTATATAGCAGTAGCTAGTTGTATACAACCAAGCATAAGACAGCCTGGCTTTTTTGTTCCTTCCTATTCTTCTACATGGTGTGCAGTCAGGCATGCAACACTTATTACCTAGTTAGTTGCTAGGTAATAAGTGTGGTAACTTAGGGTGATTTCAGACGTTACAGGCGCCCGATTCACCACAGTGAATTCCCAGTGGTGGTGAACTGGCTAACCACCCGCCATGGGCAAGAGAGGCCCCAAACAGATGTGATGGGAGCGGGACCACAGCAGGGAATTGGACCGGCAGACCACAGCCCGGGGCAGTGCAACAGACGTTACGCCGATCCTGGGCCGTGGTCAAAGCACCCAGAAGGCGCTGGGGCGACTTGTCCCGGCTGCTGCTGCTGTCCCTCCACCGCCTCCATGTGCAGCATGACCACCGCCTCCTCTGCCTGCACCTCCTCCACCTCCTGCCTTGCTATCTCGCCCTCCGCTCTCCTCTCCCTTCCGCCTCGCTCCAACCCGCCACATCCCCCTGCTGCTGTGTACCCTTTAAATCTCCCTCCCCGGCCTGTGTTGTTGCTAATTTCCTGGCAGCGATGCTGCGTGCTTTGTCCCCAGATGGGAATCATGTTGCTTGATTCCGGCTGGTGGTTGCCATTCAGTCGTTCCTTTTTATTTGTTTCCCAGTGGGAATCACTTTGACTACGCTTTCGGAGATGGTCTGGGCTGGAGCTCCGGAAGCGTAGTTATTTTTGACACCTGGTGGGGATTGACTGTGGTGAACATCTGGAGCCCGCGAAACAGATGTTCAGGGCGCTTTGGCCCCGCCGCGGGATTGACCGTGGTTCACTGTGGTTGACTGTGATCTCGTAATGTCTGAAAATACCCTTAGGAGTTAAATGAGTTGTATGGGTTAGCCTTCCCTGAAGCCACATAGTTCCTGTGTCAACAGAGAGTAGGGTGGGAGGAGTTAAAACCATAAGGACAGTTGAATAAAATGGCTATTGAGTTAAGCAGCTCCTGTGTGTGTTGTGTTCCTGATTTCTTAAGCAAACTAAACCCTGTCAAGTTATTAATTAATTATTATAAGCATTTCTATAACACAAGCAATGTACCTGGCGCTTTACAAAGAATAAGATAGACACGGTCCCTACCCAGGGGCTTACAATCTAAAGACAGGAGGAGGGGAGACAGGGAAGGGGGAACAGAGTGAGAGAGAAGGGATGCAACATTCATGAGGAAGCAAAAGCTCAGGTACATGTTCTTGGATTGGTTGCAGTAAGTTGCAAGTTTACAGATAGCAGGTGGGGGATAATCCTGGGTGGGAATAGTTAACAGGATTTAGGAAGGGAGGAGCAGAAGAGGTGGGTTTTGAGGAGGGACTTGAAGGTTACAATGACAAGTAATCTGCTGAGGGTGGTTAGCAGCTGAGGCATGCTGGAATCACAGTAAAGGTTGTAGCTAAGATGTGTGGGTAGTTAGGTACATGGGCAGCTGTGCTGTAGTCATAGAACCCGTGAGTCATCCCTACTAGGAGACAAACCAAGTACTGTGGTCCGAGCACTGTGATATCAGGGATCAAGAAACCAGTTGGTTAGTCCATGTAGACTGGACTACATGCTTTGGGCATGTAGGATGGGGATGGCAGGCAAGGAAGGCAGGGTCAGGGGTGACTTGGCAGGGCAAGTCTGGATGAAAATATGGGTCCAGAGGTAGGGCAGTCAGGAGGTTAGGTGAGATGTCTGGGCATCAGCAGGCCTGATGAGCACAGTTTCTCAGACAAGGAACATGGCAGTCACAGGAAGTTTATATACACCGAGAGGTCAATCAGTTGCCTACTAACAATTACATTACAGTGATGACAAGTCATGACAAGGCAGTTGAGGTTCTAGGCTGAGGACCATGGTCTGTAGTTTCTTGGCCTGGTCCAGCAGAAACATGAATTAGTGGCTAGGACGTTTGTGCTGTGATCCTGCAAGCCTGGTTTCTCCAACTTCTCCAAGCCCTGTTGACTAGTTCTGGGAGGCAGGGAAAGAGTGAGGGACCAGTTGGTCACTGCTCCATCACCAAGGGTGGTTATGCTTCCCTCTGGGCCCGTCCTGCTTATCATGTCTGTGTGTGCATCTCAAGCGAGTTCCTACTCAGAAGTTGGTGTACATGATAAAAAGAGAAAGAAGGTGTTTTGGTCATCTTTTGGGATCAGTTCTCTTTTCAGCACTTCAGAATCCATATGATGAAACCAGAAAGAAAAACAATTATTTTTTAATATTCTCCGTAATCAGTCTGGGGACTGTCTGGAGAGCTGTATTTTTACAGCTTCCTAACCTTGCTGTCTCACATATTTTGTCAATTAACTTTTTCTCAATCAAATCACATTGTATCCTTAGCCCAATACAAGAATCATTCTTTCTTCCTGGCTAGTTCCAGGAGAAGAGTTGCCCCTCAGCTAGAAATCACCAGACCCTATTATTTTTTATCCTGCTGAAAATTTGACAGAACAGAGAAACTGAGTTGCTTTATGGATGTTGGGAGTCAGCAAGAGAAATTGAAGTGATTAAATGAAGCCTGCAATTAAATATCAAATTAATGTTAAGTGATTAAACAGGCAGCTGATAATTCTGGATATTTGCAGTCATCAGTTAACAGAACACAGAGGAAACATGGCACCTGATCCTGTAAATGAAAAGCTTTACACCGCCAAGTCATCCTACATTCTCACTCAGTTCCATAGCGGCACACGCATGATAAAGTTATCTAACTGCCCAAATGTTTGCAAGATTAGCCTCCTAGTTAGGACTGGCCATAGCAGTTCTAGAAGCAGAGCAATTCCAACGCTTTTTATCACTTGACATATTCCTGTAAATCATTCTCAACATATGAAAGTTTTCATTATTCCAGTAGTTCCCATGTTTATACATAGATCCACTAGATAAGTCATGGTATTTCACTCTGGACTTCTTTTTTAATTGGTTTTGCTAACTAGGGACCCACTGTTGTTGAAACAGATGTTGCAGCCCAATAATAGCTCTCAGCTGCCAATAGCAAGCCATGGAACTCTGCTCTGACCACGCAGAACATGACTGAAATGAGGGGCAAGAATATTCTGCACAACTGGGAAACTTGATGTCTTATGCAGTTTTATCTTATGCTGCCTATTTTCTTAGCTGTGCTTCCTGGCCAAACTAATCTGAAACATAGATTATACCAATTAGTTAATCTCTCTCTAACAGAAAATGAATCTAGTAAATCTTGAATATCTGTTGACATTTTTAAATAGCTGGTGTTATTTAGCTGGCAGCTTGTTCACACAACACAGTGTTGGTGAAAATATTCTTGACTTACCCTCCAGATACCCTGGGGTATCTGTTAAGTGTTTACATGAGATCCTGGGGTTAAACCATGTGGTAATAAGCACCCACTTATGCTGAGGGTTATTGGCACATTCTATTCCCCGACAGCCTCATCATCTGGTGTAAACAAGCCCTGAAACAAAATGAGATCTATAATGTTCATGTGGGAATCGGTCTCTTGAAAGAGCTTTACATTTTGAACTAGTTTGAGGCTCAAACTAGGACAAAAAATGTACAGCTCTTTCAAGAAACCAATTCCCACATGAACAAAGATAAACTCTTCTGAAGGATTATGTGTAGCAGTGGTGATGCGTACCTGGGAGAGTCCTTTCAGGTTACTGTCCAAGAAGTCATGCCAGCACGGTTCTTTCCTTATCCCACAGTTTTTATTCTCCATACAATGTCCACTCTCAGTTGTAAACTGTCCCTGTTGGCCCTTGGCCAGGCACAACCCTCTGACTTAGGTGTTTCTCTAACAAGGGTAGGCCCATGCTATAGGTGTACTCAGCCCCTCCCATGCAGAGCTTCACTATAGTTCTTGCCTGTTAGACCATAAAAGACAAGTCATGGCAATAGTTGTTTCTGAAGGAAACAGACTCTTTGCCTTTTTTCCGACAGCTCGGCAAACTAACCTGTGTTGAGGTGTAGTTTCAATATTTTCTGGACGTCGTTTATTGCTATTGGGAAGAGTCAGTCTGTGAGTTTGCATTGTAATCTTCTGTTATTTTGATATTTTCCACGGGTTGCCACAAATACTGTAATGTTGCAAGTTGTTGCAAGAGACATTCAGGCAGCAAGTTGTCACCAGTCCACAGTCAGCACACGTGACCCTGTGGCACATGCATGGTCCACCCTCTCCGATGCCTGCTGAACGGCACATTTCCTGACTGATAGGGATGTGCGAATGCAGTTTGGGCGTTCGGTGTTTGGCCTGAACTCAGCCTGTTTGGACGGCCAAATCGAACAGCCAAACTGAATGTCCGAAGCCCCGAACAGTTCGACCCCATTCGAGTGAGTTTGGGTGCGTTCAGGTGGGAGAAACAGGGCTGGCAGGCTCATGGAAGGGGGGTGGGAATGCTGAGGAGCAGACTTCCTGGCACAAGGGGTGGAGAGGCTTGGACTAGCAGCCAGCCTGCCCAATCACCATCCCTCTTTTCCTCAGACTACTGACTTCGCAGTCTGCGATTGGCCACAGACTAGACTACACGGAGTCAATGGGGCTTGTGGTAAGGCAGGCGCAGCAAGTAACAAAAGTCACTGCCCTCCACCCTTCCAATTCCTTCTGAGCTAGTAGCCACTGATCCTCTCAGCAGGCATTTTCAGAAGTCTCCCTCTCCCAGCAGTTTGTGTTCCTAACCAATTGCCATCCTCCTCCTATTTCACCCATTCCCACACATTTACCTCCATAGTTTCATTTATTTAGATTAGATTAGATAAATTTAGGTGTTATTTTATTTTTTACCCCTCCCTGTGTTCTTTCTCCCTCCCCTCCACTGAATCCTTCCCTCCTCCCTGTATATATTCCATCCCTGATTCCCTTTCCCTGTTTTTTTATTAATTTAGAGTAGGATTAGATTGATTTAGGTTTCATTTCAGTTTTGTACCCCTCCTCGCATTGTTTGTTGTGAGCTGTCCGTGTCCCCTCCCCAATTCCTGTAGATAGATAGATAGATAGATAGATAGATAGATAGATGTAGGAGCTAGCTTAGTTATAGAGATAGAGATAGTGTGTAGTGAGTCAGTTTTAATATTTTATAGTGTGTTTGTAGGACTAGGCCTTGGTAGATATTAGATAATATTCCATTTAGTTCCATAAGTTTTAGAATAGTTGATAGCAGTTAGAGTTTGTGTAGTATATATATATATATATAAAATATTCAAATTCTGAATAAATAAATTTTAAAAAAACAAAATCTTCCTCTGCATAATTTGGAAAGGAAAAATGGAGAAGGGAAGCAGGAGAGACCGGTCTGCTGCCCATAAGGCAGGCAATGGGACACGGGGCAGAGGTGGCAGGGGCAGAGGTGGCAGGGGCAGTGCCAGCGGAGTGGCAGCAGGGCCACTCAGGGCACTGGAAGGCCTGCAGTGCAGGAGGCTGCGGCTGTCTCTGCTGCAGCTGCAGGAGCAGGTGTTTCACGGTCGGATGTTCCTCCAGGGCCACCAATGTCCCCCATTGTTGAGGTGATCCCCAGAAATCCAGGGCTGGTGAATCCTAGGCAGAGCCCGATCTCTGGGCAATGGCAGCAGGGAGAGGAACAGTAGTAGCAGTAGCAGTAGCAGCAGCAGCACCACCAGCTATAGGGGGCACAGGGAGAGTGGCAGCAGCATGATCAGTGGATCAGCCTCAGGGTCCCAGTACTCCCCTTTGCGGGGGGACATATCTCAGATTGGGGACAGCGAGGCAGACAACAGTCCTGTGGAGGAGATGTCTGGTGCTGAGGCAATGGCTTTCCCTCCGAGAGCTGTGTCGTCACCATGTTTTGCCCCTCCAAGCAGCGCTGTCAGTGGTGCATCACCCGGTGCGGGCCAGAAGGCAGGAGGGGGCAAAAAACCTTCCGTCTGGGCACATTTTAAGTTGGTGCAGGCGGATGATCTGAGGGAAGTGCAGTGCACTTTGTGCCAGAAGGTGGTGAAGTGTGGGCAGGTGTTCACCTACCTTGGAACAACTCCCATGGCGAGGCACCTCAAGGGATGCCACAGTGCTGTGCTGCTAAGCGGACAGGTAGGGGAAGTCGATGCCAGTGGTTTCCCGACTGCAGCAGCCAGTCGTCCGCCTCCAGGCAAGCGTCCTGCTCGAACAGCTGCCTCTAACAGCAGGAGTGGTATCACTGCTAGGGGGGAGCAGCAGCAGCAGCAGTGCTCCATGGGAGGAGCTGGGGTGGGGGCAGCTGCCAAGTCAGACAGCAGCTTCAGGATGTGGAGGGTGGCATGGCTTTCAATTGAAAGCCACGCACATGTTGGGGGAAATGATTGTGCTCACTGGGCAGTCCTTCTCGGTGGTTGGGGACATGAGGTTTAGGTGCCTAATTGGCTTCCTGGCCCCCCTGTTTAAGCTGCCTTCGTGCACAACCCTGAGTCATCAGGTGGTGCCATCCCTGTACCGGGCTTTAAAGAAGCGAGTAAAGGAGCAGCTGGCAGGGGCTGGGGATGCCACCATCCACTTCACCACAGACCTGTGGTTGAGCAGGAAAGTGCAGTACGCCTACCTGGCAGTGACGTCGCACTGGTGGCAGGACCCACGCAGCCTGGAGGGAGGGAAAAACCCCTGTCCCCCACCCCGTCCCCCACCCCCTGCCCGAAGGGGTTCAGCCCCCCCAAACAGGTTCGGGCCTAACAGTCGAAATGAAGGGTTTCAGGAGGGCTGAACCCAGAATGGGCTGAACCCCCGAGTGTTCGCACACCCCTAAGGGTGATGTGCCCCACTGGCCTGGTAATCCCGCTGCTCCTGTCTGCTGGTCCATGGGTGCTCGGCCCTGGCAAACCCAAATGTGCCCATGCAATCCTGCTGCTGCCATCTGCTGCTGTATGGAAGCTCTTTCCTTGCAAATCCTACCATCCTAGCTCCATGGGTGCTGCGCACAGGCAAATCCTGCTGCTGCTGTTTCACGGGTGCTGTGGCTGATCAATCCAATATCTGTTACTGATGCCAGTGCTGCCTCTGCTGTCTGTGCCACAGGTTCTGTGCCCGGGAAATCCAATGTCTGCTTCTGCTGCCAATGCCACCTCTGCTGTCTATGCCATGGGTTCTGTGCCTCAGCAATCCAATGTCCGCTGTTGCTGCCAATGCCACCTCTGCTGTCTGTGCCACGGGTTCTGTGCCCTGGCAATCCAATGTCTGCTGCTGCTGACAATGCCGCCTCTGCTGTCTGTGCCATAGGTTCTGCTACCGGGCAATCCAATGTCTGCTGCTGCTGCTAATGCTGCCTCTGCTGTCTGTTCCATGGGTTCTGTGTCCCAGCAATCCAATGTCCACTACTGTTGCCAATGCTGCCTCTGCTGTCTGTGCCACGGGTTCTGTGCCCAGGCAATCCAATGTCCGTGCTGCTGCCAATGCCACCTCTGCTGTCTGTGCCATGGATTCTGTGCCTCAGCAATCCAATGTCTGCTGTTGCTGCCAATGCTGCCTCTGCTGTCTGTGCCACGGGTTCTGTGCCCTGGCAATCTAATGTCCGCTGCTGCTGCCAATGTCGCGTCTGCTGTCTGTGCTACGGGTTCTGTGCCCTGGCAATCCAATGTCCGCGCTGCTGCCAATGCCACCTCTGCTGTCTGTGCCATGGGTTCTGTGTCCCAGCAATCCAATGTCCCTGCTGCTGCCAATACCCCCTCTGCTGTCTGTGCCACAGGTTCTGTGCCTTGGCAATCCAATGTCTGTTGTTGCTGCCAATGCTGCCTCTACTGTCTGTGCCATGGGTTCTGTGTACCGGCAATCCAATGTACGCAGCTGCTGCCAATGCTGCCTCTGCTGTCTGTGCCCCAGCAATCCAATGTCTGCTGCTGCTGCCAATGCCGCCTTTGCTGTCTGTGCCATAGGTTCTGCTACTGGGCAATCCAATGTCCACTGCTCCTGACAATGCCGCCTCTGCTGTTTGTGCCATGGGTTCTGCTACCGGGCAATCCAATGTCTACTGCTTCTGCTAATGCTGCCTCTGCTGTCTGTTCCATGGATTCTGTGCCCCGGCAATCCAATGTCCACTACTGCTGCCAATGCCGCCTCTGCTGTCTGTGCCATGGG
>QEPC01001423.1:288206-330302 GCA_003113815.1 Sphenodon punctatus | reverse complement strand
ACAGGCACCCCTGGGGGCCAAACACTGATCCTGCCTCCCCGGGCAAGCCAGGGTGCCAAGCACCAAGCCTACCCAGTCTCTGCTGCTGCTCCTGTGTCTCCAACAGCTTGCCATGCCCCCACGGGCCCCCTGGAGCGCCCCAAGCCTCTGCCATGGCCGAACTTTCTGAATTATGGGGGGGGGGGGAGAGGTCTGAACTCCCTGGGACCAAACCCATGACCCGAACTAAGTATTCGTACCAAACGTCCAAACGTCTGAACATCAGAACCCCGTTCTATTTGCACATCTCTAAACTCAAACTTAATATGACCAAGACCAAATTCCCCATCTTTTCCCCAAAACATTCCCCTCCTACTTCCCTCTCAATTTCTATTGTGGGAGTCACCATTCAGCTGGCCCCTCAGGTGCATAACCTGGGATTCATCTTTGACTCCTCCCTCTCCTTTATGCCTTAGATCGGTCTTGCTAAATCCTGTCACTTTGATCTATATATTGCTAAAATACGGCCCTGCCTTACTGTTTCCACCACACACAAAATCTAGTCCATGCTCTAGTCATTGCTCACCTTGACTACTGCAACTTCCTTCTCAGTGCTCTGATCTCAGCCTCCTCATTTCTGTTCAACACTCAGGTGCCAAAGTCATCCACCTTGCCTGTCATGTTGACCATGTTCAGCCCCTCCTCTCTGCCTTATTCTGGCTCCATTTACATGAATGCATTCCACATGAGCTCCTGGTCTTCACCCTCAAAGTTTTTCATGGCTTTGCCTCCCCTCCCCCATCTCTCCACTCTTCTGTCCCACCACACTCCTGCCCAGGAGCTTCACTCCTCCTCCGCCCCCACCCTCACCTGATCATGGTCCCCTTGCTCCTCTAAACATTTTTGTCCCTTCTTTCTTGCTGCCCCTCATGTCTGGAACTCCCTCCCTGGATATGTTCATTCTGCTCCCTCCCTCCCAAAGTTCAGATCCCCCCATAAAACCTACCTCTTCCTTTCTAGCTCGTCATGAGTGAAATTGCAACCTCTTCCCCCTAATTCAGATCTAATTCCCTGTAACTAAGTGAAGCACATACACTTACAACTTCTCAACCTTATGAATGTACTCTTGTGTCTCCCAATGTTCACCTCTTCATTGTCTCCCCCTCCCTTTTCTCTTTGATTGTAAGCCCCTTCAGGGTGGGGACCTGTCTATAACTATTGATTGCACGGTGCCAGGTACACTACTGGCACTATATAAATTAAATAAAATAATAAAATAAAATAAAAATTAAAATAATAATAATAATAATGGGGACTGGATCCCCCAGCCACCTCTTTTAAGACTGAGAAGGGAAGGAAGAGTGGAATCTAGAGAAACCTAAGCATTATAATTTTAGAGACAGAAAATTTTAACCATATGAAAGGCACCATCTTGGCCTGGCATTCAATACATGTGCTCTAGATTTGTCTGTTTTCGTGTTTTTAAATAATTTCATACACTTCCTCTTAGCTTCTGTTTTTGGTATGCACAGAAAAGCTTATTTCTTGTGTGATCTGTAGACTGAATCCCAATAGAGTCACTTCGTGGATAAACACAATTGATATAAAAAAGGCACAGACGTGAACTCCAAAGAAGAGAGCTGACCCTTTATGTGGGGGATACATTGAGAACAAGTTTAGTGGTGTAATCCTAGTCAACAGACAATTGTTGCAGCAGGGTCAAAGTCTGCCACAGACATCTGCCTCCCTACGGGCCCTGGCCTCTATCTCAAAGAGAGGTAATGGAACAAAAATTGAGAATATTGAAACATGATGGGAATGAAACAATTTGAAGCATTTATCTGCCTTTCCCATTAAGTGTTTTATGTTAAGTTTTAAAGACACGAGCACACAAACGTTGTGATAATTTTGAAACCTAGAGAATTATTTATGTTTGTATTACTCTCTCTCCCTCTCCCTCTCACACACACACCGTGATAGCATAAATGTGAATGCATATTTAAAAGAATGTTTGAAAGGGAAATAAACTTCCATGGATAATGACAATTAAATAATTATCAGCCACAGCAGCTAATGATAAACTAAGAGAGTCTAAGAACAAACTTTCCATTTGTAGGTTGTTTCATAATAGCCTACTTTAGAGCCCCCTGAGTCTTCCTCAGAAGCATATAGTACAGGTCATTATCGGAGAGAGGATTTTAGACTGAATCCCCCACTGGTCTTATCCATGATGGCAATTTTTATGTCCCTAAGAGTGTTTTTCATATTTCAGAGTTTTAGTCACATTTTCTTTTTCTTTTATAGTGTTGTACTGTAATTCTTGCTTTACTGACATATTCTTATACATATTATTAGGCCGCTTTCACATGAGCGACGGGATGCAGCATGTTGAAGAACGCATTTCCTGAAAAGCCCTATGGGGTGCATTTAGATGCATTGAAAGTAGTCGGCCACCATAGGAATCATGGCTCACGTGGTCTTTTTGAAGCTGCGTTTGGGAAACCTTGATAGCAAGGCTTCCCAAATGCAATGTCAAAAAGACCGTACAAGCTATGGCGGCCGGCTACTTCCAGTGTATCTAAACGCACCCTGTGGGGCATTTCAGGAAGTGCATTCTTGAACATGCTTCATCCCGCCGCTCGTGTAAAAGTGGCATGAGTCTCAGGGTGGGGAGTAATGTTTTCTAGTGTTGTACTGTTTTATTTGAAGCTGGAATCTCACAACTAAGTTAGAGAGGCACTTACTTAAGGAAATCATGGGAGATAATTTGTAGGCAATATAACTAGGAAATGAAGTAGATTATCAAGAAAATTCTTCAGTAATCTTTCTTTCTTTCTTTTCCAGGAAATATTTTCCTCATAGATCAACTCACTTTTTCATAGCAGAAGTGATTTGATCTATGAATCTAGAGGGCCTGGGGCAATATGGTATTATGTGAAAGTTGATATTAGAAAGTCAAGGAAAAGAGAGAATTTAAAACAAGATTAGAATAATAGATTGGATGCCAGTTGTTTACAGAAGGCAAATACTGTGCCTGATAAAAACAAAATGCCTCTCAAGACACATACAAACTATGACTATTTAATTGTATAATGAAAGTAAATGATAGGACTCAACAAATAATTTTCTTGTGTTAGGATATATAAACTGAAAATAATTGCTTTTAGCAGGGTTCAAAATATGGACACAAAAGAGGAAGCAACAAAACAAGATACTGTGGAAAGGATTTTCAGTTGCTCACTGGTAGAAATGTAAATGGAATACTTTATTTAACTTATACGCTAGAGACTAAGAATAATTTTATACTATATATATAAAGTATCAACTATAGCAATTTAGGTCTGTAGATGATACATTACAGAAAGTATAAATGCAGAGAGTGAAGACAAAAAGTTACACAATAGTCATAGAACTTTTTTTTTTTTTTGTTATGAAGTTATGTCCATAAAGAGAACTGCAGTTGGGTATCGGATTGCATACGCACATAGCGCTATGTGGAGAATAATGACATGAATCAATAATGCTGTCTGGCAAATGGCTTAGAATAAAATATTACAGGAGGGTACAAACATCACCCGGGAGGAGGTTTCGATGCTGATTAAATATGGCTGCCTCAGCTATCCTCAGTTCAATGACAGATGAGGAGTGCTAGCTTTGACTTTTGCTGCATATTCTCAACTAGGGTTACTCAGGTTGCAGCAAAACACATGTTGGTCTGCTAAGGAATGCAAGGATTGTTTAACTGCCTTGGGCTGCCCTCTGAAGGCTAAAGTTGTATACACAGCAAGAAACAAAATTTAATCAATTTTCTAACTCCTAAAACATTAATTTTAAAGAGGAGCCTAGCTCTCCTCAAGATAGTTATCTCATTAGGGTATTTTTATTACATTGAATAGATGGAATCTGATGTCTGATCTGCAACAATTAACAAAGTTAAAAGATAGTTTGAAAAGAACAATGCCCAGAACAACCCAGAGGACAAAAACAACATTGAAAACGGTCTACTAAAGAGTCACATTTACAAATTCATAGTAGGAGGCAAAAGAATAAGAAATACTTTAAAACATATGTTTGTGTTGACTATATCAATAATCTAAGCTATGTTTCCTTATTTCTTCCATGTGTAACTTTACTTGGCATTTTAAACATGTGGTGCCACTTGGCCAAAGAAATATAACCTGTTTTACCTGACTTCTATGGTTTTGCATATAACTGCTGAGTAGAAAAGCATATATTGTGCATCTGATACCAAAATAATTATCCAGACTGCTAATACTAACATCATGTGAATTTTCATATAAATTAGCCATATTCCTTCATTTTTAAATGTAGGTGACAAATAAATTGCCCATCATTGATATGAGAAGCAAACATAGTTGTGTACAAAGTTGATTACTACGGGACATAAATTGCTTGCTGGCTATTTCATTCTGTGGCAAATCTGACTGAAACCATTAGCGGCATTTTAATGAATTCCATGTGCCACTTCAGATCTGCTTTCAGAAAATAAAGTTTATGATACAAGGATTCTTGGAGTATGTAATTGAGATAAATCCCAACTGGTGTCTTTTCTCATGTCTTTGGTTGAGAAAAACTGATTGTGAATGTGAAGAGTCATTTTTAACAAACAGAATTGTAGACTGTTGGCTATGCTCAATGCTTTATTAAGGGACTGTGAAACTCTTGTTTATATTTGTGCATATATTTAAACAAATGTACTCGTACCAGTAAGAAACTTGACATCATGTAACCTGATTTGTTCTGTGGGTTTTTTACCAGTCTGACATGATGATCAACTCTTGGCAAATCACTTAAATACTTAAATATTAAATGTGGTTTTACAACTTGAATAGTAAAACATTGGCCATATTTGGGTGGTGGTTCAGTTTATTCTTTCTCCAGTAATTAAGGAGTGTCAGCAAGGCAGTTAAACGATTGGCATGAGAATCTCTTCTAGATTGTGTTAAATTTTCCATTGAGTAAAGATCCCAGACTTTTGTAGTCCATTTTTTCAGTATTGTAAATCTGGATTGTTATTGTGATCCTGAATACAAGTAATAGACGATGTAATTATCTTTATGAATTTGTGTTATTGACCTCACCAAGAAGGATATAAATTAAGGAAATACTTACTATTGTCCCACATTCAGCACTTAGAAACTGGTCCGAAGGGATCCAAGAATTAAAAATAGTACCTACAAGAAGTTCACCCATTCAAGCAGTCATTTTTCAGTGTCATTAATCTTATTTCATGAATGCCAAGTGAGATCTATTAAGATTTGTTGGTTCTGAATTCAAAGGTGTGAAGCACATATAGGCCCTGTTTACACAGACACTAACACCGATAAAATGGGTGTTACATTTTATTATACATGGTACAGGGCAATACTGCAGCCCTGCAACATGGGCCCTTTTCACACGAGATGCCTCCACCCAGTTTTGCTGGAGGCTGGGTGGAGGCATCTGTGTAAACACCATTTGTGGTGGGTGGGGTGCATTTCTCTGGGTGAAGATGGGTGGAGGCGTCTGTGTAAACACCACTTGCGGTGGGTGTAGGTGCATGCATGCTCCAGTGCAACACCCGTCTCCACCCACCACCCACCCACGGAGCAACGGACTGCACTGCTGATTGCTCCGTGGGTGGGTGGTGGGTGGAGATGGATGTTGTGCAGAAGCATGCACACACCTACACCCACCACCCGCGGTGTTTACACAGATGCCTCCACCCAGCGAAATGTACCCTACTCACCGCAAGTGGTGTTTACACAGACGCCTTCACCCATCTCCACCCAGCAACACTGGGTGGAGGCATCTCGTGTTAAAAGGGCCCATGTTGCAGGCTACAGTATTGCCCTGTACCATGTGTAATAAAATGTAACACCCATTTTATCAGTGTTAGAGTATCTGTGTAAAAAGGGCCATAGTGAGTCTCATCCAAAATCATTGAAGGAAAGAGGAAAGGGAAGCTGCAGCTAGTGCAGAATGTGGTGGCCCAGCTCCGCAGCGGTAGGGAGCACATTATAGCAGTGCTCCAGAGTCTGCGGTGGCTGCCTATAGCTTCAATTCAAAGTGCTGGTTTTGACCTTTAAAGCCCTAAATGGCCTGGGCCCCATGTATCTGAAAGACTGCTTGTCCTATCATGCCTTGGTGCGGCCCCTGCGCCCAGCTGGGAATGCCCTTCTGTGGGTTCCATCTGCCGCACGTACCCATACAGCAAGGGCACAAAGGGGTGCATTCTCGGTTGCTGTCCCAATGTTGTGGAACTTCCTCCCCCTTGAGGTTTGTCGGAGTCTGAGCCTGAGCAGCTTTTGGAGGCGGTGTAAGACCTTTCTTTTTAGTAAAGCAGTTGGCGGGCGGGTATAGGGTTTGGGTGGTTGGGGCCGGACTGGGTAGGGTTTTTTGTTGGGTTCAATCTATTTTAATGTCTTTTAATTGTATTTTACGGTTTTTTGTGAGCTGCCCTGAGCCTTCAGGGAGGGCAGGGTAAAAATGTAAATCAAATCAAATCAATCAATAAATAAGTAGTTCTTTCCGTGGTCTTTGGATCAGACTCTAGATTAAGGACTTTTCCTCCTCCCATGAACCATTTAAAAATTAATGCAAACTCTACAAGAAGGATGGGAGTTGAGGGTGGGATGTGCTTAAGGAATGTTCACAGAATGGAGGAAGGAGTCATAGCTCTCTGCCATAGATCCATCTTGTGTCCTTGAGTACATGCCCTCATCTCAATAACCGTCCCTTGATCTCTCTCTTTCAGGGTTTGAGGGTAGGCACTGGACTCATGGACCAGACCCAGGAATTGGAAAGGGGTCAAATAAAACAAACATCCAAAGGCTGGATTTGGCCCA
This sequence comes from Sphenodon punctatus, assembly GCA_003113815.1. NCBI lineage: Eukaryota > Metazoa > Chordata > Lepidosauria > Sphenodontia > Sphenodontidae > Sphenodon > Sphenodon punctatus. The sequence goes on along the minus strand of QEPC01001423.1, from coordinate 323,475 downwards.
TTTGTCACAACTTTCCCATCCCTAGGCCTGACTTTTTTCTCTTTCCCATACTGCACTTTTTGGAAGGAGAATGAGTGTTTCAAACAAGACCCTACCCTTTAACAATAATGTCTTTGGGTGTTAACATTTGCGCTGCTGGCCTAGTTCACCTGCACCCCTCCAGACATCTGTTCGGGCCTGCCAGACGTGGGCCTGGTTCAAACCCCATGGGGTTGGCAGCCAGGCTGGAAACATGGGCACAGAACAAACCAGGCCCATGATCTGGCACTGCAAGCTGCCCAGGAAGACCAGAGTGGGGGGGTCGCCATAGCGGCCAGTGCCATGGCTGCCTGTTGTGTTGTGGGGCAGGGCACCGGCCACAGTACAGGGGTGGAGCCAGCCAGCCACACGTTGTTTCCCTTGTTCCCTCTCCTGCTGGTTTAGGCCTGGTGAACATTGGTTCCGTCCCCCGACCTGACTGGGCCAGCAGTGGCAGGGGCAGCCATCCCACCCCCAGGCATGCAGCCGCAGTAGTGGCTGTATGTATGTTAACACCTTTTGTTATCAACAGGTTTGTGGAATTTCTATTTTAGCCAACAACCTCCTTAACAAAATGTGTCATCTCAACAAATGGTGTCATTATCAACAACACACTGTCAACAATAACTCAGCAAAGAGTGGCATCTCAGTTGTGTAGAAGATGGTTCATTTGCTTATACTGCTGAAATGATATATTTTTATTAGTTGATCTGTATGGCAGTATACAACACTTACCTCTAAAATTATATACTCAAATGGTGCTGTTAGGATTATTTACAGTTATAGGACTTCTTTATTTAAAAGAGTTACACTAATTTTTATTTTTATTTTAGAAACAAGGTTGGGGTTGAACTATTATAATTCAGCATGGATGGGTCAAAACACACGTGACCACAGCACATGTCCCAGTTCACCTGCCCCCCCTGGCCAACACCAAACCTCGCCAGCCTGGGTCAGGGCAGGAAGCCAGGGTGGACAAGGGCTAGGCCAAATTGGGCCACTGAACAAATGTGGCTGGGGCTCAGGTAGGGAGGAACGCAAATGTGTGGCCAACCATCCCTGTGCTGCACCCAGTCCCCCATCATGACAGGCAGCCATGGTGGCCAATGACAGACAACCATGGTGGTCTCCGATCTAGACCATATCTACTGGTCCAAACAGATGTGCTACCCTGCTGTGACCCGTTTTGGTCCGGGTGGGCAGGCCTTAGCCAGGCTGTGACCTTTGAGGTTTTCTGAGGTCAGAGCCCAGGCTAGTCCAGGACAATCCTGGACCAACATCTGGTGGTGCTTGCACGGACATGTAGGTGAGTCCAGACTAGAGCAGGCCAGAGCAGGCAACAGCAGACCACTGTCACATCTATTTTTACTCAATGTTATTGCTTCTCTAGTAGTCAAACAAGATTGGGCCTCCACTGTGTGAAGTACTCAGCAAATGTAACCCATACAAGATATGGATTACATATCCTACTCTGGGTCAGATCCATAGAGTATGAGTGTCTTTATACATAACGTCAATGGATGTCTGAATGTGCGTTTTGACATTGATATGAACACTGGTTTGGCCCTGTGTTCACCATTGTGGCACTGCTTAGACACACAGCCCATCTTGGGGCAAATCAGTGTTTTGCTCGCCACCCGATCTCAGCATGCAAGTGCTACTGCCTTGTTTCTCGTGTTGTAATTGCTAACATGCTACGTGACATCCTTAGACACAACATTGGCCACACATTCAGTCGAAACAAACAAATTGTCCTTGTGATGCAATGGTGTTCACATAGCGTGTTCAACGGGTGGCCAGGCTGGTGTTGGGATTGTTATGGTACTTACGCACAATGGCCAAATACGTGCTTAGGGGTCTTTGTTATGTCTAAAAATGTTCTATGAGTCTGCTAAGGCCAAACTATAGAACTTTAGCTCTCGCTGTAGAGGCTCATGTTTTTAGCTAAGTCCCATCCATGGTGGCCAGTCCAAGGTGATGGCTCTCAAAAACACAACTACTACTACTACTGATCATTTCTATAGCACTACTAGGCATACACAGCACTTTACAGTCATGGATTTTGGAGACAGGTCCCTGCCCAGCACGCTTACAGTCTAAGATGGATGAGGGTGAGGGGAATATGACAGACACACATTCTTATTTTTTTACAGATAGGGAACTGAGGCCAAGAGGTTACAACTTACTCAAGGTCACCCAGCGCGAGTTCATGACTAGATCAGGATATGAACCCTGCCTCTCAGGACCAAGTCCAGCACCTTATTCACTACACCACATGGGCTCTCCACTAAACACCTGGGAAAAGACAGTCCCTGCCACAGATAAAGTGTTGTGAGGAAAGGAAGTGTAGCCAAGAGCGTGCAAGTGACTTGACCAAGGTCATGTAGAAAGTCTGCAGCAGAACTGTCTGGGCATCATCTTAATCAAAAAGCCATCTCAAAACAACTTCTTAGTTTGAAATTATTTCTGTGCAAGGCGTATTAACTGGATCATATGAGAACAATTATAAGTAAAAGCCAACATATATGAAAAATATTTTTGATGACTTGGAAATGTGGATTTTCAGCTACCATGCTCTTAAACCTCCAAATTCCCAAGTACCGTCCTCTCACAACTGGAGCTGAGGGGGTGCTCAGTAACACCCTGAAAAACACAAAGCCCCTTGTAAAGGAAACCTCTTACTTCTGACCATATCCCTGTGACTAAAATAGCATCTAAGAATCCAACAGTACAGGAGACTACAGGAGACTCTCATCCCCTATTTACACTGTCTGGGCAATATTTTTAAGATCAAATATGAATGAACAGCATGGAAGGTTTTCTTTATATTATCATTTTCACTTGCTTCTTTCCCTTCAAGTGACTTTCCAGCCTTACACTCTTCCCACTTCTCTCTCTCTCTCTTTTTTTTAAATACAGTTTTCTTTCAAGCCCTCTACAGTTACAGTGTTTCGGCCATCAAAGTCCCCTCCCAGCCATTTTCATTTACCTTGTGACTCTGACCCTTTGTAAAGGCTGAGCGTTTTCAGAGTAAACTGATCCTGGAGGTCCCCAAGGATGTTATTCTCATTTATTCACTCAGCCCTTTGAATGGAACAGCCTACATTTGGCAGTAGTTCAGCAGACTCAGATTCAAAGAGCACACAATCCTTTTTCTTCCAGGGGCCTTTCAAAATAAGGCCCAAGGTTTGTCAAGGAGCTTTAATGGATGTCAGTCATTTAGCATGTTACATTTCATTCATGGCTGCCAGTAGATGTGATGAGTAGAGAAGGAATAAAAGGAAAAGACAGACAATAACTGCAAGGGATAATCTTTTGAGGCTTTTTTTTTTGTGATGTGACATTTTATGGAGCACTTTCTTAGCTACCATTACTCACTCCAAAGAAGTTAACATACTTTGTAACTGAAGACCCACCTAGACCCAGTAAAGAACTACAAAACCTGGATTTGGGGACCCAGGAGAAGTTTGACACATTGCACTCTGGTGCTAAGACAGCTGCTCTTTTGAAACCCATTTTTTTCCCAGGTGCATGATGGATTGACTGAGTACATTTAGTGCCATCCTCGGGTCCACAGGCAGTCATTACCTCTGACAGCTGGCCCTCCTTTTCAGGACTTCAAAATGTTTGGGGACTTTCCCTTGAGAGCGATGAGACAGAGGAGCTCTATCAGTATCCCAAGGGGAGACAGAATGGAGGGAAAGTCTCATGGCTCTGTACCACCGTACCTGCCAACTGGTGTGTCACAAAAGGGCTAAAATTACCAGCTGGTCAATTATCTGATTAAAGAGATCCTTTCATTTGAGAGTCTTTTTTTTTTTTTTTTTTTAAATCCAGACGGAAAGCAAGCCTCTAGTAATTTACAAAACTTTTTTTTTTTTTTTTGGCAGTGCTGAACAGCAACTTTTAAAAAAAGAGTGGGGTGCGATGGGGGAATCAGCTTTGTCCTGGCCACAAGCCATACATTTTTGTGTTTTATTTTTCTCTTTTTAGCATAAGATTTAATCTCATTTATCTTGTTTTCTGTTTTTTAAAAAAAAGGAAAAAAGAAAACAACGGCTTTATTTTTTTTTTCATCTTAGTTCAATCAATTAAATGAGGACCATTCTCCAAAAAAGCAAACCAGATTTCATTAGTTTACAGTTGCCTTGAAATCCCTTTGAATTAGAGAGTGCATAAATTATCATTCTGTCAGTTAACATCAGAAATACCTCTCTATGGCTCCTGGATTCAACAACGGCTGCTAGGGCTTGAGAACAAATGTACGATGTGCTAGTACTTTGCTAGCCACTTAATGACCTGCCACTGTAGTTATAGGGACCAAGACGAAGCCAAGGAAGCTTAACTAATCTGGGCAGTCACTAGCTTGCTGGCTTGGAACACACAACAGCATGGAGTGCTTGATAGTAAACTTTATTGTCCAATCCTTTCTGAATTAAGTTTTATGAATAATATTTCCAGTGTTTGCCCTTTCTTGCTTGAGTAACAAAGAAAGTAATTTCAAACTGATGGAGTCGGCAAAACTACATTTCTACTTGAAAGGGGTGAAGGGCCCCTTGCCCCTTCCCTGCTCTGGAGACATGGCCCTGTGGCCCAACGGGGTTGGAGGAGGGCACCTGGGGGTCAGGGAGCCAGGCAGGTAAATACCTGGACCAGCCAGGTGCCTCTTCCTCTCTCCCCATTTTTCTGGGCCACATGCAGGAGTTTTTGGACCTCAGTATTACTCACTTACCTGGTGTCAGTAGCGGAGGTAAATGGCTCAGCATGCGCCTGAGCACCGCTGCACTGGGACAATCTTGCCTGAGCACCACTGCTTGTCCCAGTACAGTGGCACTCAAAAATCCTTTAAAGGGTCCTGGATGAGCCCGCATGTGCCCAAGCGCCACCGCCTGCCTTATCGCGACGGTGCTCAAAAATCTTTGAAAGGCCCCGGGTGGGCCTGTACATGCCTGAGAGCCACTGCTTGTCCCAGTGTGGCGGCATTCAAAAATCCTTTAAAGGGCCCCACATGTGCCCGAGCCTGCCTGAGTGTGGTGGTGCTCAAAAATCTTCGAAAGACCCCAGGTGGACCCATATGTGCCTGAGCACTGCTGCTTGTCCCAGTGCGGCAGCACTGTAAAATTCTTTAAAGGGCCCTGGGCGGGCCCGCATGTCCCCAAGTGCTGCCTGTCTGTGCGGTAGCACTCAAAAATTCAAATAAATAAATAAATAAATAAATAAATAAATAATAATAATAAAAAATATATATAACAAAAAAAGAAGAGGGAAAGTGAGGCCCCATAGCCATGGGTGGGCCTGGAGCCCAGGGCCACCAAGGGGCTTGGGCCCCATAATACATAAAGCCATAGCCATAAAGGGGTGGGGGCCTGGATTGCACTCCTCAGGCATGTGGCCTGAGCCCAAGTAATCCTCACATAGGCTCTGAGCGGGGCCATAGCCACAAATACAAGGGGCCATCAGGGGTTGGGCTTGTGGGGGAAAGGCATGCACCTGGTGTTGCTGCTGGTCTCTGGGTGTGGCGCAAAATGAAAGACCCCAATCAGGGCTGTAGCCCCAGGCTTGTGGGACATTCCGGTTTTGAGGTCAGAGACCCAGGTTATGCCCCCATTCACATGGCTGGAGTGTCGCCGCATGGTTAGTTGCAGTGGAGGTCTGAACAAGCTGGCCTGGGGAAGAGGCGGGGTATTTTCTCGGCAGTCTGTTTGCACAGCCGAGGTGAAGCAACAATGGGGTCTCTGCCCATGTCAGCACCAAGCACACACGCAAATAAATAAAAGAGAGCAAAGGAGAGAAAAATACCGGTGTTTTACCCTGGCCAGGTTTTACCCTGGGCTTATATATATAATAATAACTTTATTGCGAGACCACTTGGTCATTGCAAAACTCTGATCACATTACTCTCACGATTGTTAAAATCTTACAAAAGTAAATATAAAATCTAAACAATATAAAATGTACAACATACAGCATGTACAACGATATGCCGTACCCACACAGGGCAAACTTTTCTAGAATTATCCAACAACAAGGAATATCCAAGCTGCTATATCTTCCCAGCTTTCCATTGGTTGTAAGCCTTGGGGCAAACACCTCACTTTTAGTTATTATTCCAGAGTCATCCCTCCGAGACAGACCACATATAAGTACTGGAATTATTTTTATTCTACACCAATACGCCATTATTGGAAGATTACCTCCTGTTTACCCCGACCAGTATGGACAAGTCAGGCACTAGGGAAACCGATGTAGAGTACTAGGGTCATGGCTACTGATCCCAGTTGTATCACGCTACTAGTGTCCAAGTACCTTCTTTGTTTAGTTTTGATACTCAAACTCAGGAAAAGGCCCACTGCTTGTGAAATTTTAGCCAAACAATCACTAAGCAGGTACGCAACATAAAAATCTTCTGTGTGTCCTGGGAAGGGGGCCAATATGCGTGCCAAATATTTCACCCGGATCCCATCAAACAAGGGGCAAATCAATAAGATATGGGCTAGAGATTCCACTGAGTTCATTGGGCACTGACACAGGCGCTCTGACAGGGGAATGCCCCTATACCTGCCATCTAAATAGGCAGATGGAAAAGCATTAAGCCTAGCAAGCAAAAGCAATCTTCTTATCTAGGGGATCATACCCGGATCCAGGAAAGGCATTGGTGACCAAATCTTATTGGCCATCTGATAATATGGACCCAATGTTCTACTCCTATCCAGCTCGGCCCAATCTCCTGCCATGTAACATCTGTTAATCTTTCAATCAGCAGCTTCCTTGCCCCCTTAAATCCAAGTGGCAAAAGGATTTCGGGGAAAGGCCCAGAAGTTTAACTTTATTCTCCACAGAAGCCAGCCAAGGATTTGGAGAATTATCTCCTCGTACCAATAGTGACCACAGGGCAGCCAGACCGAAAAGGAGGCAAAGCCAGTAGACCAGAGCCCCCTGCCAGACCCCCCATCCGAAGAGGTAAGAGTCCACACTCCCGGTAGAGGGCCTGGTTAGGAGAGCCCGCCGGTGCTGACAGAATTGCTCGAACAACGCTGGATTTAATTCTTTCCAACAGTTGGAGCTTTCAGAGAGCCCAAAAATGGGCTTCATACACCAACTGGGGAACTCGTTTGCCTAAATAGATTTTTATTGCTGGGGAGGTTAACCGACCGCCCCTTGATCTAAAAAATCTGACAATATTTGTAGACAGCTGTTTAGCTTTACTCAGTGCCACTTGAGAATGCAACGTCCAGGACCCATTTGATTGAAACAAAAGCTCTAAGTATTTACTTGGATCTGGGCAATATCCTTATCCCCCAGCCTCCACCTATGAATAATCCACATTCGGGAAAACCGCATAGCCTTTGTCTTATCTTGGTTAACTTCTAGCAAGTTCTCCTTGCAGTAATTCCCCAAAGGCTGTCAATAAGTGCCTTAAGCTGATCAGAGAACGGGACAAAAGCACTGTGTCATCCGTGTAAAGGAGACACGGGACAGGTGTCCTGCCCACCCTCAGAGGATGGTAAACAGGTTCTGAAAATGCCTTCAATATGTCATTTAAATAAATATTAAACAGGTTGGGGGCCAATATACAACCCTGTTCCTCCATTACGCTATTAGAAATTTCCCCTTGGTTGTTATATCTTATCACTAACAAGTTATTCTGATGCAGTCTAACAATAAGATGAAGAAGCCTACGGTCGGGGTTAAGGGCCACCAATTTCCCCCACAGACGAGCCTGGGAAAAGTGTTGAAGGCGGCCCTCAAGTCTATAAAGGCTACAGTCAGGGCAGAAGGGCACCCAGCATATTTCTGAATAAAGTGCGATAAAAGGAAGCAGTGGTCGCTTGTAGATCTCCCTTCCTGAAACCCTATCTGGGCCGGAATCAAAATGTCCTGGGCCTTTAGCCATTTGTTCAGCCTTAATAGGAAGTATTTTGCATATAGTTTGCTTCTTATATTTAAAAGGCTACTGGGCCTATAGTTGCTAGGGATCGAGGGATTCCCCTTCTTGTGAATCAGAATCCCAACTGCACACCCCCAATCCTCAGGTATATTACCTGATTCATTAATGCCCATGAACAGGGCGGCACAAATTGGGGCCCACCATTTTGATTCGGACTTCAGAAACTCCGGGGGAATGCCATAAATCCCTGGAGCTTTTCGGTCCTTCAAACTGCTGATCAGATCCAAAATTAGTTCTTCCAAAACTGGTTCCCAATCAGGGGTAGGTTGCTCCAATATCAAATCAGTAAGTGGAGCACAAGTGGGTCTGTATAACACTGCAAAGTGTAATTCCCATGTTTCTCTGGACACTGATGGAGTCACAATGGGGGTCCCATCGTGCCCTATACATCTAACCATTCTCCAAAACCTCACAGGGTTGGACCTAGAAGCAGAGTCCAGGTCCCCCCACATTTTCCTGTAGAAGGCATCTCTCTTAGCTATCAATACACTCTCCAATTAATCAGCAGCTCTCTCAACTGTTCTTCCCCGTGCCTAATCCTAAAGTGCCGGTAAAGGCACCAAAGATCCCTCCTAGCCTGGCGGCATTCCTCATCGTACCAGCCAGGGGACCCTTTGTCGGGATAGAGAAGAGGCTGCCCTGACAGAGGTCAGAGAGGACTGTAACCAGTCCACCAGCCTCTGGAATGAAGTCAACAGTTCCTTTTGATCAGGAGCTTCCGTTATTTCTTGAGAAAACTGCTGACCTTTTGGGGAAGTCAACATGGCCATCAGTTCCTGTTCTAATTGGGGTTCCCAACACCACCTCACCCTTCCCAATTGCTTGTCCCCAGAGCAGTGGGAATTAAGAGAGGAGTCCACTGCAGATGGAACTAGCCCCTTCAGGTGAAGAATTAGGATGAGATGGTCACTATCTAGTTTGTCATCCACACAGAAAAATTCAATCATGAGGACCAAGTTTGCTGAAGAGACCAAGTGATCAGGGGTACTACATCCTCTAAGGGAAAAATAAGTGAACTCCCCAGGCTGATCCCGCCAATATCGCCCATTAAGGGCGTAAAGATCTAATTGTTGGAGTAATTTGACTAGGGCTATGCCACTTTGATTAAAACCCTTATCTTTTGACCACCTTTTTTCTAACGGTGCATCATCCTCAGCAATCCAAAAGCCTCCAAATTGGGATCCATCCAAATCCGTCGGGCCCATACGTGCATTGAAGTCGCCGGCGACTAAAAAACCAGCCCCGGGACACAGCTGCTGAGACCCCTCAAGAAAATTGGTCAAACCTGACCAGATGTCATCTTTAAAACTGACAGAGTTATCTGGGAGGATATACACACAGATCACCAAAATTTGTTGGTTGGCTACTTCTAGAAGGCAGCCACATCCACCGCCTTCAGCCCTGGCTGTTTCTTTACTAAACAAGCTGTGCCTTTGCCGGGTCTGCCCTTCCCTTGGGCTGGTAGAGCCCTCCTCCAGAACACCTCATACCCCATTAGTTCTGGAATATCCAAAGACCAGGTCTCTTGGGCCAGAATTAGATCAAAGTTAACGAGAAAGGATTTCCCATCAGGGTCCAGGGCTCTAGCCCTCCAGCCTGCCACATTCCAAGATACCACTTTGAGGGGGTTAAACTCACCTGCTCCTAAGGGTCAATCTCACTTAGATTTACTCAACGTCCTGGAGCCCCCACTGGCATCTACCGCCAAGACTTCATACTCAGTACTACCGCCCCCCCCCAACTCAGAGGCTTCCTCCTGTGTCTCGCGCAGGGAGGGCAAGAAGCCCCTATCATCAGGATGGAGGGGTGTTCGGGCCCAAAATCCTGAGCACCCACTCCATTCCTTACGTTCTCCAAGGGCGTACAAACTGTGCCTATGTGCAAAATTTCCCTATTAGAGGGACTGGGTACTGCTCTGGCTTGATTGGGAGAAAAGGCGGAGTTTCCTATTTCAGAGTCTCCCAAGATCAGAAAGAATCCCAATTTTTACTAGTCTCTTCAGGGAGACTAAGACCAGGCCCCACATTATACACCATCCCAGGATCCTCAACCCCGTCAATACAGATAAATTCCTGGCAGTTAGCCATCACTGGGGGGATTATTTCTACCCCAACTTCAATAGGGGGGGAGCAGTTCTTGCTCTAGACCACTGGTCAGTCTTATCATTGAGCTCAAGCCCCTGCCTAACACCTGAAGTTGGAGGGATCACCTATCTGCAGCTAAAAGATTATCTCCAGCAGGAACTACAGAAATATCAGTCTCAGAAGCCTTGCTGTCCTCTAAGCAAACTACGGAGGAGATCAAAAGACCAGTCTCCATAGCTTCCACTGGCGAGGGGGGAGACCTGGACTCTGGCAATTTTCTATTGGGCTCCCCAGTGGGGTTACAATAAAATGACTGATGGACCTAGTCTGCTTCCGAAAGCTGCCCTGAAGCTGTAACTATAACCTTTCCCTTAATTTGTGGTTGGGCAAACCTAACTTTAGTAGTGCCATTTTTAACCCCCCTTTTTCCTGGTTTATGTGGATTCCCCATATCCTGCAAGGACTGATTTATATACATTTTTGACAGACGGATACCATTACTATAGAAAACATGGCTGGCACTCCATACATAGATAAAATACTGTTTCTAAATGAAACAACACATTTACAATGGTCCTGGTCTCTGTACAAGATTCTAATACTCTTAATGTCCCACAACTGGCAGGGGCACTGGAGAAGGGTGTCAATAGGCCCAGCTACCAGCCGGGGGGTGGTCCATTGGGGGAGGAATCCAGAGGGAAGGGGTAGTATGGTAAAGGCAATGGCATGACGGCAGTAATTGCAGGTAAGATTTCCTGACTGTCCCAAGGCCTCCTCCATCCCCTGCCTTGTGGGAGGGGATGAAAGGGGTGTCCCAGTGACGGACCCTGGTGGCAGCGGGGGAAGCACTGGGTGGAGTATTGGGGGGGAGGAGCCCGTATCCGGTGAGAGAGGGGACGGGTGGGGGGATATGGCCCCACTGGCCACTGGTGGCAGCAGGATGTCTGGGGAGTGGGTGGGAGGGAGGTTTTAGGGGCCGGAGGGTGAGCATCTGGGTTTTGGGGGCTGAGGTGTGGTGGACGGGGGGGAGGGGGCGGCTATAGGGGTGGTTCTGGGACGTGGATGGTATGGTCCACGGGGTTGGGTGGCCCGCACCCCTAGGGGAGCAAGCTGCCTGAGGGGGTGCAGGTTGCCATCCCACTGCTTGGGGTGGGGGAGGAGCCTGGTCCAAGGTCCACTCGTGGGGAGCTGCAGTTGCTAAATGTGAGTTCCGTGCTCAACAAGGCCCCAATTGTCCGGGATATAATCTTGGATGGGGCCGTGGACCTCGCATGTATTATGGAGACCTGGCTGGATGAGTTGGCTGGTCCAACTTTCACTGATCTCATTCCGGCCAGGTATGCCATGCAGCATCAGCCCCGTACGGGTGGCCGGGGAGGTGGTGTAGCAGTTATTTTTAGGGAGGACTGGCCTGTTAGGAGGTATCCAGGTCAGGAGATTATGGGTATCGAGGCCCTTCATGTGGTGTTCAATTTGGCTGGGGGCAAGCTAGGGGTGCTGCTGGTATACCGGACCCCTTCCTGTCCGGTGGCATCCCTGACTGCTCTAGCGGAGCTGGCCTCGGATGTGGTGTTGGACTCCTTTAGGACTTTGGTTCTGGGGGACTTCAACGTCCACACTAATGCCGGCCTTGCGGGGGCGGAGCGAGAATTCATGGCCGCCATGGATTTGTCCCAGGAGGTTATCTGCCCGACCCACGTGGGGGGCATACCCTCGACCTGATCTTTGGTTCTGGCCTTGAGGCGGGGGTACGGTTGTGGGGGAGGTTACAGCAGTGCCCTTGTCATGGACGGACCATTATCTCCTTCAGGCCAGTCTCTCTGTGCACCCCCTCCAGAAGGGGAAAGGACCAGTTAGGATGGTCTACCCTCGGAGACTGATGGAACCCCAGTGGTTCCAAGAAGTCCTGAGGGAATTAACCTTGGACCTGGATGGTCACTCAGTCGATGAGCTGGTCCAGCATTGGAACACCTTGCTGGAGGAAGCCATCGACAGGGTGGCTCTGAGACGCCCTCTGCCTCGGTCTTGTCACCGCAGGGCCCCTTGGTTTACTGAGGGGCTGCGGTGTACGACGCAAGTAGGCAGGAGGCTAGAGCGACATTGGCGGCGAACTCGCTCTGACTCTGACCGACTTCTCCATAGGGCCCATTTGCGGTCCTATGCGGAGGCTGTGAGGGCAGCGAGGAAGGAGTTCCTTGCTGTCCTCATAGCGTCTGCGAAGTCANGGGGGACACAATGGAGAGGGCATTCTCGGTGGCCGTGCCGCGCCTTTGGAACTCCCTCCCAGAGGAGGCTCACCTGGCCCCAAGCCTTTTAATATTCCGGCGAAGATGCAAAACCTGGCTGTTTGCCCAGGCCTTTGTGGAGGGGGGAAGGGGGGGTTAAATGGGTTTTATCTCCCCGACCCTATTTATTTGGTTAAAGAGTTCCTGGGCCCTGTTTTAAAAATTGTTGTTGTATTTTTATTGAGTTTTAAATGGTTTTAGATGTGTTTTAATATATGTTTTGTGTTTGGAAGCCGCCCTGAGCTGTTTGCAGGAGGGGCGGGGTAAAAATTAAATAAATAAATTAAATAAATAAAAAAATAAATACAGATATCAAAGGGCCTTATGGAGGACCTTCAGGTCTGGCTAACTTTCCTCGACAGCTAGATTGGAATTTCATTGTGGAGGGAAGTACGGCTGCTCAAGGCCAACCTTCCGGTGGTATCCAATGCTACAGGAGGTATAAGCTTTGAGGTTTTCTTTCAGGGCAGCTGATGTGCCCAGCGGTGGCCGGAGGCCCGGGCTCCTAAGGGGCTGCTCAGAGATATAACATTTCTGGAGCTCTTTCCGTTACTGGGGGCTCTGGGATCAGCGATACCGGGATTCCCATGTATGCTTTTGATCCGATAACCAGGCAGTGGTGCAGGTAGTCAATCAACAGTTTTGGTCTGCTGATTTGTGCTTAAGTGCCTTTCCCTAAACATGTATTTCTTGGCCAAGCACGTGCTGGGTGTGCACAATTATATTTCTAATGCCCTCTCTCCTTTTCAGATGGAGTGGTTCTGTTCCCTGCCAACATCAATCCAGAGGTGATTCTGGAGGCCATGTGGACGCTTGGGAGCAAAGATTACAACGCAACATTAGATCTGCTGTATCATGCTTAACCTGGTGCACATACGTGAACTCAGGGAGTTCCGCAATTTTTTGTCCAACCATGGGATTCAGGAGGGATGGCCCATGTGGAGTGGTTTGCAGCACACCTAAGTTGCTGTGGCTTGGCACCACACACTATGAAGTGTCACTTAGCACTTAGCAGCTATTGCCTTTTTCTGCAAGGCACATGGGGTGGCCGATCCTTGTGTGGACTACAGGCTCCAGAAGACTGTTGAGGGCTGGGCCAGAGAAGGGGGGCCTTGGATAGACACTCGCCAACCAATACCTGTAAGTAGGGACGGGCCCGGTCCCATTACCGGTACACCGGATTTTACCGGTTACCGGTTTCACAAAAACCGGATTCCCGGATTAAATCCGGTGTACCGGTACCGGATTTATTGCATTGGTTCCAATGGGGCGCTGTGTCCCCATTGAAACCAATGCAATAAATTAAAATTAATTCCCTCCCCCTCCCAGGCTGCGCGGGTGGAAGGGGGGACACCCCCCACCCACCCTGCCCAGCCTGGCTTTTTGTTGTAAAAGAGATAGAACAGCAACAGAGTGAGACCCCGAGGCGAGCCCCCCCCCCAGCACCAGCGGCCGCGGCGTCCCCGCAGCCGCAGGTAAGTATGACCCGATCCCTGGGGGGGGTGGGGGTGTTTAACACCCCCACCCCCCCCAGGGATCACCCCTACAGCGCGCTTGCCGCTTACCTTGGGGAGCTCCGGCGGCGGCGGGCGGCCCGGCGGCTTCAGCGCCGGCTGTGGCTGCCGGCTTCAGGACGTTCTAGGCCTTCCGGTGCACTTCCGGGTTTCACCGGAAGGCCTAGAACGTCCTGAAGCCGGCAGCTACAGCCGGCGCTGAAGCCGCCGGGCCGCCCGCCGCCGCCGGAGCTCCCCAAGGTAAGCGGCAAGGGCGCTGTAGGGGTGATCCCTGGGGGGGGTGGGGGTGTTAAACACCCCCACCCCCCCCAGGGATCGGGTCAGACTTACCTGCGGCTGCGGGGACGCCGCGGCCGCTGGTGCGGGGGGGGGGCTCGCCTCGGGGGTCTCACTCTGAGTCTGTTCTATCTTTTACAACAAAAAGCCAGGCTGGGCAGGGTGGGTGGGGGGTGTCCCCCCTTCCACCCGCGCAGCCTGGACTCGGGGAGGGTTTTTTTGTTTTAAACAGTTTGGCTGGGGCTTTATTTTTTTTTACATTGCAGCCATTTTTAAATGGCTGCAATGCAAAAAAACCGGCACACTGAAATCCGGTACCGGGGGCCGGATTACCGGACCGAATCCGATAATGCCGGTACGCCCGATACCGGCATTATCGGATACCGGTAGATCCGGAATTCCCATCCCTACCTGTAAGTACACTAGCTCGTTTGGTCTCTGCATTGCCCAGAATCTATTCCTCTGCTTATGAGGTGTTGCTTTTCTGGGCAGCTTTTTCCACAGCATTCTTTGTGGTTTTGTAAATCAGTGAGCTGGTACCATCTTCCCAGCATGATCGGTAAGGCACTGCCCTGAAGTTAAGGGATGTGGCTTGAAGGCCTGACTTCATTGCCACCACTATTCGGCGATCCAAAAATGATCACATGGGAAAAGGGCAGCTATTGATATTGCAACGATCCCCAGTTGGGGTAGTGTGCCCTGTCTCGGCAATTGAAGTCTATTTGGAGGTCCACCCATGTTCCCAAGGCCCTCTCTTCATTCATTTGACTGGTATATTTTTGACCAAATTCTAATTCAGGGCAATTTTTTAAAAGGGCATTGCAATGCTTCAACCATCTGATTTCACATTCATTTTGGATCGGGGCTGCATCCACGGCAGCCGCTGGGGGTGGGGGATTGTCTGCCTCCCAGATAGGGCTATAGGTATATGGAGGTCAGACACTTATTGCACTTACGTGTGGCCATTTAGCCCTTCTCAGTAAGGGGCGGGGGAGGGGGACAGTCAGTAACCCCCTTTGTTTTATCATCTGCAGGCTCAGAAAGGCTGCTCACTGTCTGGATATGTGGACACAGCATTGTGCCAAATGCCATATAGCTTAATTCACATTTTGGTACCCAGCTCGGTTGTGACCTGCATGCCCACCTTTATTAGTTTGGGTGCAATTGATGCCTTCTATGTTCCGCAGAGCTGCACGCTTTAGGCCACCAGACATCCTGGTCATCCACTTGGGTGAGAATGACCTTGGGCTACGCAGTGAATAGGGGCTCACTGGTGAGGTGAAGGATAACATCTCCCATTTAGTAGCTGAATGGCTGCAGTCCTCCATATGGTGATCTGATTTTCTGGAGCATCAGTCTTGGCATTACGTCACTAAGCCAGGCAAGATTGAACGAGCCAAATGCAAGATCAACAGAGCAATCTGGGCATTCATTGAGCGCTTGGGAGGCTGGACAGTACATCATGAGCGTATTGTGTGCCATTATCCAGGCCTTTTTCTGAAGGACGGGGTGCATTTGTCTGAGCAAGCGAACGCAACGTGGCTGAAGAACTTGCAGGATGTTTTCTATCAGCATTTAGGTATATATGTGCAGGGGAAAGGGGGTGAGTGACGTTTTCCTCCCCCTTTTCATGGTGGTTAGCAGTTTAAGAACCATGCTGTGGTGAGGCTCCGTAAGAGGTAAGGGGGTGCGCCTGCACCCCATCATCACTTGGGGAGCAGGGGGGACTTAAGGGCAGGGGCCCTGGTCCAGGCTCAGGATGGCTGGTATGGGGCTTCACCCCACCCTGACCCAGGGGGAGGGTGACTTTGAAGGGTCAAATCACCCGGGTAGGCGGGTGAGAATTAGCTCAGCCCCCCTTCCTACTTTATATGGCATGGTTCCTCTCCGCTATACACACAAGTTTAGGTTTGTTGGTTGTCTACTGATTTTTGTATATAATGTAATAAAGTTGCAGCCAGTGCCTCTTTATACCAAAGCATGTTTCTGTCTGTTCTTGTGCGTAGTGCGGGCACAAGAGAACGCGCGCCCCCCCGCCCTCAGCAGGGGGAGGGGGGGCAGGTTTGTGTCTGCCTGCCCAGAACAGGGTGTCAGGCAGGGGAGGGGCAATGGGCCCTTCACCCCTCCCCTGCTCTGGAGGCACAGCTCCATGCCCCAATGGGGATGGAGGAGGGCACCTGGGGAATGGAATCCAAGCAGATAAACACTTGGACCGGCCACGTGCCTCTTCCTCTCTCCCCCTTTGCTGGGCCACGTACAGGAGTTTTTCCCACCCAGCCCTTCTCTCGATGTTATACTGTTGAGGGGGTGTTATGTGGTTCTATCAGTTAATGTGTTATTCCAACTGCTGTGGGTTATTGCTGATTGCTGTTTTCAGGGCCGAGGAGGAATTTTCCTATTGGCTTAATTGGCTCACGGAGCTGTCGGATTTTTCGCCTCCTCCACAGTAGTTATGACTTTGACCTATATTATGTTTCAGTGCTTTGCTTTTGTTATGTCACAACTTTGGGCGGTTAGTGGTTTAGGAGCCGTGATGTGGTGAGGCTCCCTAAGAGCTAAGGGGGGGCTTGCCTGCAACCCATCACCACTTGGGGAGTGAAGGGGTCTGGGGGGGGGCTGTTCCAGGCTCGAGATGGCTGGTATGGGGCTTCACCCCACATGACCCAGGGGGAGGGTGACTTTAACGGGTCGAAACACCCAGGTAGGCGGGCAAGGATTAACTTAGTTCCCCTTCCTGCTTTATATGGCATGGTTCCTCTCCGCTATACATACAGGTTTTGGTTCATTGGCTGTCTACCGATTTCTGTATATAATGTAATAAAGTTGTGGCCAGTGCCTCTTTATGCCAAAGCATGTTTCTGTCTGTTCTTGTGGGTAGTGCGGGCACAAATGTTTCCCACTGTAAATTATGTAGGCAAAACTAGGGTAAAAGGCAGCTTATGCAGCTCATTTAAGAGTGCCCATTTATCCATTTTCACTCTTTCCCCCTTACTCATGTGTCTAAACAAAAATCCTTGGATCCCAACATTTATGAACTTTGTCAAAATCTAGATCTATTAGATGCAGATCAAGGCAATTTCTATAAGGTAATGAATCAAAGTCCTAGGATCCAAGCATATCCAAACTTTGGCAAAATTTGGATTCACATGATCAAAACATTTCAGATCAGTCTCATTTATGTATGTTCAGTGTTACATACAAAACTCCTTAACCTCACCATCAAGACTCTTCATGGCCTTGCACCTCCCTATCTCTCTGTCTTCATTTTTCACATGGGTCCCACATGGTATCAAGTACCTTCCTACCACCACCTTCATCCACTGTCTCCTGGTCCCTAAATCACGTTTGTCCTTTCTCCTATGCTGCTCCCTATACCTGGAATTAGTCCCCCCCCCCCGATCTCATATGCTCTACTCCCTCCCAACTTCAAATCCCTCCAGAAAACCTACCTCTTCCACCAGGCTTCCCCTAGAGGCTCCCTTTTGCTTCTCATTACACTGTCTTACCCTTCAGGATCTGACTCCTCCCCTTTGTAACTGAGGCCTTTTTTATGGGACGGAACTACGCATGCACACGCAGATCCGCTGCCTGTGCATGTGCAGATGCCGCCCGTACGACAATCGTGGTGGGTGTGCAGGCACAACCCACCCATCACCCATGCATGGAACAATCATTGAAAAGGCAGGTTGCTCCATGCGTGTAAATGGGTGGAGGGGGATGAAGATGGGTGTGCACCCGTCTGCACCCTCTCCCTACCATCGCCCCCACAGTGGTGCTCCACCCGCTGCACACCAACCCAGCTCGCCCCCCCGCCCGTCTAAAAAGGGCCTGAGTTAAGCACATGCACCTGAAATTTCTCAAATACTGGAATGTATCCCTGTTTCACCCTACATTCCACCTTCACCTTGTTCCCCCTCCTCTTTCCAACCTAGATTGTAAGCTGCTTTGCGGGAGGGAGTTGTGTTTAATAATGACTGTACAGTGCCAGACTCATTGCAGAAACAATATTATTACTGGTCACATATATTCATACAAGATTAGTATTTAACAGAAGTGTCCATTTCATTTTGGTTATTGTAATAACAATTTTGTTTTTGTAATAACAAAAATGAAAATATTAATAACAAAAATTCATATTTGTTGTTTGTTATTTTTTTGTAATTTGTGGTAATTAAATTTCTATTATTTTTGGGCAATGTCCAGTAATTTCTAGTATTACTGAAATACTGGAAATTACCAGGAAAAAACCTGATAATACCAGAAATTACCAGAATTTTTTTTTTAAAATGAAAATAACAGAAACAAAAATAAATAATGAAAATGAAAATGAATAATGAAAAAAATAAGAAAAACAAATGCAATTTTAATAACGAAACAAAAATTAAAACTTTTTTTTTCTCTGAACAGCCTTAGTATTTACATGAAAACAATGTAGTAGCTGTCATTAGGTCTGTGCTCGCACAGAGTTTGGTCCTTGAAAGTGCTGGACACTCCAGCCCTGATCTCCACAAATGCTCAGGGTAATTTGTTGCATTGCTCAATAGTTCTTAAAGATAAAAAAAATCCTATTGATATATCTCAGTAAAGAGTGCTATCATTATTCCATTGACTAAAGAAAGAAAAAAATTTACACTAGTCCTGTTGCTTTTGGACATCTATTTCTTCATTTGTAGAAAAAAGGGACAAAACGAGGAAAGCATGAGACTGTAATGAGTCCCTTTAAGTACTCACAGGGTGTGAAGCTCAGCCCTATGTTTTTGAGCAGCAGTCCTGTGTTTTTGAGGGCTGTGATTTTTTTGATAGGGTTGCAGCACAGCTGCTGGGGGCAGGGAGGAAGCTGCCACCTAACAGTGAGGAAAGTTACTTTGAATGGTCTCACAGAAAATACCATAAGGAAAGAGAAAGAGCACCAGAACAGGAGCTCCTCTTCTCTCCTGGTAGAAGCCTTATATCAATTTGATCTACTGGGGAGCTGATTATAAGACAGATTGTAAATCAGGAGGCTAGAAGCAAGCGAAGCTGGTGGTACCACTTGCTCTTAAGATATAAGTACATTAGAGAGTGTAAACCTATGAAGTGTGTGTGAGCCTGATCCTAAAAGGACTCAAACACAGAACAGGCCATCCTACTACTGAGAGGTTACATGCATAACAGCAGTTCTGCTGGATGGGACCACAGTTCCACCTTGTCATCATCCTTAAATATGTAAGACTGATCTAATTTCGATAGATCTGCCCTGCAACACACGTCTAACTTGCAAGAAAAGCAAAGAATATATAGCCCTATTACTTGCATTGTTAACATAGGTAAGTGGTGACTGTTGACAGTGGGGGGGCACAGTACTAAGGATGTGCGAAGAGAGTTTGGGGGTTCAGTGTTCGTCCCAAACTTGGGGTGTTCGGCTGTACTGGTATCGGCAAACCGGATATTTAACATTGACCACGGTACCGGATTTTTTACATTGTGGCTATTGACTTCAATGACCGCAATGTAAAAAATCCGGTACCACAGCCAATGTTAAAAATCCGGTATGCCGGTACAGGTAAATATCGGATTAATACCGGCAATATCAGATCTCGGGAGAACAGGAATTCCCACCCCTAGTGGGTGGAAGGGACACTGGGGCTCACCTCCCTGCCCCCCACCCTGCCCAGCCTGGTAAAAAAATTTTTTTAACCACCACCCACCCTCACCCCACGGATCAACCCACCTGATGGTGCCAGGGCTCCAGCCTCAGGTCCAGCAGCGGTAGCGGGTCCATTTCCGGTTGTGCTCCGGAGTGTTTCAGGCCTCTTCTAGACCTTTCAGGAACTGAAGGAGGGCTTCCAGCCCCTTCCTTTCGATCACCGAAAGGGAGGGGCCAGAAGCCCTCCTTCAGTTCCCACAAGGCCTAGAAGAGGCCTGAAGTGCTCCAGAGCACCACTGGAGCCAGACCCACCACCGCTGTCACTGCCGGACCCAAGGCTGGAGCCCCAGCACCAGTAGGTAGGTTGATCCCTGGGGTGGGGATCCCTGGGATGTGGGGGGGGGGGGTTGGTTTTTTTTAAAATTGTTACTAGGGTGGGGAGGGAGGTAAGCCCCAACCTGGAGGAGGGAGGGAAAACCGGGTTCCACCCTCCGCACCCCCAAATGGATTCGGGGAAACCAAACAGGATCAGGCTGAACAGTCCAAACCCAAATGGTTTCAGGGGGGCTGAACCCTGAACAGGCTGAACACTGAGCCACCTGGTGTTCACACATCCCTACACAGTATGCCCACCCCCAATCCAGAGCCCCCCGCAGGCCTGTGCCACTTGGCTGCCCCAACACCTCCCACCCCCAATCAAGAACCCATCCAGGCCTCCACCACCCAGCCCCCCAATGATGGGGATCCAGTGCTCCCCTCCCTGCCTGATGCTGGTGGATCCCACAGACTCCAGTCTCAAGTAGGCAGCATGTGCAGCAGTCCTTGCTCAGTTCCTCATGCTGCACTGCCTGTTCCTGTGAGGAAGCGAGTGCCTCAACGACACCTCCCCTAGCCCCTCCCCTTCTGGTGCACTGCGAGAGGGAAAGGGAGGAGGATTCTGACTGCCATGGGTCCAGGTGCTGGGGGGGGGCACAGGCTGGGTGACCAGTGGCTGTGGGGGTCAAAACTGGAGAGGCACTTCCCCCATGCTCCCTCTACATGTTGCTCATGATTGTCAACCAGTGTCAGATCATTTGGTCTTCAGATCAACATACGGTTGGTCCCTTAAGGTCCATAATGTGTTGCCATCATGTGGATTTAAAGCACCAGAAATTTAAAATTCACTATAGCCGGGACATAGTAGCACTAGCTGGAGAAAAGCAGGTGCTTATACTAAAAAGGAGCATGCCATGAGTCAGAACAAAAAGATGCAAGTGCTATGGATAATAGAGGATGATGCCAAGTACCAATCAGGTGTGGAAATCCCAAGAACTTGTAGGGATTTAAGAGAACCTCAGTCTGAGGAGAGGCTGGAGAGTAAGGAACTAAGGAATGGAGCTCCATGAAGTCTGAAAGTAGAGCCAGCTACCTGATGCAGGCTGCTGGTTTACATGGGCCCAGGCCCATGCAGGCAAACCACCTATACTGCACAATAATAATACATTTATTTGTGTAGCCATAGGCCATTAAAAACCCAAAATAACAACACGTAACAAAATTTAAAATAGCCAGAGCTTCCATTACCAAGTAACTTGCAACCAGAATATCAAGTGACCATAACATTCAAAACAACTATTAAATTAGTTATAGCCAATATGCAATATTGCATATTTGAAACTCTTAGTCAATGGTATACAAAAACTACATGAACCAGGGAAAATCCCTCCATATACTGCACAAGCAGTTATGTTTAGACCTCTCCAAGAGGAACCAGTACTTCATAAAACTCTCAGGTGGGGACTGTCCTTTTATATGCCCAGAAAGACTCCTACTGAACTAAGTTTTGATACCCACAGAGGTGAGAAACCCCTTGAAGGACTTTAGTAGATCAGGCTGACTATAGGGGATGTTGGAGGCCAGACTTTCCCAGACTTGTTCATGTCCATTTAGGTTTGGAGGGAATTACTTACCCCAGGATCAGACCCTCGACCTGGAGACGAGATAGGCCCAGATTAGGACATATATCTGGACCTTGTGAACAGAGGTACAGACAATGCATGTGCCAGGAACCCAAAGCTTATTCCCCAAGTTGCCACACCGGGGTCCCCTACAGTGACTGGGGGAAGGGGCTACCCACAAAGTGGTGGAGAATGCTGGCATCCCACTGATGGTCCATGAGAGAAATTTGCTAGGAAAATAATTAGTTGGCATCCTCACGAGGATCAGAGAGTTGATAGAAATGGAGCCTAGTTAAACAGTAACTGGGCTTCTTACAGCCTTAACCTAACAACAAGCCACACTGGTCCGGTTATTACAAGAGTAGCAGGCATCACAAGAGCAACATGATCAGTTATTATGAGTGCTTATGGAACAAGTGGCTCACACCCAACGCTGAGTTGAAGTAGTCATGTAGGATCAGGGCCCCAGGTCCCTGGCACTAACGAGGATGTCTTCCAGAGATGAGCCAGAGAGCTGTCTCATTGTCTGTGAAAGGGTGGCTAGACTACTACAGCTCAGTGGTCTAAAATTTGTGGGTGGGGAAGCTGTCCCCCTTCCTAACTGGCAAGGCTCAAGCCACATACCAAACCTTCAAGGTTAAACTGATAAAGTTAAACTGGTGATTCTAAAACAGCTGGGGATTTCTGAAGAGGCATACAGAGCTCACTTTAGAATCTTAAAATACTCATTAGATACAAAACCTCAGGTATTAAGACAGAAACTGCATGATCCATCCACCTGTTGGTTGAAGCCATGGACTGCTGCACAAATAGTTGAGCAGGTCATTTTGGACCAGTTTCTTTCCATATTACTGAATGCTATGCAAGTATGGGTAAGAAGACCTTCAACCTTAGAAGCAACCATAGGGGCTGCAGAGAATATTTACTCACAGGACCAGAACTAGGGGGAGCTTGGGGAGGGACTCAAGGGCCCTGCCAAGGAGTAATGACATCTCAACCATGAGAACCCCAATCTGGGAATTGGTCCACTAGAAAAACAGAGTCTGGCTGAGGCAATAAGAACTATAGGTCAGCCCACAGAGAGAGAGAGAGAGAGAGAGAGAGAGAGAGAGAGAGGAGAAGTTGAAGTTGCAGATCACCCAAGTATCCAGATAAGGGTAGGGCTGGACCGGATCCACTGCATCCATTGCAGGGAGGTGGGTCACCTCCAAAATAACTGTTCTGTTACGGGACGTGATCAGGGGTGGGCCCTATATGTCCTCACTGCCTGGTCGGTTCCTCAAGAAGCCAAGTTAGAACTACACGATGGGCCTCAATAGGGAATCAATCAGTAATCATTTTATTAGATTCCGGGTCAAACCAGACATTGGTCAGGCAAGAGTTGGGTCAACCTAAGTGGGTAACACCAAGAGAAATAATAACACTACAATATGTACATGGCGATAAAAGAGATTACCTGGTGGCCTGGATACCTGTGAGAATAGGGCAGTGAGATCATCACTTAAGGGTAGGTGTGGTCCCTACCTGCTGTGGCCTTTAATTCTTGGCCAAGACTGGGCAGCATTCAGTCAAGAATGGAGGCAGGGCATTCAAACTTAAGTCCAGTGAGATCGGGAAAAATAGAATCCCAAACCAGAGAGGTGGAGATGAATGTTCTCCAACCACAACATCATTGTGCAGTAGGGGAGGAAAAACCAAGGTAGGGAGGAAACAACAGATGTCCAGACTGAACCCTCAAACTGACCCGAAGGTCCCTCAAGTAGTTAAGAAAGATGCTGAAGTCCAAGTTACAAAAAGTTTGAAGAACACGACTGTTCAGAAATGTGATACTCAGACATGCCAACTAGGAATTGAGATCAGCTGCCAAACAGAGTCCCAGTAACGAAAAGGAGTAGAGAACAGGATACAGGTGAAACAGAAAACCCGACAGGGGGAAACCAACACAGAAGCCCTAAGACCGGTGTCCTGGGCTTGCCAAACCAATACCGTCTTGCAGTTAACAGGAAAAGTCAGAAGAAAAAAAAGAAAGTGTAAAAACTATAGCTGGATCAACATAGCAAAAGAAGGGTCAGAAAAACAACCCAGTCAAAGGAACGCAGATATACTAGGAAGCTTTTCTGGTAATGGCCCGGGCCCAAGGTGGGGGGGAACAAAACTGACCTGGGGACACCTGTGGAGTCTGTGACTTTTGGTTGTAATTGGTGCGACACTGACTAGTGGCACTGACAGTGCGACTATTTTTGCAAAATTTGCAGTTGCATGCCAGGGAAACCACAGCAACTTGCAGCAGTGGGAAAATCTACAAGTAAATAAGTTAGACTGTACAATGGAACTAAAGGTGTATCTATGTAAATTTTGGGATTTATGTGGCAAAAAAAAAAGATGCACTACAGGTGGACAGGACATTGTGTATGGGGATTTAAGGCTGTGCATAGTTATTTATTAATTTATTTTATTATTATTATTATTATTATTATTTATTATTATTATTAATTAGCAAGCATTTATATAGCACCAGCAATGTACCTGGCACTTTACAAATTAATTGAGTAGACACAGTCCCTGCCCTCGGGCTTACAATCTGTCTTTTTATATGCCCACAAGGTAGGGCTGAAATAAAAATAGTTTAGGATACTTATTATTTTGTTTGGCCTGGGAAGGCTGGCCATCTACAAGAGCTCTGGCAATGTTCGTTCATTGTCTTACTGGAATAGGGTCATCTCTAACCTTAGGATACAGCCCGGCTAATGGGAGCTTCCAGACCCCAGGGTTGCATGAGTCCCCTTAAATGGGACTTGTCCCCTCAAAATTGGGGGTTGGGGTGGGGAGTGTAGCAGTGACATAGTAGCACCAGCTGGAGAAAAGCAAGTGCTTATGCTAAAAGAGGACCATGGAGTGAGTCAGTACAATAGAGGATGACACAAAGCACCAATCAGGTGTGGAAACCCCAAGGACTTGTAGGGATTTAAGTGATGAGTCCTCAATCTGAGAGAGGGCCAAGAGAGTAAGGAGTTCAGGACTGGAGCTCCAAGAAGGCTGGAAGTAGAACCAGCTACCTGATAGAGGCTGCTGGGCTATCTGGGCCCGGGCCCCGGCGCACACAGGCAAACCACCTACACCAGAGAAGCAAGACATTTGGATTGCTCCAAGAGGAACCAGTATCTCAGAAAACTCACAGGTGGGGACTGCCTTTTTATATACTCACAAGGTAGGGCTGAAATAAAACTAGAATTCCCTCTCAACGAGAATCTCGCCAGACTCGAGAAGGGGGGGATGAGAACTTGGATGATCTCGACCCCCACCCCTCAAGATCTCATGAGATCTTGCTGAGGACAGAGGGGAGGCAGGAAAGGGTGTCAGGTGGGGTGGCAGAGGTGAGCAGGGAGCAAAGACTTGCCTCCTGGCTACCCCAACCCCCGCCCAGCTCCCCTGTCTGCCTGGGAAGTGAAATTCTGTGCAGGTCCCAGGAAGGGGGTTGGGGGCCTAACGAGGAACCTGGTGGGGGTGTCAAGAGTGGAGTACTTATCCTATGGAGGCAATCCCAATCAGCATGGCCTCTTCCCCAGCTGGTAAGTAGGAAAATAAAAAAAAGAAATTGAGCATGCTCAGGAGAGTCTGAATGTCTCTTCTGGGCATGCTCAGCCCTTTTCAAAGATCGTGCTGGCCATGTTAGCACGCTGCAGGCACCATCTTGGATGAGGGCAGCCAGAACTTCTGGGCATGCTCAGAGCGGGCTGCCCTTTTCAAAAATGGTGTACACAGCATGCTGACGGTCCTGGTGCCATATTTGAAAAGGGCTGAGCATCCCCAGAAAGGACAATTTAGGCCCTTCTGAGCATGCTCAGTTTCTTTTTTTATTTTCATACTTACCAGCCCAGGAAGAGGCCACACTGATCAGGACCCCCTCTGGAGAGTATGTACTCCACTCCTGACCCCCTGCTAGGTTCACCAGTAGGCCTCTGACCCCCTTCATGGGGCCCTCACTCAAGCAGGGGGCCAGATGGGGGCTGTCTTTGCCCTCTGATCACCTCTGGACCCCCATCCACCCACCCCTACCTTCCCCCCTGCCTGACCGCGGGCCTCCACCCAGCTTTTTGAATCACTGGTTCTCAGCAAAAATTGTGGGGTTTTTTCTCATCTCATCTCATTTAGGGAACAAGATGGGAAAACCCTCACTATTGTCTAGAACTGGCGAGATTCAAGCAGCTAGTTTTAGCCCTACGAAAAGGACTCCTATTGAACTAAGTCTTGATACCCATGATGGGAAAAGCCTTGAAAGGCTTTGATGGAACAGGATATCTGTATGGGAGGTTGGAGGCCAAACTTGCCCAAGCCTGTTTAGGTTGGGGGGCAGTTACTTATCTCAGGATCAGACCATCGCCCTGCACAGGAGATAGGCACAGATTAGGCCTTATATCTGGACTCTGTGAACGGGTATGGACAGTGGGGCTGATCCCATGCCCCGTGCACATGTCCATAGAGAGCACATTGTGCTGTGTGGAACTCCAGTGCCCCCTACAGGGATTGGGTGCTACACTCGCACCTTCACTTATGGCCATCTTAAATCATTTTTATGTTGAGTTCAGTGAAGAAGAACATACAAATCCTAAAGGTACTCATGTTTGATCAGATATGTTTGATATTCATTTCCTAAAGATTAAATTGAACCAACCAAGGAAACTTCAAACTAAACCATTGTTTAAAATATTGTAAACCTAGGGTCATAGAGTCACAAGACTTGAAGGGTCATCCAGTCTAGCCCCCTGCACCATTGCAGTAGCTGCCACACACCAAACATCCATACAGAGAAATCTCACCAATAGCTACAAGAAGAGACTGGGACCAACATCAGTGTTGGTCCCAGTCCCTACCTGAAATAACAGGTAGGGATGGGAGAACGTGGTTCGGATGTTCGGACCGAACTCGGTCTGTTCGGATATCTGAACCAAACTTCCAAACCGAACTCTCGAACGACTGAACAGTTCGGTCGTGTTTGGATGAGCTTGGATGAGTTTGGGGGTGGGAAAAACGTCTTTTCAGGGCCAAAAATTAGGTTTAGTTTTCGTTTTGGTTTCAGTTTCAGTTTCGATAGCGCCATTTTTGAATGTTCAGCCAAGTTCGGCCAAACCGAACTCAGCTGAACCAAACCATCAAACCCGAACTTGGGTTTCGAACCGAACGTCCGAACATCTGAACCGCGTTCTGTTCGCCCATCCCTAATAACAGGAAATAATTTTAGAAAAAGAGGATCCAGATGTACCAAACAGGTGAGCCACACCCATGCTGCAGGGGAAGGTGAAAAACCCTCAGAGTCAACTGCCAACCCAACATGTATTTTTTTTTGGGGGGGACACACCTTTTTCTGCAACATCAAATAATAAAAACTCTTCACAAAATATATGCCACAAATTTGTCCAACTTCATTTTGAAGCTATTCAGATTCTTTGCATGCTCCCACAACTGCCCCTGGAAGCTTATTCCAGTAGTTCACTGCTCTAATTGTTAAAAACCTTCTTCTAATTTTCAGCCTAAACTTATTGATAACCAGCTTGTATCCATTAGTTCTTGTACCCACGCTCCCTTTTAGTTTAGTGCTCCCCTTCTATAGTGTTAACTCCCCTGATATATTTATACAATGCAATCATATTAGGTTTAATCTTCAGCCTTCTTTTTGCTAGGCTGAATAAGCCAAGCTCCTTCAACCTCATCTCACAGGGGGAATCCTCCATCCCTCTAATCATCCTGGTAGCTCTACATTGCACTTGTTCCAGTTTAAGTTCATCTTTCTTAAACATGGGTGACCAGAACTGAACACAGCAATCCAGATGCGGTCTTACCAGAGCCCTATACAGAGGCAACAGCCGCAACAATACCTCCATATCCCTGCTGGAAATACCATGCCTAGTACATCCCAGGATAACATTTGCCTTTTTTACAACTGCTTCACATTGTTGACTCATAGTCATTTTATGATCAATTATAACCCCCAAGTCCCTTTCCTCCTCTGTTGTTTCCTACTGATGAGTTCCTAGCTGGTAACTAAAATTCTTATTATTAAACCCTAAATGCATAACCTTCCACTTTACACTATTAAATTTCATCCCATTCTTAACACACCAATCCATGAGGCCATGCAGTTCATCCTGTATAATTTTCTGATCCTCCTCTGCATTGGCAATTCCTCCCAACTTGGTATCATCAGCAAACTTCATTAGCACACACTTACTTCCCTCACCAAGGTCAGTTATAAATATATTAAAGCATATGGGTCCCAAAACAGATCCCCAAGGAACTCCACTAGCAACATTCCCCCTCAGTAAAATCTATAAACACTAATAGTTGTAAGTCTGTGCACAGAACATGTCCCTGTGTTTCTATAAGAGAGATCTGCATATGGTAAAACTGGTCCTAGGAGGGTATGCATGGGTGATGCCTTAAAAATAAGGCAGTGTTAGCAAACAGAAAAGGTTTTCTTACAAGTTTCCCAGGTTTCCTCCCTTTTCTAATACAACAAAAACGACAGTGTTTCCCACACAGATGTGTCTTATGCAGGATCTT
This sequence comes from Sphenodon punctatus, assembly GCA_003113815.1. Classification (NCBI taxonomy): domain Eukaryota; kingdom Metazoa; phylum Chordata; class Lepidosauria; order Sphenodontia; family Sphenodontidae; genus Sphenodon; species Sphenodon punctatus. The sequence goes on along the minus strand of QEPC01001423.1, from coordinate 295,229 downwards.
TTACAAGAACGTTGAAACTCATGGGGTAATTTTCCTTTTCTTAAGAGTCACACTTGCAAGAAAATAAAATTAAGTTCAATACTCATCTCATCAAGACAAATATTTTCAATGCTTGCAGTGCAGATTTTTATAAAGCTATTATTGCAATTACACTCCCGTGTGTTATGAAACTGTATTCTGCAAAACTACAATAAGATTTAGTTCCTGAGGGACATTCCTTGCAAGTGCAGGTTTGTACAGCCTCTTACTCGATTAAGAACAATGCCAAAAACCTCCCAATATCTATATGACCATTTAGGGCCATGTGTTGAATTTTAGCAGTAAAAGCAGCAGTGGCTAATATACTGCATAGGCAAGAGCTGCACTTTCATCACCTGTGGCCTTGTTTGCACAGTGTGCCCCACACCTGTTCTTGTGAGCCGTTGGATCACTGTTGCTCACCAGGGAAATCTACATTCTCTTCAGGTAAACTTTTTCTTATGCCCCAAACTCTACTCTCTCTTCGTCTAGAATGGCGATGTGTAGGATACAAACAAAGAGCTATTGGCCACAACTCAAAGTCATGTCCTGTTAGCTGTTGTACTATAAACACAAGTCATTTTAGATTCCCACTTGGGTTCTTTATTTTCCCCTTAGACTCACTAAAGTCCATGTAAAAAATAAAAATAAATTAACTGGAAGAAGGAAAGAAAGGGCTGGAATAACAGAATAATATGTTTGTTTCCATTGCATGTTTTCCATAAAACAACAGAGCAGAGTTGGAAAACCTTTTCCTTTCCACAGGTCACGCTGAAAATTCATACAAGCTCTGCAGACCACATATGAATTGGAAGTGTGCTCAGGATGGAGGAGACGGTCCAGATCATGAATCCATCCACTATCCTTGAATGCATGTGCTCATCTCTTCTGCCCTCTTCCCTTGAACTCACTCTTTGGCTGTAGCCACCCGAGACATCATCCCATTTTGGGCAGCCTTAACCCTCTTTGGACAATGTTACGACGCAATGCTGTGGCTCATCTGCCCAGCTGCCAGACATTCACCCCACCCCATGGCACAGCAGGAAGCCAACTAATACGCGACGCGTCCTTGGAAAAAGGCCAGGGATGCAGCGCATAGTAAGGTTGCCCAAGGTGGGATAAGACTGCCCAAAGTGGGTTAAAGGGTCCACCTCCCATGTCGTAAGGTATGGTCTTTGGATCGGAACTGGGGGAGTGCTCTCCTCCTCCACCTAACAGTTGAATGTGGGGGAGGGGGCCTGGGGAAGGCGTGGGCCCTCTTCCCTTCTGCCTAACAGCTGATCATGGGGGAAAGGAGCTTTGAAAGAGGGCATGCGCTCCTCCCAGGCTCCCCTCCCCTGTGATCAGCTGTTAGGCGGGGTGGAGCATGCATGCCCCCCTTGCTCACTGGAAATTTCAATTGCTATGAAGAAGCATACAATCAATGGGAGCTCTACTGATAACAAGGAGAATAGCATGCCTGACTCATCCCAAATTCTCCTTGTTATCAGTAGAGCTCTCACTGATTGTATGCCTTTTTGTAGATTAGGTTCAGAGTGTCCAACAGCAGATCAAAATATCAAAAAGAACAGAGCCACATAATTTTAAGTGAACTCTAAGCATTAAAAAAAGTTATAGATGGTATAATTTTGCACTATAATTAGAAGTAAATGAGAGTGTGCTATTAGCTGTATACTCAACTTTTCTGTAATTGCTGGTAAATCACATCCTTTGATATGCAAATTTATATGCAATTTAACTTCACTTGGAAAGCTGTAACCTACTCTCCCACAAATCTGTTTGCTTTAACTTACTTTTCTATGTATTGTCTCTTGGCCTCTGACACAAAAATGTCTGTTGTCAAAGAGAGACTGAGCAGGAAAATTGTAGGAAAATCTGTAGGAAAAGTTTAGGATATTTAAAATCCACTCTCAGTTTCACCTAGGCAATGTTAGGTGCAGTAGAACAGAATTGTGTTTATTGTATTTGTATGGGCAAATTTGCTTCTATTGAATTTGTATGGGTAAATCTGTCAAGTCTTAAAATACTGAAAATAGTGTTCCAGCATGGAAATTAGTCTTTAGCCTCTGACCTTTAACCTTTTTCACCAACAGCATTTTAGTCTTTAGTCTTTGACTCTTAGCCTTTTTCACTTTTAGCATTTTTTTCACCTAAAGCTCCCTCTAAAAATTATTTTTCCACTCATTCCCACTCCAGTCACTGCCTCCTCCCATATCTACCTGTCCTGCATTTGCTCAGTCTAGGCCTGGAATAAAATCCCAGCTCGTATTCTATTTTTGACAAATTTAACCGCCGGTTCAAATCTTACTGGAATTATCAGATTGATTCCTCCTCCCCCTGCAGTCTGAGTGTAGGGTGCCGCCATTTGCATATACACAGTATGGCCACCACCATTTTGCGCTTGCACATTAGGAGGCAGAAACAATCCATCATAAATTTTGGTGGAATTCCGACTGACATTCTAAAAAAATCCACCAAGACAGAAGGGCTGTTGCATTTCAGGCCTAATGCTGTTTAAAGATCTGGCTAGCTACATGCCTGAAAACGTGCCTGTGTGGCCTGGCAGCTTCCATAACCTTACCAACTACAGAGGGTCCAATAAAAGATATTGCCTGAACCACTTTGCCTCCATCTCTTACATTTGGGAACAACATGACAACCACCTCATCCCTCTCTCTAGACATTTCAATTTGAAAGCATTTGCAGAACTTGTATGGGCAAAATTTGTAAAGTCTTAAAAGGCTGAAAATAATGTTCCAGTGTGGAAATGAGTCTTTAGTGTTTGACCTTTAGCTTTTAATTTAATCTTTAGGTTCTGGAATGAATATTAGGTAAAATACTGAATTTTAGTGTATTCATATCCATTTAAGCAAAGCAAATGTTAAGCACTATTTGTGCTATATTTGCAGTTCTGACTATTCGTTTCAGCTCCTCTCACACACACCCACTCCTGTGTGCCACACATGTGCAATATTGGCATGGTACAGTGTGCCTGCAATCAATTAGTGTGTGAGGTTCTCATGTGGGTGTCCGTGTGTGCGTGCGTGCATGCGGCATGGGATCGGTCCCAGTGACAAAGACAAATTTAGATATTCTTTTGTGGGAATGAATATGTGTTTTGTGAATATGAAAATTCACAACAGACATTCTACTGAACCTCTGTCCCACCCGGGGAGTGGGAGGGCTTCCCCCGGCTGGGCAAGCTCCAGCCATAGGAACAAAAATTCCCGCAGCTCCCCTGAACAGGGAGAGGGGACAGGGAGCAATGTGCAGCTGCCCGGCCATGTCACTGCGCTCCTGGAACCGCCCCACCTTCTCATCATGACAGGTAGCAATGGCTGCCTGGGTGCAATGGCAACCCCCATGTCAGGAGGAGCCGGGAATGGACGTTTCCAACTGTTTCCACCCACTTTGGCTGCTGGGCTTTGTTCTGTGGGCCCACTCTGATCCAGACCCAGAGTCCGGGCCCAGCCACCACCCCAGGCAGGGTTTGTTACATACAGACATGACGTTGGCCTGGTTGGGCCAAAGCAGGCCTAATTGGGCCGGCATCATGTCTGTTAAAATACTCTTTATTTCAGTTCTACTTTTGATGCAAACAATTATACTTCTGCTACTCCAATGGTACTTTATTATGTCTTTTGGAATGGTTGTAGAGATAAGAGCAGAGAGGAGCACGGGAAGCCTCTGGATTACTGGATGGTACAGATGGAACAAGTACCCCCCCAAAAAACCAGGTAAATCGCTTGAATATACCCAAATTGAAAAATGGTGATTCAGCTTCTAACCAGTATTCATTTACACTCTGTTGGGTATCCATTTCAGTTATTCACATTGGTAATTTTGACTGTTCATTCATTTTGGTATTTTGGTTATGCCATTTTAGCAATACTAGTACTATATTGAGTATGTGCAATTGCCAAAAATTATGTAAACAAAATATGACCACACAACTAAAATAAACAAACAAAAACCCCTTTAAAAAACTGGAAAGTTAATATATGAGTACCCATTTCTATTATGAGTATAATTCAGGTACTTCAGGGACTACCTGAGCATGTGATTAATAATCGTGAATAATAAACCATCTGAATAATAAACTATCTGTTTCAACTCTATTGGAGGGCAAAAAGAGCCTAAGGACCCAGGCTATGATCCTAAATATATTCACACTGATAGAGTCCTTCTGAAGGCCTCTGTCAGTAGACGTATATTTAAGATTACACCTTAATTCTATAAATACTACTATACTCAGGCAAATACTTTTGAACTCAGGGAACCTCTTGTGACTGTAAAGTTAGTGATACACTTGATTATTTGAAAAATTGGGGACAGCACTATTCAGTATCATAGGACAGATGATCTACTAAGCAAAATAAGAAATGCTGATAAGAATGCACAGACTGAAGGAATTTATAATAGCACTTGCATGCTCTTCAACAGCTAACCAACTGTAATAATCCAGTTAAAAGAAAATTATAATAATAAAAAATAAGACATATTGTTAACATGTCGGAGAGGCAGGCCTGTTATTTTTAAGCATAAAATCAGCAAAGCCAGAAGCTTTAATGTTCTGAGTTCTTTTTGTTTTATGTTATTAACCTCTCCACAGCTGGCACAGTTGAAAATACTCTTTCATCACATGCTTAGCAGAAGTTCAAGTGGAGCTGAAAGCCCAGCCAATTTTCTGTCTACTGGACTCACTGTCAGTAGTCATGCTTCACTTCTAACCTCCCTGCTATCTGATTCAGCTGATGAAACAAACAAAGGAAAATTTGCAACAGGAAAAACCCTTCCTGGGCACTATCAAACCCATCATTCCAGGGCAGTCTGACACAAGCTGGAGTTACCAGAAGAGAAACAATTTTATCTTCATTTCACCAAAACAGGATTTGGTACATTTTCTGCCTGGCTGGATTTTTTGGATGCAGTCCTCAAAGATTAGCCAAACTCCAGAGCTGTTGGAACATTGAAATATTCCTCCTTTGCACTCTGAGCTTTGTTCTCAATTTGCCTTTCACTTCCGTCACTGATACCTGTGTGAAAAAAGGACAGATTATCAGCAGGATTTGGTAACATTTCATAGCCCTCTTGCAAAAGGTTTAACGCAATGAAAAAAAAATCAGGGCTTATTTGGTTAGCCCTGTAAGTAAATATACTGGCTGTTTTTAAACAAGAGTCAACCACGCAGGTCCACCCATCCCATACGCATCTAAACACCCGCATTCATAATGAGAGTTTCTGTCACTGTAAACACACATTACTGGGTTGTAAAATCCTACCCGTACACTGCCATGATAATTTGCTTACGTTAAGTGTGAATGTGGGAATGCATGCAACTATAATGTCACTCACTTTCAAACACACAAGATTGGGAACCTAGGTACAGATTGGTTATTGAAATGATGGGAATGGCCATCCAACACCCACACCAAGCAGGAGTTTCTAATTTGTGTCATCAAACTTACGCAAGATTTGCAGCGTGTACATAGACTGTCAAAGCCAAATCCAGAATGTGTGATGTCATCCAAAGTTGCGAGGAACAACAGAATGCCGTAAACACCTAACGTTGAACTACCTAAACATTTCTCCCATGAGCTGTGACATCGCAGGAGAAATGTGATCTACAGGAGTACATATCACATGAAAGTGCCTGTAGATTTTAGGCTTCAAACTCTTGCATGCTTTGCCAACATTCTATTGCCTACATTTATATGTCTCATTTAACTGTAAGTCTGTTAGGTTTATTGGGTTTTGCTAGCTTCTATCATGCCTATCTCTCCTTTTTATTAGGATGAAGAGTTCCTCTTCCAGTAAAGTCATGCCAGAGATTGGCCCAAGCTCTTTGCACCCACTACACCTGTCTGCTTCAGTTTAAAAACTCCTCTACAACTCTTTAAATTTTATGTGCCAGAAGTCTGGGCGCGTTTTGGTTTGGATGGAGCCCATCTCTCCTGCATAGTCTTCCCCAACTTCAAAAGGTTCCCTAGTTCCTAATAAACTAAAACTCGGTTGAATCTATGGTTCAGAGTTCCAGAGAGAGGCTGAACCAAAGTTAATGTCTGAGTTAACTATGCTAAACTCATTAAAGGTGTTCTGGTAGGGTTTCAACCCCAAAACGCATGTAACATCAATTGGTTTCATGGGGACTGAATTCAAAGCAGATTTGGGGTGAAATCCTCATTTATCCATGTGCGCAAGGGGTTGCTCATGCACTAATTGTGTGTAAAGTGCTACTTTAGATCCGAGTGATATAAGTGGGTGCCAAGTCTTTCTTCAAGGTGAAAAGCATCATTGTGCAAGCTGCTGCCTATAATGTGGAGCGCAGAATACACCTCTGTATCTGGGAGCATACTTATGAGTGGCCAGACCATGGTTAAGTCCTGACCACCCAGAGGTGCCATGCTAGGCTCTGGGAGAGGGTGATACTGCAGGCATAAATTAAAGTGGGTAATGGTCAAAACTGTCTCTTGCTTTGATTGACAATTTGTCATTCACTTAAGCCTAGCACAGCACTTTGGTGCACAACTAACATGCGCATCCCCTTTGTGTGCCTCGACAAATTAGATACAAACTCCAGATGATGATGCCTAGCATAGACATCTATGAATGTATTCATTTCAGAGGAAGGAAAGCTCTCTGATCATATAGTCAGAGGCAGGAAAGCTCAGAGTGATTTAGTGACTTGCCCAGTTCCAGAAAATGAATCAGTAGCAGAACTGGGTACAGAAATAGTGCTCTGAATCCCTGTCCAATCGATCATATTGCCTTGCCCTTGTTAGTGGATCCATGTAAACCCGTTCTGTCCTGGAAGTCACATTGTATGGACAGTTTTGGGTCTGGTGGCTTGAATCTGTACCTACCTACAATTTAGGGTGAAAGGATTAGTTTGGATGCCCCCAGCACGCCGCCATAGCAAGAGCAACAGCAGGGCTCATTCCCTGCAGGTGAGCGAGGCTCCACCCCCTGGGAGGGCCCAGCCCAGGCCCCAGGCCAAAGCTGCCC
>QEPC01001423.1:251385-288106 GCA_003113815.1 Sphenodon punctatus | reverse complement strand
CCTGAGACTTCGCATCCGCCTGAATGTTTGTTTGTCTTCTCCCATGTCTCTCCCGCTGTCCCCTCTCCTTGTCTCCCCCTCCTTGTCTTTTAGATTGTAAGCCACAGGTAGGGACCGCAGCTGATTATATGTTCTGTACAGCGCCAGGTTGTTACTGGCGCTTTATAAATGTTTAATAATAATAATAATAATAATTTAATTCAGCTTTGGTAGTGACTGCACGTCATTGCCCTTTTATGGCTCTTTGCTGTTCTTCCTGAAATGTCTTTGGGATCTCCAAATTTACTCTATATGTTTGTTGGCAGTCTCAACAGAAGGTGTGGTACCTATGCCTAACCTACTATTTCATCTCTAACATTGATCCCCATCAGATCTGTTTTTAGGAATAACATCAGAAAGCTTGTATGGTTACAAAGGCAGAGGATTATGACCTCAAAGGACATCAATATGTTGTACTTCAACCCTAATTTAACACAAAGTGGAAAAAGCTATATGAATACCAAAAAAGTGACTCCTCAGTGATGCTCTCTTGTGCATCATGTGTTTGGCCAAGATGGCCTACCTGCCTTTGTGGGGGGGTCTCTCTACACATAAGGCTTCCCATTGTTCCAGCCCCTAACATGGGGACAAACTTTATGTTTGGTCACACAAACCCAGAAGCAACCCATGGAGTGAACATGGGTTTGAGGAGGTGTCTGTTCCCTGGAACATATCCGTACCCAGGGAACTCCTCAGCAGACCCATGGAGCAGCTAAAAGCACACCACAGAATCAACATCTGTAGTTCACCACTGGGGCTTAGTGTGCACACTGTGCACCAATTTCATAGTGGGGCTTCAGCTTGTTAGTTTCACCAGCTGGGAGTTTTGGCATGTCAGTTCTGCCAGCAGAGCTTTTGGGCTTTATCTATTTATGCTGCCACCTAATGGGCTCCCCCTGTCAGTCAGCGTCCATAGGGTGATAGCATAAAAACAGAACAGTGTGTTGTTTGTTCATGCTGCTCCACCACAGGATGGTGTTGGAGTAAGCACCATGTCGTTGATTTCCTCCATGGTAAACATAACATGTTGAGCTACCCTGTGACATGAACCCTTAACCTACCAGCACCCATTTGCATCTTTATAAGTTGTAGATCCCCATGCCCTTGCTGTGTTGTAAACTTTAACTTGCATTAATATTACATAATGCCTTGGCATTTTACTCATTAATGTCTTGGGATTAATTAATTAATCAATCCCAAAGCATTAATAATCCCTTAATTTGAACATATTAATAATCTTAATTAAGGTACTAAGAAAATCACATTCCTTAATCACTGCTTAGCCCCCATCAGGGTGGTGGACCAATTAGGTTGGCTTGCCCCCGAAGACTTACAGAGCCAATTGGATTCCAGTACTCTGAAGGATATAGCTACTGATTTTGACAGCTGCTCTGTGGATGCCCTGGTCAAGTTGTCGAATACCATGTTAACCAAGACTATTGACACAGTAGCACCACCCAGGGGTCTGCTTCCTCTGCAGCATCAGCACAGGTCTTCCTGGTTTACAGGGGACCTGGAGCGGATGAAGCGGGAGGCAAGACGGTTGGAGTACAGATGGTATTTGACTCATGCTGAAGCCAACTGATTCAGCTGGTCATAGTCATAGTCGATCATAGCCGAATACAGTCCATAGATGGATTTTGAAGGACTATGGTATTGCTAGGATAGCGGTGAGGACTGCTCTACTCTCCACTACCATAGCATCCACAAAGTCCCATTCAGCAGAGCTATTCTGTGTGGTGACCAGCCTGGTGATCTGGGATGTCTCTGTCCTGTGGCTGAGTCATCTTCTACCCACTGTGAGAAATTTAATACCTACTTTGCAGACAAAAATCACTTGTATTCATGATATGACTTGGGGGCTGCTAGTTCTTCGGCAGAGTCAGTGTTTGGGGCTGTGAAGGTTCAGTCTTGTTCTGTTTGTTTGGATCAGTTTCAGTTTGTGTTACCCACTGAGACAAGGGATGTGCTTGGGGCAATGTGGGCAACCAGTTGTAAATTGGAACCCTGCCCATCCTGGTTGGTGACTGGGACCTTTGCTGTCTGGGACTGTCAGTGCCTCCCTTCGGGAAGGCAGGGTACTGGATGCCCTCAAGATGGCGGTTATTTGGCCCCTGCTCAAAAAACCATCACCTGACTCTTGGGCAGCTATCGCCCTGTTTCTAACCTTCCCTTTTTAGGAAAGGTTATTGAATGGGTGGTTCCCAGGCAGCTGCAGGGACATCTAGATGTAATTGGATACTTGGACCCATGTCAGTCTGGCTTTCGTCCTGGGCATAGCACTGAGATTGCGCTTGTGGTGTTGGTCGACAATCTTTGCCGAGAGATTGACAGGGGATATTGTATCCTGTTGATTCTTTTAGATCTTTCAGCAGCCTTTGATATAGTTGAACATGCGGTATTGTTGACACAGCTGCAGGACCTGGTAGGGGTTCGCGGGACAGCTCTAGAGTGGTTCCGTTCATTCCTATCGGGGATGTTTCAGCAAGTGGTAATGGGTGATTGTTCTTCTTGACCCTTCCCCCTCTCTTGTGTGGTCCCTCATGGTTCCATCCTGTCTCCCCTCCTGTTCAACGTGTATCTAAGCCCCCTGGGCGAGATCGTACAGAGATTTGGGGAGCATTGTCTTCAATATGTGAATGACACCCAAATCTTCTCATCCTTTCATCTCACCCAGTCCCTGCAGTTTCAGTGCTTGCCAAGTGCCTGGATGCTATTGGGGACTGGATGCGGGTAAGCTGTCTGAAGCGGAATCCAGACAAGACTAAGGTGATGATACCTGTGGGACCGCCTGCTCTCCGTGCTCTGGAGTGGCCTCTGCGGTCCACTGGGGTGCCCTTCTTGAGGTCCCCCATGTAGCCCAAGGAGCCACTATGGAGAGGGCATTCTCGGTGGCCACACCTAGCCTGTGGAATTCCCTCCCAGTGGAAGCCTGGGTGGCCCTGGGTCTTCCCTCCTTCTGTCATATCTGTAAAACCTGGCTGTTCTGCCTGGCTTTTGGTGAGGGACATGGGGTGTAGGACGGGGGGCGGGTGTTGGCTTTATGCCTCTCTTTTTATTGTATTTTATTGTATGTTTTGGTTTTATTGATTTTATGAGTTTTAACGCTGTAAGCTGCCCTGGGCTGCTTGGAACAGGAGGGGTGGGGTAGCAAATGATTTTATAAATAAATAAATAAATAAATGTTGCTTGGCTGGCACTGTGGCCTGGGGGGGATTGGGACTCCCATAATTGATGGGGTCCAACCTCCCCTCACTACTCAAGCGCGTAGCCTTGCGGTGCTCCTGGATCCTCAGCTGCGCCTGGGAGGTCAGGTTGCAGCTGCTGCTGCCAGGAGTGACTTTTGCCAACTCCAACTTGTGAAAAGGCTGCGTCACTTTCTTTCCAACATGGATTTGGCCACCATCATCCATACCTTAATTACCTCGAGGCTAGGCTACTGCAATGCGCTCTATGTGGGGCTGTCCTTGAAGACTGTTCAAAGGCTGCGGCTGGTGAAAAATGCAACGGCCCGCCTCTTGATGGGAGTGGGTCACCAGAAGCACATTACACCAATGCTTAAGAGTCTGCACTGACTGCCTATAGTGTTCTGTGAACAATTCAAGGTGCTGTTTTTTACCTTTAAAGCCCTAAATGGCTTGGGCCCTACGTATCTGAAGGACTGCCTTTCTCCTTATGTCCCTTCACTGCCCTTAAGATCTGCCGAGGGGGCCCCTCTTGCAGGTTCTATCACTGGCCCAGTTTCATACGACTCAGGCCCAAGAGAGGCATTCTCGGTGACTGCCCCACAACTTTGGAACTCCCTTCCCTTGGAGGCTCACCTAGCCCTAGTTTGAATGTCTTCCAGAGGTAGTGTTAGACCTTTTAATTTGGCCAGGCAGTCACAATAGGCAGGGATAGATTGGGCGGGGTGAGGGGGTTGTTTTTAGGTTTGTGGGTTTTTAATTATATATTTGTATTTTATGTATTTATTGTAAGCTGGAAAACAAGAGGCTTGAGATGCTCTATGAAACTATAATCTCAAATGGGACATATAGAACAAAATTATACAAGAGCATATAACATATGGTAAAACAATACAAAAGTCAAATGTCATGTAATACTTAAAAGTCCATGATATGCTAATTCTTATGACAGTCTAATTTAAGAATCACGGGTATCCAGTCTTTGATGAACAAGATGGATATGAAAATCCTCAGTCAAAATCCAAAATATCTGACATGTTCCAACCACGTGGTCTTCCTCAGGGATAATTCTTTGGCTAATGAATAAGAATACAATTAAATAAAAGAATCAGTCAACAATGAGAGTATAATTTCAAAATCATTTGTCAAAGATATGAAATCATCTATATCAAGATATCATTAATAATTGCACATTGCTGGCATCCTAGAGACCTTCCAAAGAAGGACTCACATAAACTTAATGATGAAATCTTTCTATAAAAGCATAAAAATATGTTGTAAATTGGAAAAGCAAAAGCAGGATGAGTTAAAGAGGGGGGAAAGGGAGGAAGAGAAAAAAGGAAAAAAGAAGGGGGAAGGGAAGAAAAGGGAGAGGGGAAAGGAGGAAAGGGTAGAAAAGGGGGGGGAGAAAGCGGAAAAAAGAATAAATGAAAGAAGAAAAAAAGACAAACAAAGGGAAAAAATGGGGGGGAAACAGAAGGGAAAATGGGGGTTGGGGAGGGAAAAAAGGGGGGAGGGAAGAAAAAAGGGGAAAAGTGGGAAGAGGGGAAGGGGAGAAAAGAGGGAGGGTAAAGATAAGGCAGGAAAGGAGGAGGGGGAAGGAAGGGGGAAGGGAGGAGGAAGAAGAAGGGGGGAGAAATCTTGTTCATCAAATACCTGTGATTTTTTAATTAGACTGTCATAAGAATTATAGCATATCATGGAATTTTAAGTATTTACATGACATTTGACTTTTGTATTGTTTTACTATATGTTATATGCTCTTGTATAATTTTGCTGTCCCTTGAAGATTATAGTTTCATAGAGCATTTCGTGCCTCTTGTTTGTCTGTTATCTCTGGCTCACACAATTTGTACTATATTTTTCCCCTGTTGAGTTGTATGGTTTATTGTAAGTCGCCCTGAGTCTCAGGGGATACAAATCAAAATAGATAAATAGATAGATCATACATATTAAAGCATTAATTGGCAATTTATTATTTTATCCCAATGGATTTTAGCATTAGAACCACCTTTTGCAACAGAGTTATAAACTGTGAGGTGAGGGAATGAATACTTTTCTATAATTGAGCCGAGAAAGATAGGTGATAGCAAAAAAAAAACAGAACAGTATGCTTGTTCATGCACAGGACAGTGCTGGAGTAAGCACCATGCGGTTGATTTTCCCCATGACTTTTTTGGTGCAGTTACATTTGTGCTGCTGAGATGTTTATCTTCAGTTCTGGTTATGTTATGAGATATATCTTTAATGGTTTGTCAAGGCTGCCATGAACTTGGGTTCTTCTGTTATACATCTTTTATTTGAGTCAAATAAATATAGAACAGAAGAGATGGCAAATGAAACTGATTGGTTTCACTACTTTTGGGGAACAGTTTTAAATATTGAGATTCTTTTTTGCATCCTTTCCATATTACAAACTCCTCCAGTTTCAAATGGATGCAGAATCCTTCTTTCCTTCTAAATTGCTGCTAAACACTGCAGAGCTGGCTGCAGTTCAGTGGCAGGCAAAGTCATTCTGATATGTATAAATATAATAACCCATTGGGAATAAATGACATTATACAAGTGTGAGATATTGTAAATCCAGTGGCGCCTGTCTGCAAGCAAGGGTCCAACAGAAAACCATCTATCTTAGCAGAAGTAGTTTTCTAAGAATAAAGTTCTAGGTATTATCTTTGGGATATTTTGAGATGGTGTCCTTCTTGTAACTTGCACTGGACGTCAGTGGGCTGCAGTGTACTTGTTTATTCTTCACTTTTCTCACCTCTAGTAATCACGGTATCCTGTGCTGCTCACCACCAATATAGTTCCCAATTTCAGGAGGCTTGATGGCTTAATATTGAAAACAGCTGGCTCTGAGTCCATGCTGTGACTAATTTACAGTACCCAGAGGCTGGAGCACTCTTAAGAGCATGTTATTGCTACCCTTCACACCAACTACTCCTGGACTTTATAGTTACAATGGCTGGCTGCAGTCTCCTTCAAACACTTTTAATTCCCAGCGTGTTTCTTACTTAATACTAATGATCCTATTAAAAATGGTAAAAGAGTGAATACAGAATGGGATACTATCTTGCTGAGAGTACTGTTTTGAGCATAAAACATGATAATAGATGAGGGAAAAGTCATAATCCTGAAACCACTTGTCTGCTCATAAGTCACATTGGGGTCAAATTCTTTCTTTGCTGAGGACATTTTAATTTATCCTCATGAGGTGGAATGCCATTGTCTTCATAATATTTAAGTTTACATATTTACTTAGTGTATGCTGCTCTCTGTCTTTAAAACTATAATTGTCCATCATTGTACTAATGCTGTCACTTGTCCCTGTACTAATAAAACTGAGAGGGAAACAGATGCATACTAGCATTTGCTTGCAATTTGCTTGTGTATACATGCCTGTTCTGCTTGGTGTTCCTATCTGGAATGTACACATTGTTATGATAAATATTATGATACTTGAATGTCTAAAGTGAACTCAGGAGGATGGGAGCCAATATGCCAGTCTTGAAGACTGAATGAATTGGTTTATTTAGTCACATCAGAGCTGTAGCCCAGGCTGCTACACATGCTTTTCCCCTTAAAAGCTAGATCTCTGGCCCCTTGGGCAACTCCAGTCGGACAGGGACTATCTCTTGCTCTGTAAAGTGATAGTGGGGCCTGTCTTTGGGTACCCATTCCCGAAGATTTTTGACCAACAGATCACCATCGACCCTCAGAATTCCTTGCAGACTAGAGCTGATATGAGTACCTGCAAAAATGGGTAACCCCATCAAAATTGTGGTACTTAACCCAGCAATATCGGGTACCGATCAGTACTCAATTAGTGCCTAAGGAGGACGCCTGATATATCAAATAGAGGTGTGCAATTCATTTTCATTTCATTTAATTACTAAAATAAATGATGGCCTGTTTGTTTTAGTAATTAGAACATGAAAACAACAGACATAGGGAAACAGCAACAAACAAAAAATGAAGAAAAAAGTGTCACTTTTCATTACCAAAATAAAAACTGTAAATAAAACAAAATTCCTGTGTATGCACCAAATGGCTACCAGGGCCGTTCTGGGCACGTGTACCCTTTCCCCAAACCGGCCCCAATCTGGGAAAGGTCAGCCAGTCAGCGTATGCGCGGGACCTTTATACACATGCACAGAACGGCTGCCCTTGCCCAAAACAGAGCTGGGATCACTGGGAAAGGGTGCTCATGTGCAGAATGGCCTGGTGACCATTTTTTCATATGCGCAGTGATTTTCATTTATTCTCTTTATTATTCTTAATAAAATCAAATGGAAAAAAAACCCCACAGAAAATAAATGTTCTTGCTGATAAAAAAACCCCTGAAATGAAGGGGTTTTGTAACAAAAACAGATATGAAAATGAGCGATGTGCCTGCTGCACACCCCTACTACTCAAATACTATTTTTGTCCAAATATTTCTACTTCCAGAGCTGATTTTTTGACTTAACATCCCGATTTCATTACAGATTCGTAAATCAGTAACTCAGTAATGGTAATACCTGGTATATTTTGGTAATTGGGTGTCCAATCAGTACTCAGGTATCCCATTGGGCACGTGATACGGTATGAGAAATTGCAGGTATTGCCCATGGGTAGCAAATGAGCTACTATTTCAGCTCTGTTGCAAATACCCTCTGCCGCGAATGCAGGTGGTGGGGGGTTGTCAAACCCCCTCCCCTTTCTCCCTCCCCAACAAGCTGGGTGGGATGGTGCAAGTTGCCACTCCTTGCGGCGGTTGCACTAGGGGTTTAATGGCTGCGCTGCAGAGAAGGTTGCGAAGGTTGCCACAGCAACCCTTGCTGCAGGCGCGAAGAGGCAGGGCAGATGATTGACCTCCTGCATCACGTGGGGGCAATCAGTGGCGTAAGAGTCTTTCCCCGCTCAGTCCAGGAGGAGCGGGGAATGAAGAAGCACCCACCCACCTGCCCCTTATACTGTGGTTACCAGTCGCATTAGTATGGGCCAGGAAGGAATTTTTGGCAAGTATATATTTGGTCAGTGGGCCTACTTGTTTTTCCGCCTTCCTTACAGTATATGGTTGATAATTTGGCTCGTGCATTAGTTTGGTGTGGTGCTTCAATGATGTTCGGTGTTGTAGAATGATATTGTCTCACCCTAGCGGGGGTCCAGTATCGTTTAAAGTAGGATAAGGTAAGTTAGGAGTCATCTCCTTAAGGGATGGGGAAGCCACGTGTACCGGGGGCAGGGTATTGCACGCAGGGTGTTGGTTTCCCTGGGAAAGGGGTGTCAGTGAGAGTGGCAGGGTATTATAAGGCCTCCCACTGTCAGACACCTCAATCCTTACTCAGGTCCAGACGGACAATGTCCCTTTTGGCCGTGCCCTCGGCGCTGGACGAAGGGGAGATGTTTGCTGTTGAGGAGGCTGGCAAAGGTATTTCGCAGCCCCTTCTGTTTGAAGTTATGAGTTATGGTTGATACTGGACCCGTATCGCAATAGGCGATGTCACCCCCTCACCTACTTGGGCTGTTTGTAATTTGGATAATAAAGGGTGTGGCCATATAAATCCAAGATCGTGTCCTGTCTTGCTTTGGGGGGGAGGGAGTGGGTGCGCCGACAACCACAGCCCACCCTCTAGAGATGGTGATGATCCAGCATGTTCTCTTTGCTGTGGCTACAGTCTGTTCTACAGTCAGGTGGAGGACCACTTACTATATCTTCATGACCCACTAATGCTTCATGCAGCATGGTTTAGGGAACACTGTTATAGATAATACTATAATGCAAACAACAACAACATACTTCAAAGGCATTCATACCACTTCATAACAAGTGTTTAAAAACTTGTTGTAAATGGTCCTTGTATCACTCACTAGTGATGAATAGAGCATTTCCTGGTGGTCAATACAGACCATGTGCTGACCTTCTTTCTGCCAAACTGTTAAATTATAGCTAGAACACATTCAGACTTCCCCTGGACTCAGGAACCCATGTTCACTGTGTTTTCCCCCCATTATCTCCAATGGCAAAACCACAGTGAACACAAGTCCCTGTCTATATTATTTTTCCACATAGGCAACTACTACGGAGATTCTATGCGGTCATGTATGGGAAATGGTCCACACAAATGTGAATGGGAGTGAGAAGCCATGGGAGATGACCTGTGTGAAAGTGAATAGGAAGGGAAAATAAATTTGTCTGTTAAGATGCATTCCATGTTAGGGGAAAAAGAGAGTCCCTCGCAAAATGCTGTACAAAGAATATGTAATTAGCAACTCCTTTGATCAATCAAAAACTCAAAGTCCATCCCAAGTCACATCAAGCAGGTGACATCATTTTTTGCAGCCAAAAGTACATAAGGAAGTTATGTTGTCAGTGCCACATCCAACCAGCTTCAGCTGCTTTTAGATGTGCATGGTGCATCTAAAAGCGTGAAAATCACACACCAGCATAAAAATCCCACAGGCAGGGTTTAGATGAGAAGATCTTGTGCGTTATAGCTAGTCGCGCATTCTTTTAAAACCGCAAACTAAATACCTCGATATCGAGCCACCATCAATATCAAGATAGCCTTTTTTAGCCCTCTTTCAATTAGTGGTAAAAAACCAACAAACCCAGCCGAGTTGTTATAAAGAAAGAGTCATTAGGGTGAGGTGAAGGAGAAATCCTCTTGGGTTCTTCTTAAAATTTCCTTCTTATCCCTGCACAATATGTGTGAGGGTGTCAATAAAGCAAAGGAGTGAGAAGAGCAACCAAATTTGCCAAGTTAAACATTGCCAGGGTTGCAAGTATTCACTCATCAGTGTTTTACCAACTAGTGCCTGAAATTATGCTTCTGGAAGATTTTTGCATTGACCAAAGTGTGCTTAGGGCATTTTTTCTTTTGTCTGAGGCCATCCAAACTAATCCTCTGTTACACTGGCACTGGATTGGATCTCTTCCAGTTTGGCAGCTTCAGTGTTCAAACTATTAACTAGACTGCCTCTCCTTGGGAAACATGCAGATCCTTATGCCTCAAGATCAGTTTTCCTCATGTTATTTTATATTCCACAAATGCATTAAAGACAAGGTAAGGGGGACAAATAGTCCAAGTTTTGAAAATTTTCCAGATATGATTTTTTAAAAATGCCTCATTGCATGTGTGTTCAGCATTAGGAGGAAAATAAATGTGCTGTTTTCAAATTTTTGCTTCAGGGTCAGCCAACATCAGTCTACCATGTAACAGCTTTGAGGGGGGAAAAAAAGTTTCACTTAAGGATAGATCTGCCAGAGTAAACAGTGCCTCAAACCAGGGAAATCTAAAGCACATGCCTTATTGTCAAGTTTGGTTTAACTTCTTTCACTAATCAAAACAGCAGCTTGGCTTTTCAAAACTATTTCTGTTAAGTTTGCTAGTATTTTACCAAGGAAGTAAAAGACAGAGATATTTATTAGAATTTTGATCCTAAATTATGTCAAAAATACAATAGGCCAGAGACTGTATTTTCTGAATTAGTGTCCCATTCCATATTGATATATACTTTCTTACTTTCTCTTTCTTGGATGTGTTCCATACATCTTAAAGCTAGATTCTTCCCCTTTGTTTATAATGACATGGCTTTTTCTCAACAGGTAGTCTCATTGAACTCAGTGGGTCTAATTGTGAAACAGAGCATGTTACACATCATTGAGAGTCTGGATGGAAAAGATAACTCTCTTACCTGCCAACACTGAGTAGTTGAATACTGTTAGGCCCCAAATGCTGTACTCCACTATGCATGCCTAGACCACCAAAGATGGGGCTGGGCAGTAGACCCAGCTAGAAGTCAATAGGGTGGCAGTGACATATTTTAAGTTGATATTTTACGGCTATAAGTAGTAGACTTGAGAGATACTAACCCCTAATATGAACCCCTAATACGCAAATCCCCTGCCTTCCATGTGTATCGGAGAGTGGCATTAGCCCTACAGTATTGAAATAAAACTTTGACAGATGTTTAAGGAACAAAAGCAAGCTGGAACATTTTGAAGACATTTACAAAAGACTCAAAAATGAGGAAAGAGATACTGCCAAACATAGAAAACCCTCCTCAAACCCAGTGGCTTCCATTCAGCATCTACTGTCTCTCACTTCCTTCTCAAAAAATGGAGGTAGGGCCAATTTCCAGGTTCTGATCATTCCATATTTACCTGCAAAATGCAACTTTTTAATCATTTACTTATCTCTTTGCTCATCTTGGATATTTAGGTTATTAGGTCCAGTTATTTGTTTAGCAGCAGAGCCAATGCTCACTTTCCCTATCATCCTTTCAACTACTTTGATTATTTTTATCCAAAAGGGTTTTAATTTGGCACAATGCCGAAGGACATGTTCCAAAGCACCCTCCTGCCCACACACACTCCAGAAGTCTTTATTGTTTGCCAGTTTTATTGGTCACAGGCTCAACCTTTAAGCAGGGCCAGTAGGGGCCATACGGTCAGAGAGGCCTTGCAGGAAGGCCAGTCCTGGTAGCCTGAGGTCCAGAACTCCTGAGGCCCTAGAAAGGAATATTTCTGTGGGAATCTCTCCTTGCCTGGGACTCTCAGCCCGCAGGGATGGCTGCTTCTTGTGGTGCCCTGCCCCTCCCCCCTCGCTTTCAGTAAATCACCAATTCCTGAAGACCGCCCCAGAGTGTGTGTGTGTGAGTGAGTGAGTGAGTGAGGAAGAGAGAGAGAGAGAGTGCATGCTCAAATTTATTATGTTTCTTTGGGTGTTTTAGACAAGCACTTCCCCACCCATTATCCACCCATCATGCAAAATCAAATCAAATCTTTAATTTCCGGTGTAGCCAAACGCCATTGCCAAACTAACAAAACATGGAAAAAATGGGGAAGGAAAAACAAAACCTTAATACATAGAATATAGTGTGTAGACATAATAAATATCCATTTCAATTCATATCTCATTACTAAAATTAGAATAAAAATAACCTCATGGTTTATGGGTTCTCATGTCCCCAACTAAGAACCCTAATAAAAATTTTATTTAACATGAGACAAATAAGAATATAAAAATATAAGAATAAAATAACACTGGTTGATATAATACAATATCATATCCACAATCAGTCAAATAACAAAAAGAACAAACAGAGCATATCTAAGATAACATTTTAAAATTTAATTCCCAGCCCCCCCTCCCCCCCAGGGTTAGGGTTAGGGTATATGTATGCCTGTATGAGGAAATTAGAAACAGCTAAAGTAATATCTTGATGTTTGTCCTCCAAAAAGAACCTTACATACTCAAAGGAGGTTCTACCTGGCATCAGCTCTAAATAAGGGGCCAGAAACAAAACTCTAATCTCTGAATATAAATTACAATATAGCAATATATGCTCAATAGATTCAGTCTCCAACATATCAAATGGGCAAAGTCTTAATGAATATGGGGTATTTGAGTATCTCCCTTCCAAAACCTTAGAGGGTAAAGAGTTAACCCTAGCACAAAAAAAGAGATAGGAGGCTCTTTTAGACAGGTGCTTGGTAAGAAAAATCAGCCAAATATCCACACTTAGGAATGAGTATATTATATACCGAGAGTGCGGCCGCTGCGGAAATAATAGCTAAGTCAGTTTGTCTATCCAAGTCTTCTAGTCTTCTAAAGACTTCCATTTTGGCTATCAAAAAACTCTTAGCCTGAAGATATTCAGGGGAAAAACCAATCTGGCTTATTTCCTGAACAAGTAGATGATTCCATTTGGACAAAAACCCATCGTGGGCCAGATAAATATACACTCCAACCAGATTTGAGGCGTTCAACTGGAGCCATAATTCAACATTGCCTTTCCATATCTCTGATGACCAACTGGGCTGTCCCATCTCCACTCTAATGGTTGCTGATGGAACACATCTGGGAGCATGTAGTAAAGCCCTCAGAAATTTAGACTGAATGCTATTTAAGTCCCCGGTACAAAATACGGCCCATAAATACACTCTGGGCTGCCTGTGGCAGGAAAGAACAGGATATAAATCCTGTAAAATAAATAAATAAATAATGCCACTCCAAAGTTAAACTGGACCTTAACCTTGGCACTGAAGGTCAGGATTGCATGAAGGACTCTACCTTCTCCCTTTGAAAGAAAAAAATGAGGGATTGCTGAAGCAGCACATTGCGCGCTGTTATATGCCATGGAGATATGATATTTCCAGCTAAGCAAGGCTGAAAAATCTAACCCTAAATATCTAAAGATTTTAACTTGTTGGAGGCGCTGATTATTCAAGGTCCATTTATAGTTCTTACACTCAGCACCAAAAACAATGATCTGAGTTTTATCAAAATTAAGCTGGATCTTATTTAGGGTGCAGAAAGTAGTCAGTGCTAAAAGCTGTCTCATAAGACCTATTTGAGTCTTGGCGAGTACAACTGTGTCATCCACATAAAGCAAAACTTCTACTGGATAATGAGCTCGTTTAGGGGGGTGGAAATCGGGATTTGATAATATTGGTACCAAATCATTCAGAGAGACATTAAACAAGGAAGGGGCCAAAATACAGCCCTGTCTAACTCCTGAATAAACCAGAATGCGATCTGTCAGAAGTCCCTCTTGATTCACTCTAACAGCCAGTGTGTTCTTCTTATGGAGAGCCCTAATCAGAAACAGGACACGCTTATCTATGGTGGTTGCCTCTGATTTCTGCCAAAGTATTTCTCTGTCAACCATGTCGAATGTCGAGCGAAAATCAACAAAGGCGTCAAAGAGACGCTTCTGCTCGGCCACGTATTTGTTAGCTAAATGAGCTAGTACAAGGCAATGATCTACTACTGATCTATTCTTTTGAAAGCTGGACTGCTCAATGTGAATTATATTATCCCCCTCCAGCCACATATTCAATCGAAGTGCCAAAAGTCTGGCATATAATTTACCTATTACATTTAAGAGACTAATTGGTCTATAGTTCCCAGGGGCAGATCTTTGTCCCTTCTTAAATATCAGGATCACCACTGACTCTCCCCAGTTTTCTGGGGTATGTCCCAATCTATTTATCCATGTAAATAAAGTCACCAGGTAAGGAACCTACCAATCTTTATTTTCTTTTAAAAACTCCACTGTAATCATGTCGGGTCCAGGTGCTTTCTTATTCTTCAGTTTACCTATAAGATCGGAGATTTCACTCTCTATAACCAGCAGTCATTCAGGTAAATTTGACAAAGCACTTAATTTGAGAGGGATTAAGTGCATTTCCCAGTCGTTCTGCGAGATAGGGGGAGAGTATCTAATCATTGGTCTACCCAATTAATGATTTATTAATTGCCAAAATAAAGAAGAATTACTACTTTGAGCAGACTGTATCAATTCAATTCATTGCATATCCGCATATGCCTGTTTTTTTAAATTTAACTACTAGTCAATATTTTTTCTTCTTTTGATGAAGATCAGGTAATATATAAGGCACCAGCTCCTCACTAAAAGATCTATAAGATTTAGTTAGCTCTTTCTTAAGTTGCCTACATTCCTGATCATACCAAGGTTGATTACATTTTATGCTATCCTTATTGACAGTAGAAGTGTAAAATTGTCTAGTTAGTTTAGGTGTAATCAAGTTAATAAGTTTAGTGTAAGCTTCCAAATTGATAGACCATGCAGGGATGGTCCAGATATAATCTCTTGTAGTTTGGCAGTGAAGTGAAAGTAAGAATTTAGAGATCTCTAGACTCAGATCCTTATTCCATGTATTCCTGGCATAAAAATTTTGGGCTGGTAGAGTAAGATTTGACCTAGTGCCAGGATTAACCTCAATTTTAAAAGAAAATTTTTGTATTTATTTATTTATTTATTTATTTTTAATATATTTATACCCCGCCCCTTCTTCAAAAAGCTCAGGGTGGCTAGCAATCTCAATAAAACAATGTTTAAAATATTTAAAACATCATAAAAATCTCAACAATTAAAACAGGGAAAGACAAAATTATAACAAAAAATAAGGAAGGTAGGGGGATAAAAACCTACTAGCCCACCCTCCCACCCTCCCCAAAGGCCTGGGCGAACAGCCAGGTTTTACAAGCTCGATAGAGTGTTAAGAGGCTTGGGTCCAGGCAAGCTTCCTCCGGGAGGGAATTCAAAAGACGCGGCCCGGCCACCGAGAATGCCCTCTCCATTGTGGCCCCCCGCTTAACACAGGGGACCTCCAAGAAGGCACTCCTGGCAGACAGAAGGAGCCACTCTGGGGGCACGGAGGGCGAGGCGATCCCTGAGGTATGAGGGGCCGAGACCGTGAAGGGCCTTATAGATTAATACTAGTACCTTGAACCTTGAAAAAGAGGCAACTAATGGCAAATCACTAATGACTTGATGCCCTACATAGAAATATTCCAGGCATCCAGTCAAACACATTGAAAAAGATATATAGTCTACAACATTAGAACCTACAGTGGAAACATAGGTTTAATATGTTTAATTAAACATATTAACGTTTAATAATTGCAGATTTAATCTTGTCAAGATGTTAATAAAGAGGATCCCTGAACTGTTCACCTTTTGATCTTTAGAACATCTCTCCTTTAAAACAGGTGAGCAGAAACTAATTTGGGACTCCGGTGGATCCCCTACCAAATCGTCTCTTGGCCCTACTCTTGCATTGAAATCTCCTGCCAACAGAAAACTGTAAGATGGATAATTAGTCAGGAGAAACTCATGGAAGGATTCCAACTGGTCCCAAAAAGAAATTCTAAAGGATCCTGCTTTTGCTGGAGGAATATAAATAGAGATGACAATTAGTTGATTGGTTCCAAACCTCAAGGCTAAGGCTATAGGGTGCAACCTAAGGGTAGCAACCACCTCCAAGCTCAAATCCAATGAAATCAAACAAAGGATACCACCGCAAGGACGACCCCTTTTGCTAAAGGAAACCGCCAGGAGTGAATATGCCTGAAAACCATTAAACTCTATGTCCTCAGTGCTCCATGTTTCCTGGAGCAAGATTAAATCAAAACCAGCCAGAAAGGACATGAATGTAGGGTCGGCTATTCAGCTTTTCCATCCCGCTATGTTCCACGAGCACACCTTAAGGGAATCTGACCTGTGGTGATCATCTAATCAGGTGGATACTCCTAAGGCCTCTGCTTGGCCATCATTCGATAAGGGAGAGGGGTTGGAGTGAGATAGCAACACAGTAGATGGCTGCCTATCACCCTCACTTATTCTAGTGCTAAGTATAGGATTAGAGCTAATATTTAAATCCCCTCCCCCCCGTTACCACCTGAGCAGATGGAAAACTAGAGGATTTAGGCTTATTTAGATGCGCAGTGAGAGAAACCAATAACGAGCCTGAAGGAGGTAGTCTAGGGAGGACTTTGTCCCAATCCATTTTCCTGAAAGGTTCCCTATGTTCTACAGATTGATGGGAGATATCAAACAAATCGCTCATTAACACTTCATTGGGTGATTTCAGAAGTGACATGGTGAATGTCCACCACAGTCAAACGCGTGTGTGTGTGTGTGTGTGTGTGTGTGTGTGTGTGTGTGTGTGAGAAAGCACTGTGCATGTCTGTTTGCTCGCATCCAGATGTTCACCACAGTCAAACGCGGCCCGGGGTGAAGCTAACCACGCTTCGTGAGATCAGGGCGGGAGGAGGTCCAGAAGTGTGGTGAATGGTCACCACGACAGGGGTGAATGAAAAGTAACTTCTGAACGGAAACCCGCAGCTGCGGTGGAAGGAACTGATCCCAGCCACAGTGCATTCTGGGGCTCGAACTGCGGTCCACATCTCCACTGCATGTCTGTTGTGTTCCCCCGGCCCATGTTCTCTCTGATTGCCCCCGGGGGGTGGTCACGATCCTGTCAATTCTGTTGGGGCTGCACGTGTCACCACAGCCCGCAGTGAATCTGTTCACACCGGGGTGGGATTCACTGTGGTGAATTGGAATGCATCACTTCTGAAATCACCCAGTGTGAACATCATCATTACTGCCCAAAGAGCCAGCTGTTAAATCTAATGCCTGCTGATTATTGATAGGGGGATGGTTTAAGATATCATTTAAGGGGTTACAATCAAATGATATTAACGGTTTAGAAGAGTGCCTAGTTCTAGCATTTAAAGGTTGACCCATATTCTGCCCTCTGTGGAGTAAAGGGGTGATTACATTTGTTTGAAAAACCTCCCTAATTCTTACGCCCCATGAATAAAGCAGATCTACCTGTGAGAAAATTTTCTTTACTACATCCTCCGACTTAAATTATCAATCTTTGCTGCCCAAGCCGTGAAGGAAGGATTTGAAAAGAGGCAATCTGCTATGTAGGAATACGATAATTCATAATATTTAATAAATGGGTCTCTATCTCGTACTTGGAAAACCAGTTTGGCAGTGATCTATTTGGGAGGGTCAGAATCTGAAAGGCTATTGCCTTAGTATTTAAAGATAGCTGTGATGCTTCCTGCCTATGAGATTGTACATTCCTATGAGAGGAGTGAATGAAGGATCGATGCTGGGTTACAGGGATAGATTGAGTTTCCCTTTCCCCACGTACGCTAACAATCTGGTTTTGTAACAGCTGCTGATGTATTTTGCAAGAATCCTTATTTGCCCAGTCAGCAGAAGATGTCTGAGGTGTTGAAGGAGCCTGAGTCAAAATAGGTGGAACAATAGGTAATACCTTCCCATCCCTAACATCATTCACAAAGTCAATAAGAAGTTGAAATTGTTGTTTCTGAGATTTCAAAATAGAGGAAATTACAGAGATTTGCGAGACCAATTTCCTCATCAAGTCCCCAATAAGTAAACACTGGTCTCCCAGAATTTCATTTAGACTAAGGTCAGGATTTATTTATTTACATTTATTGGCCACCACCTCATGCCCATGGCATCTCGGGGTGGCTTACAATACACAAAAATAACAATAAGTAAAAATGACCATAAAACAAAAGATTCTGCAGTAGAGATATTTGTCTCACCTAAAAAGTCTCTATCAGGGGTCCCTGCTGATTTTTTAGTAGAGTCTGAGCAATTTGCTATGGTTACAGACCCTTGTTGGGTTTGATGTGTAGATTGTGATGGGGGAAGCAGGAAGGCATCCAACTTCCTTTGTTTGGAAATTTCCCCTGGCCCCATAGGATCAAGGCCCCCCTGCCTCCCACATTTTTGAGTCATGCTAAGGAGTAGGTTTAAAGTCCAATAACCACTGAACTAAGTTGCTCTATCCAGTAGCTTTCTTCCAAATAAATTACAGTGGTATATCCTGCGGCGAGATTAGAGATCCAAGCCTTACTATGCTGAATTAGTAAACTTAACCCCTATAGTATCAAAAACAAAACCAGACTCTTCGTAAGATTATTTGAAACAAAACACCTCAGTGCAACAAGAGCCAAGACCCAGACCTTCACAAACTGATTATCATCGTGTTTAGTCCCTATATAGCCAAAGCTAGCTCTTCTCAAGACTTGAATGTTAGCAATCTTAGCCCTTATAAAACAAATAAAAAGAATGGAAGCAAATTCTAACCCCACTTAGTACTCATCCACAGTAGACTCAGCCCTCAATAAAATAACAAAAAGTTTCAGCCCATCAAGAGGGTTAGTGTGAGGCAAGGCGTAACCTGTGTGGTGAAAAGTCAAAGCCTGGTTTTGTTCCAGGTAAGGCTATCCACTGTTGAAATGTGGAAATAGATCCCAACCCTCCTCAGGTAGGTGAAAAAACAAGCTTGTCCTGGTGAGGGTGTCCTGAAGCTCAGATAACACTTGCTACCGTCTTTCTGCCAGCCCTTGCCTAAGGCTACACATACGCTTTGTAGGCTGATCCAGGGACCCCTCACCTCACGCTGAAGCCTCTTCCAATCCAGTCCACAACCTCGCTCCTCAGCAGCTGTCGGGGGGAGGGGGGACAGACCGCACTGCAGGACCTCCCGCAGGCACACCCCAACTCTTAGAACTGGCTGACAAAGCCGGCGAGCCCCTTATCTGGTATGACTCTTGCCCAAGCTTGAGGCTGGCAGCCCTGTAGCAGCAGCGGCGGCAGCGTCTGCAGGGGGGAAGCTCCGGACGTTCCGTCCTCTGCAGGGGTTGTTGGATCAATTGAAGAACGTTACCATAGTCAAAGGCGGTCCCACCCATCATGCATGTTGCAGGGCTGCATAGGGCACCAATGTGAATGCATGGTGGGTAGGTGATGGGTGGGTAATGGGTGGGGTGGAGCTTGTCTAAAAACATCCTTCAATTTTGTAAGCAAACACCAGGCTGCCAGTTGTTAAAGGGATTTGGCCCTATGGGGGTCTACATTTTATTTTTGCCCTGGGTTCCGCAAATTCTATGGCCGGCCCTGGTTGACCCCAACCAGCCTAGAGTCTAATAGGTCCTATAAAAGTGTTTATATTGAACCTGTTAAATTACAGCATGTTGTATATCTAAATGTGCCTGTACATTCTTCTCATTTCGGCTTAGCATTTTAGGTGTGCCTGCATCTTGCAGTTATATTTTGAATTTTTGCTTTGTTTGTACCTTTCAAATAAGGATTGTTATAAGGAGTCTTATAAATCCTTCCAATAACTACTTCTGATTTGAAATTATTGCTATCTATGCTAAATAGAGTTAAGTCAACTTCAGCTTTCCTTCTAGTGAGCATTGCATTGTCTTTGTGCAGCAAAGGTCCTGAGGGAGTTAACCTTGGACTGGGACGGTCACTCTGTGGATGAGCTAGTCCAGCATTGGAACAGCTTGCTGGAGGAGGCCATTGACAGGGTGGCTAAGAGACGCCCTCTGCCTTGGTCTCATCACCGCAGGGCCCCTTGGTTTACTGAGGGGCTGCGGTGCATGAAGCGTGTAGGCAGGAGGCTAGAGCGATGCTGGTGTCGGACTCGATCTGACTCCGACCATCTTCTCCATAGGGCCCATTTGCGGTCCTATGTTGAGGCTGTGAGGGTAGCAAGGAAGGAGTTCCTTGCTATCCTCATAGTGTCTGCGAAGTCACGCCCAGCGGAGCTGTTTTGGGTGGTGCGGGGGCTGGTCAGTCCGGTCTCCCTCTGCTTGGATGGGGACTTGTCCCAGGCCTGCTGTGAGGAGTTTGTCACCTACTTCACAGACAAGATCGCTCTGATTCAGACCAACTTTGACGTGGGATATGGGGCAGTAGGTAGAGAACGCGAGGTATTGGAGGGCCCGTCTGGTTCATCTTTGTGGGGGGAGTTTCAGGAAGTGATGCCGGCCGATGCTGGTCTGTGAGGGCCACTTGTTGCAAACTTGATCAGTTACCATCCTGGTTCATGAAAGCTTCCAGGGAGACGTTGGGGACGGTGCTGGCGAGAGTTGTTAACGCATCCTTGCGGCAGGGGAGGTTATCGCCCAGTCTCAAGGAGGCTGTGGTGCACCCCCTGCTGAAGAAACCATCTTTAGATGTGGATGCCCTCGCCAGCTACCGACCTGTCTCTAACCTTCCCTTTTTAGGGAAGGTTATTTAACGGGCGGTGGCAATCCAGCTCCAGGCGCATCTGGATAGCATCGGTTTCCTGGACCCGTTTCAATCTGGGTTTCACTCCGGCAATGACACCGAGTCGGCTTTGGTGGCCTTGGTCGATGATCTCCGCCAGAAAATGGACGCAGGATGTTCATCCTGCTAGATCTCTCGGCCGCTTTTGATACCGTGGACCATGGGCTGCTGTTGAGACAGTTTCGGACCCTGGGGGGTCTGGATGGGACTGTTCTTGAATGGTTCCGTTCATTCCTCTCGGGGAGAAGCCAGCGGGTGGTGCTGGGGGAGTAAACATCTTGCCCCTGCGCCTTATCATGCGGCATTCCGCAGGGTTCCATTCTGTCTCCATTATTATTTAATGTATATATGCAGCCCTGGGGGGAGGTCGTGAGAGGGTTCGGGGTGCGTTGTCACCAATATGCTGATAATACTCAGCTGTACCTCTCTTTTTCAATGGACCCAGACCCTGCCGTCTCGATGCTATCCCAGTGTTTGGAGGTCGTGGCGGAATGGATGTGGCAGAGCAGACTGAAGCTCAACCCCGATAAGACAGAGATGATGGTGGTGGGGAGAGCGAGGGAGATGTCGGCCCCCCTGATTGGGGGGGTTCGCCCTCCCATAGCTCAACAGGTCTGGAGTCTGGGGATGGTGTTGGACGCGGGCCTCCGCCTGGAGCGGCAGGTGGAGGCAGTCACAAAGGCTGCCTTTCGCCAGTTGCATCTGGTACAGAGGCTGCATCCGTTCATCTCCAGCCCGGACCTGGCCTCCCTCATCCATGCCTTCGTTACCTCGAGGCTGGACTACCGAAACGCGCTCTACGTGGGGCTTCCCCTGTGGCTGGTTCGGAGGCTGCAGCTATTGCAGAATGCGGCAGCCCGTCTCCTTTCAGAAACGGGTCATTGGGAGCACATAACACCTGTGCTCCAGGCTCTGCACTGGTTGCCGATAGCGTGCTGAGCCAGGTTCAAGGTGTTGGTATTGATTTATAAAGCCCTTCACGGTCTCGGCCCCTCATACCTCAGGGACTGCCTCTCCCTCCGCGCCCCAGAGCGGACCCTTCGGTCTGCCGGGCGTGCCTTCTTGGAGGTCCCCCGCGTTAAGTGGGGGGCCACAATGGAGAGACGTGGCCGGGCCGCGTCTTTGGAACTCCCTACCAGGGGAAGCTCGCCTGGCCCCAAGTCTCTTGATATTCCGACAAAAGTGTAAAACCTGGCTGTTTGCCCAGACCTTTGGGGAGGGGGGAGGGTTTAGTGGGTTCTGTCTCCCCTCCTCTATTAATTTTTGTATCCCGGGGCCCTGATCTTAATATTTTAATATTTGATACTGTATTTTTATATATTTTAAATTGTTTTATATTGTTTTTATTGTTGGAAGTCGCCCCGAGCTGTATTCAGGAGGGGCGGGGTATAAATTCAATAAATAAATAAATTGAAAAAGTAGGTAAAATGGAAATGTAAGTTCTAGATGCCTTCTTTCTGCACAACAAATAAGGAATGAGTGGTACTAATTTTTGGTAACAGGTTCCTACTTCAATAGCTTTTCAGGAAAGAATGTACTGGGATTTGCAATTGAACTATGAAGATACAGGTTCTTATAGATACCTAACACTGACCAGACCTACTGCAAATCTGTTTTCAAAAAATAAAATCTTTTCCAAAGAAAGCTCAATGTTTGGGCCATTTTTATGGGTGTATGATGGGTGTAGTAAATCCTTGTTCCCAAGGTGTGCATTGCACTGATCTGCTGTTTTGCCTGCATCTTGAAATTTGGCTTGTAATGACTCAGCCCACAGGAAATCTTTTCATTTTATGACATTTGGCCATCGTTTCTTATATTAAAAAAATAATAACGAGCTTCTATAATATTGGAAGAGTTTTTTTGCAGTTGTGTAAATAAAAATGTCTAAGGACCTCAGCTACAGCCCATCAAAATCAATGGGAGGATCCACATTGTTGAATTCAATAGGCTTTGGATCAGGGCCTTAGTTTCTTAAAATAAAATTTTACAAGGTGTAGTTTAAACTTGTTCTACACAGCTATTTGACAGCAGATATTTTGTGAGCCATTTAGATGTAAATTGATTTAAGATTTTTCCATACCTGGTCTTTAAAACAATATCTGAGCTTGCAAGTTGCTAACACTATAGCCAGCAACAACATTCTTAAAACTGTCACGCTTTACTATGGGTGAAAACAAACTTGGAGCTGGCATGCTGGCTAAACAGCCAGGGGAGGGATGGGGTGATCACCCCTGTCTGGGTCAGGCTGGGGCACTGAATGGATGTGCGCCCGTCGAGACCAGTCAGCAAGCCCTCCCGTGCCGCACCCCTGGCAGGAAAAGAGAACAAACTTGCGGCTGGGCAGTCCTGACTCCAGCATGCCCCCAGCACCCTGCCATGATGGACAGCCATGGCAGCCAATTATGGGCAGCCACAGCTGCTGGTTATGGCGTCCCCCAATCCACGACAGGGGATGCTGGTGGGAACAGACAGGTTGGCCTGTGTTGACCTGTCTGGGCGGCCTTTGGACCAGGGTGTAGGCCTGGAATCATCCACGGCACCACATCTGGGTCAGCCACCTACATGGGCTGGGAAAGCAGCAGGGCAGACGTGCCGGTGAATCCCTGGCCCAGCTGGGTCAAAGCAGGCCTTTGTAATGTCTGTTTTCACCCTACATCTCAAAAGGGAAGTAAGAACTGCAAATTTTATTTACAAAAAGCTGAAGAACCAACTGAAACATACAAGATGAAAATAAATCACACTTAAGTTCCAAAAGGCCTCTTTTTTTGCTCGGATCACATGCCTCAATGCTTCATGGCAGCATAAATCAATAGGAGGCATGGAAGCCAAATCTGGCTTCCATGGACCCAATTCTTCACCACATTCTTCTTCACCCAATTGTTCACTGAAAGAACCCAACATGTGGTGCTGGGTGAGTGTTCATCTTCTCCCCAGGACCTCACGTTTGGAGTCCCACAAGGTTCCATTCTGTCCCCTCTCCTGTTCAACGTGTACATGCAGCCTTTGGGTAAGTTGTCAAGGTTTGGAGTGCAGTGTCATCAGTATGCTGATGATGCCCAACTCTACCTCTCTTTTACTGACTCAGGCCCTGCAGTCTCGTTGCATACCCGGTGTCTGATGGCTGTGAGGGACTGGATGAGGGTGAGTCATCTGAAACTGAATCCTGACAAGATGGAGGTGATGCTGGTGGGAGGGGCTGAGGGAGCGCTTGCACCCACCATTGAAGGGGTCTGCCCTCCATTGGTCCCTCAGGTCCATAGTCTGGGGGTGCTCCTTGACTCATGGCTCCACCTGGATGTCCAGGTGGTGGCTGTGCCAAAGGGAGCATTCCGTCTGTTACATCTTGTATGACGGCTTTGGCCGTATGTCTCAGATGCTGATCTAGCCACCATCATCCACACTTTCATCACCTCAGAATTATTGACCTATAGACCCCTAAGTAGCCTAGGCCCCCCTTATCTGCAGGATGACCTCACTCCACGGGCTCTGGATTGACCCCTGCAGTTGGCTGGGAGTGCCTATTTTCTTCCGGGCTTGATTCAAGGTGTTGGTTCTCATCTTTAAAGCCCTACACAGCCTTGGCCTGACCTATCTGCAAAACTGCCTCACTCCCCAGGTCATCGATCGGCCCCTGCAGTTTGCTGGGGGCACCTTTTTGGAAGTCCCCCGAATTAATCGGGGGGCTGCTATGGAGAGGGCATTCTCGGTAGCCACACCTCGGATGTGGAACTCCCTCCTGGAGGAGGCTCGCCTGGCCCCTGACCTGTTGACTTTTCATCAGACTTGTAAAACCTGGCTGTTCCACCAGGCATTTGGTGGAGGGGATGGATGAGGGAGGGAGGGATGGGATGGCGGGGGGTGGGGGTTGTTTTATGTTTATATTTTTATGGCTTCACCCTAAATGTGGTTTTGTATTGGTATTTTATATGTTTTATATTTTTGTTTTAAAGTGTAAGCTGCCCCGAGCTGCTATGCAGAAGGATGGGGTATAAAATTGTAAAATAAAATTAATTAAATAAATAAAGGTCCCTTGGGTTTCCTGGGTGGCGACGATGAGGGTTCTTGGTGGCTGCACTGCTGCTGTGAAACCCTCCCAATGGAGGCCCACCTGGCCCTGGACCTTCCCTCTTTCCGAAGACAATGCAAGACCTGGCTGTTCCACCCGGCTTTTAGCGATGGAGATGGCTCTGCCTAGGGTACATTTTATCTTGGTTTTATAATGTTACTTGTTGTATGTATTATATTATTATAATCATTATTATATTTTTATATGTTTTAACCTGTTGTGAGCCACCCCGAGCTGCTGTAAGAGGATGGGACGGCCAAGAAATCAAATGAAATAAAATAAAATAAAATAAATATTTCCAGCTCAGCCACAGCAACTGTAGCTAAATTTGAGAAAAGTCCTTCCCGGTCTCCTTCCCCTCTCTTCCAGAGTGCATGCCAGGAAAAGAAAGTGAGCAGGGCTAAATTCATCTCCAATTGGTGAAGAAGTGAGCCCCACCATTCTTCCTTCCTCTCCAGAGCTCAGTCAAGGTCCTTGGAAAAGGGAAGGCCTTCTTTTTTAAGCTTCCCATGGTCAGGAGGGAGCAGAAGGGAAATGAGCTCTGACCCAGAAGTGAATGAGACATTGCATTTTCTGTGTATGTACAGGGGGAAGAGCTAATTGCAGAGTTTGTGTGTGTGTTTAAGACACCCACTTGGATTCCGTTGTTTGTTTCTCAACATGCCATTCACTTCATTTCACTACCTGTACCCCAAGACCGATCTCCACTAAACTCCTTCTAGCAGAGGCAAAATAGTAGGATTCCATGACCAATTAACAGGGACAAAGGTCTGATAGCTGTTTCCATACACTGGGAAGATGACAGAAGTGCCTATTCCATAGACTTATGGAATAAAATGAAGAGTCAAGCAATGAATGGAGTGTACTGTCTAAATATGGAACGTGATTGGGATAGCGATCCAAGAGGTGTATATTTTCACAAATTATGCAAGGCTACCTTCACATCTAGAAGGAAGCTGCAGCAAGCTGTATGAAGGAAAGTAAAAAACTGAAGACAAAATGTTAGTACCTACTGCTGACTGAGCAAAATTATCCTAGTCCATCACTCCTCACCCCATGACTCTCAAGAAACAGCTGTGGTATTCCTCATAATAAAAATCTTATGTGTATGGTGTATGAAACCAGAAGACACAAGAAATCCTGGTCATGTCAAGTGGTGTCTGCTTCAACCGCTGGGTGCATGGCAGACATTCAAGGCACACACTAGATACACCTAGAAGATGCTGTAATGCATGATAGAATCTTAGCCCTCATTCATTCAACAGTCGATCCTTTTGCTGACAAGATTTGGTATCATCATTCTTGTTGGAGGAAATATATTTCACTAATGTATCACCAAGATCAAGATAGTGATGGGCGACTGTACCCCCAGATGACATGACTTGCAGAGGTTCAGAAAAAGTTCTTCCAGCACGTCTGTTATGTTATATTTAAGCTGAAAGAAGAACTTTACAGGGTCTTCTCAAGGACTGCTCTGATCATCTTACAAACTTTGGCTTCAAATGTCATGGGCCAAAATCAGCCATGATAAAGGAGATACTTCAGAGGGAGTTTCGCAACACAGTTGAGTTTCATGACCATTTCCACAGGAACAAGTGCACCATAGTGTTCAACAAATCGCAGGTGGAAGTTAAATTGAAGCAGCAATTTATTCCTGGGGCATCAGTGATGAATCGTTACTCAACGCGGTTGCCAGGTGTTTGAATAACGTTCTGGCTGATGAAGCAGGACTGATCTGGCCACCACATATTTTTTTTATTATTATTGAAGGACTAGAGGACACAAATGAACCTAATGACCTCCTACATAAGTTTATAACATGGCTCAGGAATCCTGCTCTTAAGGACTTCAGAGATGACTGTAATGACCCAAAGATTATAGCGTTGGCATCACTGATGTTTTCATTCACCACTGTGAAGTGAAAATCTTTTCAGGCTCAGTTAACAGTGACTCTCCATGGATTGACCAGGAGACACAAGAATATGGATTTGCTGAAGAAATTAGGACTTGGCATAAGCTACCAAGATGTCCTGGACCTGTATAATGCATGGGCCAAGTATGATATCAAAAGGAATGCCCCAGTTCTAGTCTCGCCTTAGCCAGAAACTCACTGGGTGGCCTTGGGTCAGTCACATTATTCTCTCAGCCTAACCTACCTAATTGGGTTGTTGAGAGGATTAAAAAGTTGTTCGCTATATGTAAAGTGCTCTGAATGCCATGGCAAGGAGGCACTATATAAAAATAAATATTAAAGATTATTAAGGTTTTCTAGGGACTGCAAGTATAGACAATGATGATTTCCAGGATGACACTCTAACAGTTGCAAAAACATCCCACCAAGTGATCATCATGTTTGTTCAACCTGAGGATGTTGGAAATACAGTAACGCCTGAGAAGCATCCCACACTGGTGATGGCCAAGCGTGATGACATGAAAATCCTTACCACAGAACACCATTCTTTGAAACTGTACTAGACAGTGTAATGGGGTGTCCCAGCAATGCGAGCAGAAGACACATCATTACACAACAACAACACTCAATGCAAGCAGACAGTGATTCATTTATTGGTTCATATGAATGGTGAAGCAAATGGTGTGCCTCCAAAACCCAAAAGATTGGCACTCTGGCTGGGTTTCATTTCAGCATCCAGAAATATGTAGTGAAGTGTAAGGCATACTTTTTTCTGACATTCCCTAAACCACTCCATAAGTCAGTGGTGCATGAAGCAATGTGTCGTATGGTCGCTGCAGCTGAAAACAAAATGATACCATTCATTTTACTGGTTGGCGATCAGCCAGTTTATGCAACCAAAAAATGAAAATTCTGCGAAGTTCCAGCTTATTCTGCTTTTCTTAGGTCCTTTCCACGTCCACTGATCATTTATCTCAGCAATTAACAAGCAGTTCAAAGGATCAGGTTTATCTGATATTCTAGTTGCAGCTGATATAATTGCAGATGGTTCAGTTGACCAGGCACTTAGTGGAAGGAACTACAAGAGGAGCATCTGATGCTTAAGATTAATGCAAGAAAGTCTTATTTGCCTAATCATTTGGAAAGGAATGGATGATGGGATACGTTTATCATGACAACTAAAGAACACGTTGGGGAGACTTCAGGATATAAGCACACAAGCAAGCACACAAGAAGAACTGAAAGCTATGATCTGTAATTTAGAGTCGGATATGGAGTGTTGTACTTTTGTCCAGGTACTATCCACAAATGTGGAGACATTAGACAGCCCTATGGCAAGGTATTGGCTGAACTTCATGTACCTGACAGATATATTGATGAATATCCATGCCTTGAGAACCCCAAAATGGGAAGCATTCAAGGCATCCCTTAGAATGATGCTACCATGGTTACAAGCCTAGGACAATGACAAATATGGGAAATGGTTGTTAGAGTTCTGGCTACAGATCACTTGTCTCCCTGAGGAACAAGAACAGTACATAAATGAAGAACTTTTGGGGAATCGATAACCGGAAAACCATGTGACGGTCCACAGAAGCTCAAGGGCCAGTTTCAGCAAGCCACCGAAGGACCAAAAACCAGTTCACTTAAGTCTGTGGCTATGGAAAACAAGGCTATGACAGGGATAATCGCCTTAGCAACTCAGAACTACAAGGAAAGACGTGATCTCTCTCAGGTGATGGATAACCATCTAACTGATGAGCCCCTCCCAATATTTAATATCAATGGAATAATGAGAAAGGTCCAGAAGTCCAAGTTAGTTGAAAACCTGAATGGGTTGAGCTGCAGTCTGTTGACAGGTGCATTGCATTAGTGGACATGGAATTTGTTTGGAGGCTGAGTACACTGTAAGCTGAAGACAGCAAAAAACAGGATAAAACAGAGTGATTTTACATGGGGAGATTATGCCAAAAAGGCATTCTCATTTGTCATGGCACGGCGTCTGACAGCATTTCAGATAATATTTGTGAATTATCCTTATGATTTGGAAACAAGCACTAAAGACTGCGAGCATGAATGCCGGATAACAGATCCATAGTACACTGAAGGGACATGGTACATATTCAGCAGGAGGAGTAAAGAGAAACTCCCCACATCGAAAAACATCCCACAACATGCTCACAAACTCAGCAAACAAACAATGTCTTCAGCTCTTCCTGGGAACTGAATTCAGGGTTATGACACAGAAACACCCACCTGATTCCCCTATTCCTTGAAAAAAAACCTGCTGGGATTTGTTGTCTGATAATGTTGATACGCAGGTTGAAGACTTCCAGTGTTCCCATATAGAAGCAGAGTCAATACTTTTGTACATCTAGTCTCAAATTTGAAAGAGGACACAGATGTGGTAGTACTGGCTGAATACTTAGCACACAAGTTTGAGGGTGTACTTGGATTGAAGAGAAATGGAGTGAATCTTGACTGCAAAGCATTGTGTCTCAAGGAAATTTCTGAGGGGATATTAGCGCTTCACATACACACTGGAGCTGATGCAGTTTCAGGCTTTTTGGACATAGAAAGAAAATGGTCTTTGAACATACAATGAAATCAGATGAAGCATGGACCTTATTAGCAATGGTTGGAACATCTCTTTCAGTAATATCCAAGATTTGGGGAAGTATGGAGCTGTTTACAATAAGATACATTTATCTTATTGATAACACTAGTCCTGAAATTCGTTCCTCAGTTTTCTTTGGGAAAAACCACGGACCAGTGCATTCAGCCTCCATTTCCTGAGTTCCGAAGTTCCAGGGCCCTTCCTTGGAACTTCAGAACTCATCAAGGAAGTTGAGTTCAAGGAAGGGGGCCAAAGGGCAGAGAAGCGGGGGTCAAAGGCCAGTGCTAGGTCCCTGCTCCCTCTTCCCTGGCCCCTGATGGCAGGGGAGGAAATAGGGAGGAACGAAACCCAGTTCACTTAAGTCTGTGGCTGTGGAAAACAAGGCTATGGCAGGGATAATCACCATAGCAACTCAGAACTACAAGGAAAGATTTGATCTCTCTCCAGTGATGAAAAACCATCGAACTGATGAGTCTCTTCCAATATTTAATATCAATGGAACAATGAGAAAGAACAAGAGAAGGTTTGGTCACATCAAATGGATCACAGTCAAACTCTGTAATGAAGCTATTCCCCCTCCAGTCCCTTTTGCCCTAGCCATTTCACTTTGCCTCTGTCCCTCCTCCACCTTATCCAGTTTTATTCAAAATCCATAAATTTGATTATTTAATATTATGCAAATTTATGAAAAACTACTCTTTGGCTGACAGCACACTATGAAATTTTTTTGAGTAGCACTGCTGTATACGTTTGGCCAGAAACTGAGATACTAAGGTTAATTTTTCGGGTTGAAACAAGTAGCTAAATTGCTACTCGTAATTCCACAATTTTAGGAATTAAGATCAATTTCCTGACTGTTTCCCTGATTTATTTGTTTGCTTATTTTATTTATTTAAATTTCTATCTTGCCCTTCCTCTAAGCTCAGGGGATGATTACCTTAAAAACACAGAATATATTAAAATCCCTTAAAATAACCCGCCCTCAGCCCTAACTACACTCACCCCAACCCCTAGTCCCACTTTCCAAATGCTTTGATGAAAAGAACGTTTTTGCACTGCCTCTGGAATATGCTCAGCCTCAGGTTTTGATGGACCTCTGAGGGAAGGGAGTTCCACAATACTGGGGCAGCCACCGAGAACACCTCTCTGCAGGCCCTTGTGGGTATCACCTGCCTGTCTTGTTCATACAACAAGAGACCACTCCCAGACAACCACATGGGTCATAGTGGAGCATGGTAGGAAAGGTGGTCTCTCAGATACAAGGGGCCTAGACTGCTTAGGGCTTTAAATATCAAAATGAACACTTTGAATTGCACCCAGAAAGCTATAGGTAGCTAGTTCAGACCACAAAGCACAGGTGTAATATACTCACAGTGACCCACCCCCAAAAGGAGCCATGTTCTGCCCCATCTTCAGCCTCTAAACAATAATCAAAGGCGGTGCCATGTAGAGTGCATTTCAGTAAATCTAGTCTTGAGGTAATCAAGGCATGCATGATAGTAGCCAACTTTTAATCAGAAAGAAAGGGTCGCAGCCTGCTCAGCAGATGAAGCTGGTGAAAAGTGCTCCTGGCACCACCTGATGTTCCAGGCACATCAAGGGATCCAGAAGCACTCCAAGGCTGTGAACCTGGGTACCTAGAAGGGGCTGGACCCCATGAATGACAGGAATCCCAATCACCTTCATCCTATTCCCTTCCAACTGCTAAGCACTGACATCGGAGGACCTGCGTCGGATGAAAAAAAGAGCGAGCTGGGTGTCAGCAGCATACTGATGGCCCTTCATTCCAAGCCTCCAAATGATCTTGCCCAGCAGCCTCAGATACACATTGAACAAGAGGGGAAACAAGATGGAACCCTGAGACACCACAGAGAAAATCCCTGAGCATATTGATAAACATGGCATAATGGGAAGAGTCAACACGGATTTAGGAAAGGGAAATCATACCTCACTAATCTATTGGAATTTTTTTAGGACATAAATAATCATGTGGATCAGAGTGACTTGATCGATATAGCGTACCTAGACTTTCAGAAGGCATTTGATATGATTTCTCATGAGAGACTCTTGAGGAAATTAAAGAGTTATGGGATAAGAGGCAGTGTCCTATCAAAGATTGGCAACTGGTTAAAAGATAGGAAGCAAAGAGTAGGACTAAATGGTCAGTTTTCACAGTGGAGAGAGGTAAATAGTGGAGTGCCTCAGGGATTTGTACTGGGACTGGTGTTGTTTAATGTATTCATTAATGGTCTGGAGAAGGGAGTAAAGAGTGAAGTGATCATATCTGCAGATGACACAAAGTTATTCAAGGTAGTTAAAACCTGAGCAGACTGTGAAGAATTGCAGGAAGATCTTGTAACACTGGGTGACTGGGCATCTAAGGACCTTTTCAAATGGACCGGGGGGCCCATGACTGCATGGGGTGGGTGGGTGGGTGCCGCAGTGGGTGAAGTTGGGTGTGGGGCTGTTCCCACAGGTGCGCACCCATCTCCACGCATGGTGGAACCTCCATTTTCCTTAATGCCTCTGTGTGTGGTGATGGGTGGAGATGGGTGGAGTGCAGGCACACACATCATCTGCCATGGCCTTCCCAGGGTGCCCTCCACCAATCTCCATGCAGCGAAACTGCATGGAGATGGGTGGAGGCATCTTGTGTGAAAAGGCCCTAAGTGGCAGTTGAAATTGAATGTGGACAAGAACAAAGTGATGCACATAGGAAAAAATAACCCAAACTATATGTACACACTGCTGGGTTCTAAATCAGGAGTTACCACTCAGGAAAGAATCTTGGAGTCATTATGAACAATAGTGCTGTAGCTTGGTCCTCATTTTTTTTCATTGGAAAACACCAAGAACCGATGCACTCGACTCGATTTTTCCAAGTTCCAAACTTCCAAGGAGGGCCTCGAAAATTTTGGAACTCAGAAAACCTCAGCAGAGTGCATCGGAGTGCAGGGAAGGGGGCCAGAGGCCAGCGCTAGGCCTCTGCTCCCCCTTCCCTGACCTCCACTGCTGGGAGGGGTGGTATTTGGGGCAGGGGACCAATGGGAGAGATTTAAACCTCTTCAAGCCACCTAGATGGACCTCGAGGCATCCTGGCCACTGGGGGACATTAACAACAAAGGTGAAGTTTTAAAGCTGTTTAAAGCCAAACCAACCTCCCGGCCATAATATCACCCTTCCCATCAGCACCCAGACCAAACCTATGCATCTGATCTGACTGGCTCCCCACCCCCGCAAGACACTCACCCACCACAGCTCCCTTTCCACCCCCAGTGCACTTCGGACCAGGAGATTTTCATCTGTCCCCAGTAATCAGGAAGGATGCTGTATCCAGGCATCTGAGAGACCTTGATCCAGGAGACTGGTTTGGCCACCGCCGGGCAGTGCCACATGTCCCTGCACCAAGAAGCTCTGCGCAGCTGCAGCTCTGGAGCCAGGATCTGTGAATGACATTTAGCCAAAAGAAACTGGGGCACGGGGGAGAGGGAAGGGGGTAGATGCCTTCTGTTGAAAAGCACAGACCCCCCCACTCTCCAAAATCCAGGATTGTGTGAAGCCCTGAAGAGACAAAGGTCAGGAAGAATAAATTAATGAGTTGGTGAAACAATGAGTCCTCTCCCCGAGCACATAAGCAACGGACACCATGCTGATGTCTGGGTTATGCTAAGTAAACCTTATGTGTGAGTAGGACTGAGGTGTCCCTAGCGGGAGGGACAGGAAGTGCGAGTTCTCCAGGGTTAGGCTCCAGGTAAAGGGACTCTTGGTGTCATAGTTGTGGTACCAAGAGTGGTTTCCTTCCCCAGCCTGTCAAGCAAGCAAAGCTCCAAGCATGAGTGGCTTTAAAAAGAGTCCTGCCTTTTGTCTGACTCCCAGAGCATCTCCTTGACAGCTGTGAACTTGCTCCTTCTGAGGGAAACTGTCAGTCCCTCCTTTAGACAGTGAAGCCCAACCCCAATCCTCATTGTGGAGGATCACCCTCAGACAGGTAAGCAGAGATGAGGTAATTCACTTCAGTCAGTCTTTAAAGAGAGGCAGCCGCACTGCTAACAATGGGCAAACAGATCACGGTTTGGCCCGGTTTGGTTTGGCTGTTCAGTTCGGCCGTTCGGTTCGTTCACTGTGTTCGGGTTCGGCCGTTCGGTTCGGTCCTGTTCAGTTCGGGCATTCAGAAAAAGGCTCTCTGTGCAAGAAATGATGGCCCCAGACCCATGATGGTAGGTCCTGGGGCTAGAGTGGCAGCTTCTAGGTATTGGCCACAGTCCTCGCTGCCAGTAACTTGGCCCCAGAACCCTGACGGCGGGTCCTGGGGCTGGAGTGGCTGTTTCTTGATGCTTTGGAAAATTGGCTCTCTGTGTGAGGAATGATGGCCCTGGACTCATGACACTGGGTCCTGGGGCTAAGGTGGAAGCTTCTAAGTATTGGTCACAGCCCTCCCTGCCTGTAACTTGGCCTGGGGCTGGAGTGGCTGTTTCTTGATGCAATTGAATGATGACTCTCTGTGAGTGGAATGACGGGCCCCAGAACCCGTGGCACAGACAGCATGGGTGGCATTGGCAGGCTGGCAGCAGACATTGGATTGCCGGGGCACAGAACCCATGGCACAGACAGCAGACATTGGATTTCCCAGCAGCATTGGCAGCTGGTGCAGACATTGGATTGCCCAGGCACAGGACCCGTGGCATGGACAACATAGGCAGCATTGGCAGTAGCAGCAACAGAAATTGGGTTGCCCAGGCACAGAACCCGTGGAACAGAAGAGACAGCAGCAGCAGGATTTGCCTGTACACAGCACCCATGGATCCAGGATGGTTGGATTTGCCAGGGAATAGCTCCCATACAGCAGATGGCAGCAGCAGTATTGTGTGGGCACATTGGGACTGGCCAGGGCAGAGCACCCATGAACCAGAAGACATCAGCGGCGGGATTACCAGACCAGTGGTGCGCATCACCCAGGGTTCCCAGGGTAGGCAGACAGGCACTGTGTCATGAGAGAGAGAGCCAGGGCGGGTGCCAGGCATTGTGAGGGAGCAACAGCACCTCAGCAGCACAGGAGCAGTAGCCCTAGCTCAGATTGAGGAGGAGGAGGATCCCCTTCCCAAGATTGTCCCTGGCATGGAATGGCATCCTGCTGCATGGCACGTTCTGCCTGCCAGACCTTCTGCACCAGCATACCCTTCCGGAGGCCATAGACCGCTGTTTCGTGTGCCATGCTGCCCTTGATCCTGGGGTCCAGCATGGTTGCCAGGACATATTCCTCCCAGAGCAGGAGCTCATCAAAGCGCGCACTCAGTCCCACCTTCAGCTTCCATGCCAGGTCAAGCGCCTCATTGGAGAGCTTCCTGCCTGGAGGGCCACAATCCCGTCCCCCGAGAATCTCGTCCAGGCTCCTCTTGAGACTATGGACCAGCAGGGTCACTTGGCTGAGGGTGGCTGTGGAGTTGCTCATGGTCTCTGTCACAGCCAGGAATGGTCTCAGGACGAAGACCGTGTGAGCTAGAATCTCCCATTCCTCCCTGTTGTACCCTGGAGGTGCCTCAATGTCTGTTTCCAGTTCCACCTGATGCAGGGTGGCTTCTGCTCAAGAAGCTGCTCAAGCATCAGGAAGGTGGAATTCCACCTGGTGGAGACATCCTGGATGAGTGTGTGCACCAGGGACCCTTGCTCGGCCTGCTTCTCCCAGAAGAGCTCACTGCCCTTCATGCTGCGGTGGAAGAAACCCGCCAGCTCCTCCCCCATTTGAACAGGGAGCTAAGGGTGCCCGTCCCAATCCCCTTCTCCCCCAAGCCCAGAGCGTCCTTCACCACAAGATTGAGGGTGTGTGC
Source organism: Sphenodon punctatus (assembly GCA_003113815.1). NCBI lineage: Eukaryota > Metazoa > Chordata > Lepidosauria > Sphenodontia > Sphenodontidae > Sphenodon > Sphenodon punctatus. Next base: position 253,050 of record QEPC01001423.1, on the reverse strand, counting down.
GGCGCAAGGGATGCTTGTGAAGCCCCCGTCACTGACGGCCTTCATGATATTGGCCGCATTGTCCGTGACCACACACCCCTTGGTGAAGGGGCCCACCTATACCCTGCTTCAGGATCCCTCCTGCCATTGCCAAGCGCTGCCTCTGGGTCCTGCCACCAGTGTGCAGTCACTGCCAGGTAGGCGTGCTGGGTATTCCTGGAGGACCACAGGTCAGTGGTGAAGTGGACCGTGGACCCCCCAGCCCCTGCCAGCTGCTCCCTCACCCGCTCCTTCCAAGCGCTGTAGAGCTGTGGCACCACAGTCGAACTCAGGGTGGAGCGGGAAGGCAGTTTAAAGTTGGCGGCCAGGAACCCAATCAGCCACTGGAAGCCCTTGTCCTCCACAATTGACAAGGGCTGGCCATCCAAGGTTATCATTTCTGCCAACAGGCACTTCACTTTCTCTTGGAAGCCAGTGCCATGGTGCCCTGATGATGGCCTTGACAGATCCCCCCACCCCAGCTCCTCCATGGTGGACTGACAGCACTGCTGGGGAGGCTCCTGCTGTTCTGCCCCCATACTGCTCCTGCTGGTAGAGGCAGCAGCAGTTGTTGCAGGATGCTGGCCTGCTGAAGGAACCAGGTGACTGGATGCTGCAGTCAGGGACCCGCTGGCATCCACTTCCCCTGCCTTCCCGCTGAGCAGCAAAGCACTGTGGCATGACTTCAGGTGCCTTGCCATTGCAGTTGTCCCAAGATTGGCGAGCACCTGCCCATGCTTCACCAACTTATTGCACAATGTGCACTGCACCTCTCTGAGATCATCTGCCCACACCTGCTTAAAATGATCCCAGACTGAGGATTCCCCACCACCACCTTCTTGCCCGCCCCGGCTGACTCACTGCTGCCAGTGCTGCTGGGAGGGGGAGAACTTGGTGGCTCTGGCGACACAGCTCTAGGAGGAGGCTCAGCCATCGCCTTAGCTCCAGACATCTCCTCTGTGGCACTAGTGTCTTCCTCTGACTCACTGTCCGCGATCATGGTGATGTCCCGTGAAGGGGAGCACTGGGACCCTGAGGCTAGACTGCCCATGCATGCCATGCTGCTGGCACTCTCCCTGTGCCCCCCTCTGTAGCTGCTAGTGCTACTCCTCTCCCTACTGACATTGCCCAGGGATCAGGCCCTGCCTCTAGCAGCTGGGGTGGAATCCACCAGCTCTGGACTGCTGGGAATCGCCTCGAAAGTGTGGGACATTGGTGGCCCTGGAGGAACATCGGAAGCAGCTCCAGCACCTGCTCCAGCACCACCACCATCACCACCAGCAGACAGACACAGCCTCAAGTCTGCAGGCCTTCCAGTCCTGCGTGGCAGTGGAGGAGGGTACTTCCAGGAGGCGACGCTGAGCCGCTGAAGCCTGTTGCCCTAAAGCAGGCCTGCTGAGTTTGGGGAGTGGTGATGTGCTCTGCCTCTGGCTACTGCTGCTGCCTGCTGCCACTCCCGTGGCACGGCCCCTCCCGCCTCTGGCACGTGCCCCATTGCTTCCCCTACAGGCAGCAGACCGGCCTCTCCATTCTCCATTTCTCCCTCCAAAATAATGTTTTTGTATATTTATTATATTTTATTTTATTTTTTATTCAATTTTTTTATCTAATATTATATATATATATATATATATATATATATATATA
>QEPC01001423.1:211604-251358 GCA_003113815.1 Sphenodon punctatus | reverse complement strand
TATCTATCTACACTAAATCTAACTGCTATTAACTATTCTAAATGCTATGAACTAAATGGATTATCTAATAAGTACAAAGGCCTACTCCTACAAACACTAAAACTAAATCACTAAACACTATCTCTATATCACTAAGCTAACCCTTACAACGGTCTACTATCTCTCTCTCTCTCTCTCTCTCTCTCTCTCTCTCTCTCTCTATATATATATATATATATATATATATATATGGATGGGATGGGGGGAATCACAAACAACACAAGGAGGGGTACAAAACTGAAATGAAACCTAAATCAATCTAATAATAGTCCTACTCTAAATGAATTACAAAAACAGGGGAGGGGAAGGGAATCAGGGATGGAATATATGGGAGAGGGAAAGGATTCAATGGAGTGGGAAGGGAGGAAGGAAGATTGAACACAGGGAACACAGGGGAGGGATAAAAACAAAAAACAACACCTACATCTATCTAAGCTAAGCTAAATAAATGAGAATATGGAGATAGATGGGTTGGATGGGTGAAATAGGAGGAGGATGGCAATGGATTAGGAATACGAAGGAACAAAAACTGCTGGGAGAGAGGGAGCCTTCTGAAACGCCTGCTGTTCAGGAACAGTGACTAGCTCAGAAGGTGTTGGGGAGGGGGAAGGCAATCAGTTTTGTTTCTTGCTGCGCCCGCCTCACCGCAAGCCCCATTGGCTCCGTGCAGCCTAGCCCGTGGCCAATCGCAGACTGCGAAGCCAGTGGTCTGAGTCGAAAAGGGATGGTGATTGGGTAGGCTGGCTGCTACTCCAAGCCTCTCCACCCCTGGTGCCTGGAAGTCTGCTCCTCAGCTGACTCCCCCTCCCTGCCACGTTTGGCCTTCCAGTGACACCACATTTTAGCCATCCAAACTCACCCAAACGCGATCCGAACTAACCGAACCGGTCGGTCATTTCAGCGTTCGGAATTGAGTTCGGTTCGCTCAGTTCATGTTCGGTTTCGGGCTCGGTCATCCGAACAGGCCGAGTTTGGGCCAAACTCCGAACTTCTGAACCGCATTCACCCATTCCTTTGCACTGCCTGGCCAGGAGGGAACCAACACTCAGGACACAGAGCAATAGATAGGCACTGCACTGTGTCAGTTCTGAACCACAAGCAAACATCTCCAAGGACTGGATTGAGTCTCTGCGCTGCAGACAAAGAGTCTGTTGTCCCTTAACAGAGATGCTTCCTGGGAAGCCAGGTGAAATTAACAAGGTGGATGAAGAAGCTGTCCATGTAGCTATGAACGGCTCTGGTAACTCTAGGTGGCTGGGGGCCATTTAAAACCAGTTCCCAGCCCAAGCACACCCCAGGCTGGGATGTGCTGGGGCAGGAAATAGGCGGAGGAAATTTAAACCTCCCCCAGTTCCATAGATGGACCCCGGAACCATTCATACAGGTGCTTTCATCCTCGCACATGGAAGTGTTGCACATGGTTTACACTGTACCCAAGGCACTGGTGTAGTTTATTAAAAGGTGTAAACATGAGTTTAAAGGGTGTTGCCACTTCCCTGCACCTGTGCCTTAGGGAACTGTGCCTCACCTTCCATGTCCGAGGATGCATGCGCCTGGATGATTGGCATGTGGGTGTTTTGGCTGGTGGTGGGACAGTGACCCAGGGTGGGTGGCCTTGTGCCCCCACCCTCCTGCTTATATGCACCCACTGGGGGGGGCAGGGAAGTACCCCCTGGCAGGGCTGTCACTCAAAGTCTCTGGCTGAAGCCTCCATGGAGAGGCAAATGAAGCAGCCCTTCTCTCTGTTACCGTTTTTGCTTCTCTACTTGTCACTAGGCCCGGTAAGCAGTGACAGCCTTTAAAACCTCCCACAGCTGCCTCTGTAAAAGGTGACTGGAGAGAAGGGCTGCTCCAATCCCCTTTCCAGGGAGCCTGCAGACACAGGCTTTCAGTGACAGGGCCATCGGGGAGTGCTTCCCTGTCACCCAGCCCCCTGGATCAGTGCGGCGTGTAGAGGCAGGGAGGGTTAAATGGGGGAAGGGAACCAAGTTTAAACATCCCCTGGTGCCTCTCTTCTGTTGCAGCCACTGAATCCTTCCCTCCGCTGAACCAATCACTGAATGGTTGCATTAATCCAATCACCATTACACACCTTAGAATGTTCATCATAAGTATTTCTCCATAGACCAAAATGGCATATCCTAAGGCATATAGTTCCTAACAGGACACGGTAAATCAATATCACAACCCACTAGATGATAATACACACTCTGGTTTAATTTTTCATGACAGTCACATCAACATACACCCTCCCAAAACTGAGGACAGCTCTGCAATAAAAGTGACTGCTAACCTGGAAGTAAAGTGACCTCAAACTCCAATGCAAATGCATAGTCAGCATTCCACTGAAACTCCCACCTGCCTTAACTAATAGAGCCAATACCATGGCTCTATAATGTAAGTGGGAGTACCATGTTACATACCATACCAGGTAGCCTGTTGCATTCCTGATTAGTACTCAGTACCAAGCTGGGCCCCCAAAATATCAGGTATTCGTTACCAGAAAATTGGTAACTCAGATAGCTCATTGGGCACATATCAGGTACTGTTTAGTACCAGATGTTACCGAGTCAGTCCAGGCACCATAATTTCACTGTGTATGCCTATTTTTGTGGATAGTAATTTCACCTCTATTTGGAAATGATCAGAATGCCTCACAGGCCAGGGGAAACAAATAAAATCACAGCTGCATCCTCCAAGCAGTCTGCTGTCACAAGCCCCGTTCACTTCAGTTCAGGCCTTGACTTCAATGGAAGCAGAACTACAACCATCATGGAAGGAGAAAGAAAAGTCTAAACATACCATATATTACTTTGTCATCTCTTTCCCTTAGGTTGTTCCCATGTTGCCTTGTCCCAGTCTAAAACATGTCTCTCTCATTTTATTTTATTTTAGGCAAGAAGGATCTGGCTTTCAAATACTTTGCCAGGATAAGTTCCGTTAGATCATTAGAGGAACAATGACTCCATCCTAATCATTGTATTATGTTGCTTAACATTATAGTACTATCTTTGAGGTTTTGTTTATTATTGTTTTTTCCCCTTTACATGTTAGGTCTCCTTTCACTGGAATCTCAGTTATATTAACACACCTTGGGTGAAAATAAACATGCAGCTGGTCTGCCGGCTACGTGCTCCGGGGAGGGAGCCCTGGCAGGGTTAGGTTGGGGAACAGACCAAACGTGCACCTGACAGCCGGACGGTGATCTCTTCCCTGGCCCCCACTGCAAGGGAGCAGAACAACTGCATAGCTAGATGCCACTGCCCCCTGGTGCCCCCATCAGTACCCTGCCCCCTGCCATGAAAGGCAGCCATGGAGGCCAATCACAGGCAGCCATGGCTGCCTGTCATCTGTCATGATGGCCCCCAATCTCTGGCGGGGGATAGGGCCACAAATGGACATGCAGGCCTGCTATGGTTTAGCAGGGAGTCAGATAGTTAGAGGACACTTTAAGTTAGGCTATAAACTTAATTTCCTAATTTGTCACACTGAACAAAAATCCTAATTATTTTACGGTTACAGATACTCCAATGAGACAGTGTGCTCACTAACAGTCAGCAAAGGTGTGAATCTCTTTCATTTCGGTAGGACTCTGACTGATGCTTGCCAACCGCTAGCCTGTGCAATCCTACTTGAGCATCACTCTAGTAGTCTAACTTCCTTTCCAGGAAACCTCATGCAGTAGGTACTTTGTTCCTGGCTCACTCTACTCTTTTGATTTGATTTTTGCTCCCGCAGCTTCCAAGATGCAAACCCAAGGAGGGTTTCTAAATTACCTCTTATAAAACAAATCCAACCATCATGGAGCGTGAAGACAGACAATTATGTGATTTCTGCTCCAAGTGACACTCCTCATAACAAGCTCCTATCCAATAGTTCACAACTGCATCTAAGAAATCCAGTTTGCAGTCTTTGATTTCCAAATGAGAACAAAATAGCCACTCTCAATCATGCATTCCTGGCTAGGATTAAATTTATGCTGTATTCAGATGACTGGAAATGACTAGTGTTCCAGGAAAAATTGTTGCCTTCTCTCTTCGCTGAAAAAATGCTATAAACAACACTGCATAAAGGGGCAAGAGAACGCCAGGAAGGTATTTCCTTCTATGTGTCCAAACAGTTGAAAGGTATTAGGACGGGAGTAGGGTCTGATTAGTAGATAAAGAAATTATGGATGAATGGTAGCATATTCAACCATATATTAATTAATACTGACAGTAAATGGAAAAGACAAATACACAAGGAAACAGTTGTAGGATTTAAGGAGAAATGTTTCATATTGGAAGTTATTTTATATGCCCAGGGATTTCTTTCTTTCTTTTTCTTTCTTTCATTAGTTTATGGCCCTCCTTTACTAAGTGAGGTCTTGATTCAGCAAACTATTTATATGCATGCTTTTATCATTAATGGACTCCCATTGAAGTCCATTAATGCTAACTAGGGATGGGCGAACGCGGTTCGGTAGTTCGGTGTTCGGCCCGAACTCGGCCTGTTCGGACAACCGAACCCGAACGCGAACATACCGAACAGAACCAAACACCGAACAGCGAAATGGCGAACACACCGAACAGATCCGAACACCGAACGACGAAATGGCCGAACAGTTCGTTAAGTTCAGATCGCGTTCGGTTGTGTTCAGGTGGCTAAAACATGCTCTGTCAGGTCACTGGAAGGCCAAATGTAGGGGGAAGTCATTTGGCTCAGCTAGGAGCAGACTTCCAGGCACCAGGGGTGGAGGGTGGAGAGAGTGGCTTCGAGTAGCAGTCAGCCTGCCGAATCACCATCTCTTTTCGCCTCAGACCACTGGCTTGGCAGTCTGCAATTGGCCATGGGCTAGGCTGCACGGAGCCAATGGGGCTTGATTTGAGGCGGGCGCAGCAAGAAACAAAACTTTCTGCCTCCCCCATTCCCAATACCTTCTGAGCTAGTCACTGTTCCCAACAGCAGGCGTTTCAGAAGGCTCCTCTTCACCCAGCATTTTCCACTCCAGCTTCGCAATCCATTGCTGCCATCCTCCTCCTATTTCACCCATCAAACCCTCATCTACCCCCATATTCTCATTTATTTACATTAGGTTTGATAGATTTAGTTGTTGTTTTTTGTTTTTATCCCTCCCTGTGTTCAATCTTCCTTCCTCCCTCCCCCCTCCATTGAATATATTCCCTCCCCACTGATTCCCTTCCCTTCCCCTTTTTGATTCATTTAGAGTAGGATTATTATTAATTGAAGAGCCTGTCTCTCTCTCCTCTCTCTTTCTCTCTGTCACACCTACACACACACACACACACACACACACACACACACACTGGCCCTGCACCTCCTGAGATGTCTGTACATCTGTGTCACTATCGAGTTTCTCTTCGTAAACTGGGGACCCGACCTACCATCTGCAGAACTCCTGAAGTTTGTGTCTCTTGAGTTTTCACTCGCGGGGAGGGCTGTGGAGAAGTACAAGCTGCCCCCCTCCCCAAAAGCCTACACTTCTCTGCACCCACCCGCAGATGCCCGCTGAAGCTGGCTGCTGAAACTAATAGCCCCTCCGACCCCCAGCTCCTGACGCCTGCTGCCTGCTGCCGAGGAACCTGTCTCTCCTCTCTCTTTCTCTCTGTCACACACACACACACACACACACACACACACACACACACACACACTGGCCCTGCACCTCCTGGGGGGATTTCCGCTAGTTGAGACCCTGCTGCTGGCACAGCACATCTTTGGGTTCAGAACTACGGTACATGAGCTGGGAGGAGGTGCTGCTGGAAGGGATCGACAAGCTGTATGCGATTCTGCCACCTGCCAGCCAGAACTTCAGCAGCACAAAGGGATAAATAAAATATTGGACAGGTCAAATGAAGCTCGTAACAAGAAATACATTAAACTACTTTACTTTTATTATAAGAATGAACAATTCAACAATAAGTTTAACAAAGCAACAACAACAAAAACAACAACATTAAAGAAAACAAAACAAAACATGAAAATGAAACTTATTACAAAAACCTAAGAGTCTTTTTCTCTGCCACTGGGCCCCGGCCTATCCCCCGGGAATCGGTCCAAGGGCAGGAGAGGTTGCGGCACCTTGCAGGCCTCAGGGCCGGCGACTTCGTGCTCGCTCAGCACGCCATTGAGGACGCAGTAATCCAGGCCCTCCTTCATCGCCTCATGCCAACTGGAGAGCTCCTGGTGGTAGAGCTGCACGCGGCGGAGCTCGGCAGAGACATACTGGGCGTATGCCACCGCCTTCTGCCGCTCCGCCTGGACCGCCTGCAGCTCTTTCACCAGGGTCTTCTCCAGTTCGCCAGACGACTGATGCACCGCCTCCATATGGGCCAGGGTGCACCGCTGCATCCTGGCCCGAAGGGCCTTCACCTCTGCGTCCTCCAGGGGATCGGGGGTCTCCACGTCGGGGTTGGAGGGGGGTGGAGGGGAAGGGCCTGTATGCCGCCTTTTCTGGGTGGCCTTCCCCCCCTTCCTCTGGCGCTGAGGCTTGACCACGGGCAGTGCGGGCACGGGCACCACCTCAGAGTCCTCTGCGGCCTCGCCCGCCCGCATCACTCTCCTGCCGTGGGTCTTCTCCACGTGGCTGATGAGCCCCGACGTGGTCCCCTCCCTCTGCCGGCGGAATGATTTTTTGCAGATCTAAAAAGAGAAGAAAAAGAAAAGAACATAAGAAGGGTCATACTGTGTCAGACCAATGTCTGTCAACAAGCCCTGCCTGCATTCTGTCTCCACAAGTGGGTGGACTGGGTGGCCATCCAATCTCTCTCTGCAGGGGACTTCCATTCCTAACAGGTCATAGGGAAATTCATTCCCTGTTGTACCAGTCCCCGTGCCATACCTTGCATGTGGTGGTTGTGTCGCCCTTCTGATAAAACCTCCAGACATCCGACGATGGGCGCCGAATGTCTGGGGGTGTCGCTGGCGAGCTCTCCCTAGGGGTCTGACTCTGCCGACTCCGAGTCGTCCTCCTTGGCCTGGTCCTCCTGGCAGTAGGGCTGCTGAGGCTGGAATCCGATTCCTCTCTGAAATATGAACAAATAAGAACACCAAATAAATATCAGGCATTTATGATGATGGCTCTCTAGTCCTCCCTCCTCGGGGTGCTAGTACTAGGGATTGCAACTAGAAATTTAATTGTGTGCTATTCCTGCCCTCCGGGGATGCTCATGCTAGGAGGGAGTGCAACTAGGAACTGGAAGGCCCTGGCTGGCACGTGCAAACCAAACCCTGCCCTGCCCTGCCCTCCTTGTGGTGCTTGGGATTACAACTAGGAAGGCCCTGGCTGGCATGTGCAAATCCTGCCCTCCTTGGGGTGCTAGGGATGGCGACAGGAGATAGAACCGTCATCGTAACCCTCATTCTCATCGTAACCAAGCCAAGCACGTGCACCTGAGACCTCGCATCTTCATGAATGTTAGACCCCTTGTCTGTCTCTCCCTCTGTTCCCCTTCCTATGTCTCTCAGATTGTAAGCCCTAGGGGCAGGGACCGTGTCTGTATTTTATTACTTTGTAAAGATGATGCCACAGGTACACTGCTGGCGCTATATAAATGTTTGATAATTATAATAATAATAATAACAACAACAACAACCCTGGCTGGAGGAAAGAGCCTGCCCTTATTTGGGGGTGCATATGCATAGGGAATGGGATGGCAAGGCAACTGGAGAGTGGAACCCTTGCTAGCCTGGCACATGTTTGGGTGGGGGTGCTGCTCGTGCCAAAGCCCACCGCACTACAGTACCCTACCCTCCCTCACTGTTGCAGACATCCGCTGCCACCCGCTGATGCCCACTGTTTGTGCCCGACTGATGCCCACTGCCCACGCACCCACACGCACGCCAGTGAGCTCTCTCCAACAGATAGAGCCTTTCTTGTCCTCAAAGTAAAAAAATTTTTTACGAACCTGGCAGCAGCTCCAGAGCCCGCCGCTTCCTCCTCATCCGAGGAGTAAGCCACCAGTGCAGGACTAGCAGCACCAGCTGCAGCAGTAGCCCTAGCCGCCGCCGCCGTAGCCGCCACCAGGGCAGCCGCCTCGGCCACCTCCTCCTCCTCGAGTGGCAGTGGCTGTGGCAGCACTGGCAAGTTGGCCCCCAGCCGGGGGATCCTCACCACAGCCTTCTTCATTTTTTTTAATTTTGTTTTTAAACAAGGATCTCTCTCTCACCCAACACACAAACCGAACCAAAACACACAGCCAGCCAATCCAACAAAGTCACACACAGTCAAACACAGCCAAAAACACACCAACTGAGTCAAACACACACTCACTCGCCACACAGCTCCGCACGCACATGAATTTCCGGTTTTTGGTGCTTTCGATTTCGGGCTCTCGCGCGATTTCAATGACCGAACGGCCGAACACGAACCTGCCGAACGGCCGAACACGAACTCGGCGAACGGCCGAACACGAATGGCCGATCACGAACAGCTGAACACGAACGGGTGAACACGAACTCGGCGAACGGCCGAACGGCCAAACACGAACGGCCGAACATGAACCGTGGTCTGTTCACCCATCCCTAATGATAACCTCGGCTACTTGCAGTTCACCCTCTAAGGACTTTTCTTTTTACAGTGCATAACTTGTAAAAAAAAAAAAAAAAAAAAAAGAATTGCAAGGTTTTTTTGTTTGGTTGTTTTCCTCCGAGATCATATTATAAAACTGCAATTTAAATAAACAAATAAGATTAAGTTTAATGTTTCTGAAAGGTGTCAAGATCATATTGTCCTCCGAGATCATATTATAAAACTGCAATTTAAACAAACAAATAACGTTAAGGTTAATGCTCCTGATAGGTGTCTATCTGGTAGTGTTTTGTTTATTGACAGGAATCATACTGCACTGAATTTTACAAGCTTCGCCACAGACATCCATCAATTTGATTAATCCTTAGACTCAATGCAATCTCCTTTTGTGGGTAAAAGGACTTGGAGGTCATCATAATAGATAACTGACCATATGCCTCTTTAACCATAGCCTACCTAAAAGGACTGATTGGATGCTAACAGAAACATTGGATTAGAACCCAATATTGCTGTCATCTGCAGCATCCTCACAAATATTACTGAAATACTATTCCAGGTTCTTTTATCAATAAAAGGACATTGAAAAATGGAGAGTACAAAAAAAGAACCACAAGAATGATACAAAGTCTGAGAAAAAAAACCTACCTTTTACCAAGAAACTTAATAAATTCAATTTATTTAGCTTATCAAAGAGATCTGAAGTTAAGCAGTAGCTTCTGTGAGACCAAGTACTTATGCCTATACAATTGTTAAGTTTCAGGCTTGACCATAAGTTTGAGCGGGATCAGCACAAGGCATGGGGCAATCGGTGCGCAATCGGTGAGCACAGTCACGCCCCTCCTATTTGTCCTCTGCCCTTGTCACACCTCCTAGCTTCCTGGTTGACTTCCAACCAGCATATAAGGCTTGTTAGTAGCACCAGGAATAATAATATATATATCCGTGGGGTGGGGTGGGGGGGTGTACGACTAAAAAAGAAATACTGGAATATCTGAATATTTTTTTTCAATCGCTTCCCCTAGATAATCTAATAATCCAGACTATTGTTCAATTCACAATTGGTATAAAATGGCTCATGTCCATTATCTTCAATGGTTTTATGAGGTTTAACTCAAAGATGCATTTGACATTGTTTTGAATTTACACAGAGGGGGGGAAAAAAATCAAACTGGGTATATTCTAAGTACTTTTAACCATACTGTGCAATATATGCTTTTAATAAAGAGAAGAAAAGTGAAACCATGTATCTTCACCAGTGAAAGGAAACAGCTTGCAAATCCAAAATGCTGCATTTAAAGACGGCTTGTCAGAGGAGCTCAGTACTTTCTACACAGGCAAGAAAATAAGGATATTATTTTTAAAGTGCTGAATTCCCATCAGCTCCCTTCTTGTTGCCTATGGTTTGATTTTCAGATGAGCTCAACACATTGAGCTAAATGGAGCTGACTTCTTCTGGATATCTCACCCTTTTGACTTTAATTTCCAGTGTATTTATAAGGCTCATTTGGGTATAGTCTTTTGTCTTGTTCCCTATTTAGCTATTTCATCAAAAGAAGCTTGAAGCAAAACACTGGTTCCCATTCACTTTTAAAACAAATATTACCTTTCTTTGCTACTTTTCTGTTACTCAGACGACCTTGTTTAGCAGACAGGAGCCAAAATTTCATGGAAACTAGGCACCTGGCACCAAGGTTACATGCATATCTGAGGATAAACCAGAGAAGGTTTAGGTAGGGTTGACATTACTCCATATAATGAATCCTTGCCTTGCTCAAGGTTGACCCTCTGAGAAGAGATCTTGTCAGGGGTTCAGGAAACCAGGGCTTGCCTGAGCTTGTTTCTGTCCGGCAGCAAGGAATGCAGCGGGAAATGAGCAACGACATTCCTTCACCAGCTCTCTTTGATACTGTAGCCTGCAGTAATTCTTGCTAGGAAAGGGTGGGACAGAAACAGCTGACAGCAACCATGTCTGTGGATATTCAGTCTGAGTCTCAAAGGGTTTGACTTTAGGACAAAGCAAATTTCTTACACAGACACACACACACACACTTTTATAGCCACCTGGATAGCCCCTTCTTACAAAGGCCTCCCTATCATTTTGTTTTGCACAAAGTTAGCAAAAATGGAACAATCATATCAGCTCTAGCTGCTTAACTAAACGTCTGGCTTTGTGCCTCTTGAACTTTGAGGTTGTGGCGTTGTTTTAAAAATGTATTTAAGAAAAAACAAGCAAACTATGAGTTGTACACACTCCCCAAACAGAGACACCATTTTGGGGACCTAGAACAAAACACCCAAATAATGTGACTTAACCTTTCTCAATGAAAGGATAGCATAGTGCTTCCTAAACTAATCACAGTAATTGCTGCTATAAACAAACACACAGATTTTTGGCCAGTACCTACATGGGTGCTAAGTAGAACTGAAACACAATTGCCATTTTAAATTTGAGAGTAAAATTTCAGAGATTTGTCTCCAAAAACAAATATTTATTTCCTGTATCTGCTACTGTTGGGAAATTCATCATTTCATTATTCATCTCTTTGTTATTTGTAATGTTTCACCCTCTTCTCCGAGTACTGGAAAGTTTTCTGGATTGATTTTCTTCTGGGGCGAGAGGCAGTGGGGTCTTATGGTGTGCTGTAAAAATGCACTTATCTGCAGATTCACAGGCTGAAGAGGAGTGGATGCAGGGGTGTTGCTAGGTTGGTATTGCCCCAGGTGCAGAAGACTGAATGGGCCCCCCATTCTCCACAGAATTGAGGGGGGGTCAGCAGCAGGAGATGCATCTGCATTGGCACATGTCCCCTCCCCCCCCAACCTTGTGGGCTCAGGGTGCAGCTGACCCATCTGTCCCTATTATAGCTATGCCCCTGAGTGGATGGGAAACAGCCAGCAGGATCTGCAGTGCTCCCTCAAGCAGAATGCCACTACAACCCTCAAAGACCAACAGTACAGAGCTCCCCACATACTGCCCCTCAGTTTGAAGTCTTTCCCCCAGGACTGTTTGCAGTGGATTGCTACTTCAAGCACCACCTCCCCCTATTCTTTGCATATTTTGAACAAAAGACTGAGTGGCCTGATGGACAGAAGCAGGACTGGCCTTAGTGTTTGCAGGGTCCAGGCCAAAGATAAAATGTGGGGCCTCTAGTGGCCTGTCCCCATGGCCCTGTCTCCATGGTGGGGCCCTAGAGGTGGTCATGTTTGAAACCTCACTGGGAGCAAGGAAATGAGGCCCTCACACCCTGCCCTGGTGACAACACAGGCCACTGTAGGGGCCCACAGAAGTAGAGAAAAGAGCAGGACCCAGGGCAGTCAATCTAGGTTGCCCTGTGGAAAGGTTGGCCTTGGCCAGGAGTGGCAAAGCCTCTGACCCAACCCAACCCTATTCCCACAGTGTTACATTTCCAGGGGCATAGGACACAGAAGGGCACCATTCCAAGGCCATAACAGTAATTTCATTCAGATTGCTGAATTTGTTATTTGTTTTTTCACTATTCAGTAATTTGCTTATTAATTTACTTATTCACGCTCACATTATCTAGTACTTTTCATGACTTTCTCCTGCTACATCACATAGATGGCTCAATCAAATTCACACCCTCATTCAAAATTCCAATTCCCACTTGCCCACCAAACAGCACTGCTAAAGACATGAAGTACCAAATTACAGAGAGAAGTACACCTAGTGACTGAAATACCAAATACTAAATGATCAAATGACTGAATTATCAAAGTCAACAAATAAATGATTAACTAAGTGATGAATTTCGCAAACAATTAGTTTTGAATTAGGGCTGAAATGAATGAAGCATTCCATATATTTGAAGGTGGTTTTTTTGAGGGGTGGTGGTATTTATTTATTTCTGTGTTGAGGATCTCCAACAGGCATTATGGGTGTTTGAACCAATCTGATACCAATTTCAGATTTGATACCAATCTGAAGGTAATGAAAGCATGAATGATGATGGCCAGGTCACTATCTGAAACATGCGCCTGAAGCCAATGCACCAGATCTAATTGACAAAAAGCACTCCTCGCCACCAACCTCACCTGGAGATCCATGTGGAGCTGTGGGTCGAGGAGCATGCCCAGACTGCAATCTTGGGGGGGAACCAGCGGAGGACAAACCCTGTCAATGACGGGGGCCATCACATTCATCGCCTTACCCACCATCATCACCTCAGTCTTATTGGGATTCAGCTGCAATTGATTCACCCTCATCCAGTTCCCCACAGCCGCCAGACACCAGGTAAGCACCGAGACTGCTGGGTCTGGGTTGGATGAAAAAGAGAGGTACAGTTGTGTGTTATTGGCATATCGATGACACTGCAACCCATACTGTCTCACGACCTCCCCGAGTGGCTGCATATACATGTTGAACAGGAGAGGGGACAAGATGGAACCTTGCAGGACACCACACGTGAGGCAACAAAGATCTTTGTTGTCTTGGGGCAACAAAGAACAATCCTTGAGCACCACACACTGAGTTCTTCCAGCCAGGAAAGAGCGGAACCACTCAAGAATGACCCCGCCCACCTGGCTCAGGCTTGCAGGTGAGTCACCAACATTGCATGGTCAATGGTATCAAAAGCAGCCGACAGATCTAACAGAATTAGCAGGGTCGAATGACCCTGGTCCAATTTGTGGCGGAGGTCATCGGCCAAAACCAGAAGTGCAGTCTCAGTGCCATAGCCTGGACAAAAGCTGGACTGCGAAGGATCCAGATAGCTGGTGCAGCTGAGACATTCCTGCAGGTGCTGGGCCGCAACCCCCTCAATAAGCTTCCCTAAAAAGGGAAGGTTAGAGACCAACTGATAACTGGTGAGGGAGTCAATGTCAAGTGATGGTTTTTTGAGCAGAGGCCACACCACCACCTCCTTGAGGCAGCCTGGCACTCTGCCCTCCCAAAGCATGACCCTGACCACTCCCACCAGCAATGGCCCCGACGTCTTCCGGCTGGCCGTAACCAGCCAGGATGGGCATGGGTCAAGTTCACAGAAGGTGGCCTGAACTGCCCCATGAACATCCCCTGCCTCGGTGGGAGACAGCCACTGAAACTGATCCCACGAAACCGGACATGGCGGGGCTTCCACAACCTCTGGTTCACCCATTATATTAAGCACAGTGTCAAAGTTGTGGTGAAACCGAGCGATTTTATCCGCAAAGTAATCAACAAACATGTCACAGTAGGTACTAGATAACCCTAGTTCCAGGTGGAGAGACGGTGGATCGACAAACCCCCACACCACCCGGAAAAGCTCCCCTGGACGAGATTTAGCGGAGGCTGTATAGGCAGCAAAAACCTCCTTTTTTGCTGCCTTTACAGCTACGGCATAGGCACGTAAACTGGCTCTATGTCTCAATCTTTCGGCTTCAGCACGCGAGAGATGCCACCGTCCACTCCCTCATGCTTCAACACCCCCAAGCCCTTCGTAAACCATGGCAGCCTGAGGAGCTGTCACTGAGGGAGCGGATGCCTCTGAGCCGTCCGGTCGATGGCCTCTGTCAGCAAGGTGTTCCATAAAGCCACGAGGTCATAGAGCGGGTGGCCATCAAGATCAGAGGGTAACTCCCCAAGAAACCTTTCAGGTTCCATTAGTTTCTGGGGGAGAACCATCTGAAAGGGTCCTACACCTCCCCGGGGGACGCCATGTGCCAGGAGACATGCTCGCAGGAGGTAATGGTCCATCCACAACAAGGGCTCTGCTGTCACCTCCCCCAATAATGGATCCCCCGCCTCAAGACTGGTGCAAAAAAATCAGGTCCAAGGTATGCCCCCCGCCCAATCATGTGTTGGGCTGTTGACAACTTGGGACAGGCCCGTGGTTGCCATGAACTCAAACTCTGCACCACCAAGACAAGTCAGCGTATATATTGAGGTTTCCCAAGACTAAAGTCTTCAGGAAGCACAACACCACGTCTGATACCAGCTCCGTCAGAGTGTGCAGAGAGACTGCCTTACAGGTAGGTGCACAGTATACTAGGAATGTTTCAGGGTTAATCCCTGTCTCTTATACACATCTAGATGTGTATAAGAAACCCGGATAGGCCCTGACTTCTCATCCAGCCAGGTCTCTGTAATACACACGAGGTCAGTGCCATGATCCAGAGAGTGGTAGATTTATTGACCACTGACCTTACATTCAGCAGCATCAAGTTCAAACCGGGGGCCCTCTGATCATGAAACACCTCATCACTCACTTGCGGGGATGCGAGGTGACACAGTTACGCATACTAGGTGGCACATATATGGTGATGCTTATATTCACACTATATATGTGGCCTGAGCAGGGTGTTGGGGCCTCATTTCCTCGCTCCCAGTGAGGCTTCAAACATGACCACCTCTAGGACCCCACGGAGGATACCACCATGGAGGCAGGGCCAGGGCCATGGGGACAGGCCACCAGAATAGTAATGATATTGTATACTCACACATAATAGTTAATGGTATTGAGCACAGTATATGCTACGATTTTTAGGAGCACTTTGGAAGTAAGGCTAAGAAGCTGACAAAGAGCAAACTAAGCTAATTTGGTATCTGATCATCCAATCAGGCAGACTCAGCAGGCAGCAGGGTGTTCAAACAGCATCACAAGCTGGGATGCCTACCTGGTCTGATAAGGACTGAGAATTGATTTGGGGCATCTGTGAATAAGTGTCTCTGTTCCAGCTTCCCCTAGACAGAGAGGCACCAAGGATTTAAGAAGACATTCATAAAACTTTGAATGAACCATGGATGAACTTTGGGGCTGGAAATGCATATGTAAAAGAGGTCTCATTTGGATTAGATTGTGTCATTATAGAACGGTGTTAACCTGGGTGGGAATATTATAATCAATGTTGTGATTTCTGAAAGTGTATAAAGGCTATGATCAGATGTAACTGCTTTATCTACTGATAGGGCATCAAAGCTTGGGGTGTAAATCAGTACTCCGTCCAAGGCTCAATATAGGAGCCAATAAATCTTACATTGCTAACTATCCATCTGTGTCTGTGCTGAACTGCAGCATGGGGCATACCTCCACCTAAGAAGGGAATCCAGTGCGGCACTGGGTAACTGGGTGGGTGGAGGTGCTTGTCTGAAAACACCCTATATGTGTAGCTTCATGGAGAAATTTTTGGCCTTGGACTAGAAAACTAGACTTCAAATCTGATCTTAGCCATGAACTTACTAGGTGGCCCTGGGCAAGTCACTGGGTATAGCCAAATGAGCTAGGGTAGGCCCAATCCCCAAGGCAGCCCATGGCGGGCAACTGCTGCCGACATTCTTCGTGGCCGGCACAGAGAGCAGGACAGATGGCCCCCTCCTGTCCCCCCATTGGGGGAATCTGGGTGGATGGGCTGCTGTTGGAGGTCCTGTCACACCCCAGGGTAGGCCTAGACACCATCCACATGGGCAGCTGCCCACCCACTATCCCGCCTTTTCCTATAGGCAAAGAAACTGCATGGAAACATCAGAGAATCCACCACACAGTAGACAAACCCTATGTTTCCCAAAGTAAACTTATAAATGCAAGAAATCATATATTCAGTTTACCACATACTACAGTTGCCCTATAAGTCTCCCACACCCTAGTCTGTGAGCAGAACTATAAGAGAAACAATTAGCTGGAGTGTTTCAGCCAGCCAACAGGAGAAGGACTCAGTGCCCAGAAATCTAGGGACCTGTTTGTAAGGGTACTACAGATGTGGTTGTAGCCTGGCTTGGTAGTTAAACTTTATGTTTGCTGTGGTAAGGGTTGTGGGTTCTAGCATATATTGTGTTTTCTTCCTGTTACCTTTTTTAACAAAATAAACTCTCAGCTCCTATTGACCCCAATGGATATAGGATGCAACCTGAGCTGTGAAAGTAGAAGACGCTCCTTAATAACAAAACACAGAGAGGCTTTCCCCTCTCCCTGGTTGATTCTTTGATGGTTCCATAATGTTTTTTCTTGGACACCTGAACCACCAACCTTTCCAAAGATCTCCATGGAGATCTACCAGAGCAACTAGCAGCTGCGCTTATCTACTTTGGTCATGAGGATGGGCACTGTATATCGGTCATTTAAAGAGTTTACAGCACCCTGAAAAGGCCCTTCTGGTGTGGCTCAGCAACTCTGCTTTGGGACAGCTGTGCCAAGGGTCCTAGATTCTATGCTGCCCTCTGTTTGCCCAAGCCCCTTTCTAATAGCTGACTTGCTTTGCTAAAGCCATGCTGGTTTTTACCCATCAAATCATGCTTGTCAATATGCCTAGTAATTCTGTTTGTAAGGGGCTGGAGCTTGGGAAGGGATGAAGGGAAAGGTTGAGGCAGGGATAGGGAAGCCTCTCAGGTAAAGGAAACATCTCAGCCATTCTCTGATACCAAGGAGACTAGTACTCAGCAGAAGAGAAAGGCAATCCAGCCTAAGAGAGCTTATGACTCATTACTGAGGTCAAGGAAAGCGAGCAAGGAACCAGAGCTAGGGATTGGGGAACTAAGAACCAGAGCTAGGGATCAGGGGGCTAGGAACCAGAAGGGTGCAGGATAACAGAAGACCAGATACAGGATATGACCACAGGGCTGATTAAGGCAAGACGGGGGCAAGGGAACAAGGCACGGAACTGGGGGGTAAATATAGACTGTAGGAGGGACACGTCAGGCTAGCAAAACATCCACTGAGAGACAAAAGGGAGGGTGGAGAACACAGAACAAGTAGTCACCAAACTAAAGGAAGCAAGGGCAAGGGAGACAAAACAGAGAGCAGAATGCAACTATTTATTTATTATTTATTTCCATACATTTATGAGTCGCCCCATATGCCTACGGCATCCCGGGGCGACGTACACTAAAAAATTCATAAAAACAATTTTCTTTTTAAAACATGAACAATTTAAAACATCATTGGGATAGGAAGAAACATAAAAAAATAAGGGCAGGGAGAGTAAAAACCCTATCCCACCCTCCCACAAGGCCTGGGCGAACAGTCAGGTTTTACAACCCTGCCGAAATGTTAGGAGGCTTGGAGCCAAGTGAGCTTCCTCCAGGAGGGAATTCCAAAGACACGGTCCGGCCACCGAGAATGCCCTCTCCATGGTGGCGCCCAGCTTAACATGGGGGACCTCCAGGAAGGCACCCCCGGCAGACCAAAGGAGCTGCTCTGGGGCGCGGAGTGCGAGGTGGTCCCTGAGGTATGAGGGGCAGAGACCGTGAAGGGCCTTATAGATCATTACCAATATCTTGAACCTGGCTCGGCACGCTATTGGCAACCAGTGCAGAATCCGGAGCACAGGTGTTATATGCTCCCAAAGACCCGTCCCCATCAGGAGACGGGCCGCCGCATTCTACACAAGCTGCAGCCTCTGAACCAGGAACAAGGGCAGCCCCACATAAAGCGCATTGCAGTAGTCCAGCCTCGAGGTGACAAAGGCATGGATGCGGGAGGCCAGGTCCGGCATGGATGAGGGAGGCCAGGTATGGGCGCAGCCTCCGCACCGGATCCAACTGGTGGAAGGCGGCCTTTGCCACCACCTCCACCTGTCGATCCAGGCAGAGACCCGGATCCAACACCACCCCCAGACTCTGAACCTGCTGAGCTATAGGAGGATGAACCCCCCCAATCAGGGGGGCCAACACGTCCCTCATCCTTCCCACCACCATCACCTCCATCTTATCAGGGTTGAGCTTCAGTCTGCTCTGCCACATCCACTCTGCCACAGCCTCCAAACACTGGGACAGCAATGAGACAGCGGGGTCTGGGTCAGCGGAAAAAGAGAGGTACAGCTGAGTATCATCAGCATATTGGTGACATCGCACCCCGAACCCTCTCACGACCTCCCCCAAGGGTTGCATATACACTTAAATAATAGTGGAGATAGAATAGAACCCTGCAGAATGCCGCAGGACAAGGTGTGGGGGCAAGATATTTCAGCTCCCAACACCACCCGCTGGCTTCTCCCCAAGAGGAATAAGCGGAACCATTCAAGAACAGTCCCGTCCAGACCCCCCGGGTCACGCAGCTGTCTCAACAGCAGCCCATGGTCCATGGTGTTAAAAGCGGCCGAGAGATCTAGCAGGACAAGAAATGTAGAACGTCCTGCGTCCATCTCCCGGCGGAGATCATCGACCAAGGCCACCAATGCCGTCTCAGTGCCATAGCCAGGATGGAACCCAGATTGAAAAGGGTCTAGGAACCCAATGCTATCTAGATGCGCCTGGAGCTGGCTTGCCACAGCCCGTTCAATAACCTTCCCTAAAAAGGGAAGGTTAGAGACAGGTCAGTAGCTGGCGAGTGCGTTCACATCCAATGATGGTTTCTTCAGCAGGGGGCGCACCACAGCCTTCTTGAGGCTGGGCGACACCCTCCCCTGCTGCAGAGACATGTTAACCACTCTCGCCAGCACCGTCCCATATGTCTCTCTGGAGGCTGTCACCAACCAGGATGGGCAAGGATGAAGTTGGCAACTAGTGGCTCGCACAGACCCCAGGACATCCATCGTCACTTCCTGAAACTCCCCCACAAAGTTGGACCAGACGGGGCCTCCGTCACCTCACGCTCTCCACCTACTGCCCCCAACCCAGCATCAAAGTCACTCTGAATCCACTAGAGCTGCAATAGAAGAGGGGGTGGGGAGGAGAAGAACACACGAATAAACACAGATGCCCAAGGGGGGACAAGAGAAGGAGAAGGGAATCGGGCTATACTTATTAGGGAAGGAACCAACAATCCACACACACAGGGACTCACAAAAACACTCACTGGGAACCAGGGGCAGGTGACAAAGGAAGAAGGAAGGGTGAACAGATCAGTGAAGGAGACTCAACAACACAACTGACACAGGGCTACAAGGAACAGTTCAATTGACATAGGAGACAGACAGACCAAGTGCCAGAGGAGAGTGGCAACAGAAGCTCCACCAACTTCCTACAGCTCCCAGCATGCCTTATATAAGGCTGGGAGCCAATCAATATGTTGGTTGGCGTGTCCACACCCTAAACCAGGTGTGGGAGGGAAAGAGAGGATAAGACACACAAATGGGGAAAAACTAGTCTAGCACAAACCACACAGTGGTACACGGGAAACAGCAGCTGCCAACCAGACCCTGAGGGCATGGTTTTAGGGGGCTGACCCCCGACACTGTTTTTAACAATGGACTCCACCAGTTTGGCTGGTGCTGAGTCAGGCTTATGGGTCTGTTGTTTCTATGGTCACATATGGAGTGCTTTTTAAAAACTGGAGTTATATTTGCTGACCTCCAATCGTCTGGCACAGAGGAAGATTTTAGCGATAAGTTACATATTGCTGATAGTGGTTCAGCAATTTCAAATTTGAGTTCTTTCAGTAGCCTTGAATGAATACCATCAGCTCGGGTGACTTGCTACTGATGATTGATATGCAATAAAACCTCTTCTGGCATGACAGTAAGATAATTCCTCAGATTCTCACCAACAAAAAATAGTTCTGGTGTGGGTATCACCCCAACATCCTCTGCAGTAAAAACCGATGCAAAAAACCAATTTAGTTTCTCAGCAATGACCCTGTCATCTTTGAGTGCCCCATTTGTTCCCTAATCAACAACAGGGTTTCTAGCTGAAAGTGGTGTGCTAGGGACCATGCAATTCTGAGCCTTACTATTCCAGAAAGTATTATTTTTACCATAGTTAATTCAATTTTTTTCAAAAAACCAAAATTCTAATATTTTCATTTTGCATTGCCTAACACTGAAATAGTTCAGTTTATTCATTCATTTCTGTGCTCGTGTATTACCAATGATTAAACCTAATACTACTTAGGAGTGAAACAATTTATGAAGAAAAGCTGGTACTCATGTCAGCATAATCTTCAAACTGTTTATTGCCAACAATAGACTCAGACATCAGTTCTACTGAAGTACATAGATCTTGCATTAGTGGTAAGAACTGCACCTCAAGGAGCATACTTTTATGCTAGCATCTAGGGCTATAGCAGAATGTCACAGCGGTAGCTATTTCCGCCGGAAACAGTGTTTCCGCAATTACTGGTACGGCGTGGCGGCTTTCATTCCGCTAACCTCATTCTGCTACTTCTGCAGTTCCACTAATTTCATTCTGCTACTTCCACAGGCTTCGCACAATAGCGGAAACATGACATTTTTGCTACTTCCTCCATTCCGCCAGTGCCACAAAATAGTAGAACAGCAGTTTTCCGACAGTTTCTGCAATTTTTCCACAATTCCGCAATTTGCAGAATGCTGGCAGAATTAGCGGAATGTCTTCAGAAAAGCCGCGGTGTGGCACGGGCAATTCCAAAATGGCAGAATGGAATCGCGGCGTGGTAACAGCTGTTGCTGCATCAGTCCTACTAGCATCTTCTCTCTCCAATATCTTTGATCTTAATATAGTGACAGTTTCAGTGTTGTGGTGAAGACACTGGGCCCCTAGAAACTGGTTTAGTGTGAGTCTGAGAACAATTTGTTTAATTACTCCAGTCATAGACATAGAGAATACAAAATGACAGTCATCAGCAACTTGGGGGACATACTGAATAAGAAGTGAAGGGTTCCCCAGCCCATTCTTAGTCACCTGATCCAGACCCCACACAATTGGTTTTCATTTTGCATAACAATTGATGTTAGCTTTAGTGATGAAAACAGAGGAGGGAAGAGATTTGTAATTTTCCTTTAACTGATCTGTTAAAAAAAATTTTTTTAAATCAGAACTTTTCAATCCAGCCTGTAATTGAAACTCTTTAGTGTTTGTATGTTGCATCAATGAAGGCATATCCAGAAGTACACAAAAACATTTGCATTTTTAGTAAAGAAGATAGAAGCTTTTTCCTAGCATTTAAAGAAGACAAACATTTACTTCAATTTCATTTCAAATAATTCCGCTTTCCTACCCTACAAAAGTGATAAGTGATTTTTCTGTTGAATAGCACACTTCTATCTGATCAAGCATAAAAATATTTATAGTTTCTTTCTGGGCAAAGGAGTTTAGCATTTTCTGCCACCAAAAGCTATGGTCCATATCAGAAAAGGCAAAAAATTGTACTTGCTTTAGCTTGCAAAAGCTTACAAAAAGCTTAAATTTTGTTTCCCAAAAATAACAGCTTTGCTCAACATCACTTTGAAGTGAAATTATTTGGTATGCAGATACTTCTTGACAAAACTCACTGTGTGTGTGTGTGTGTGTGTGTGTGTGTGTGTGTGTGTGTGTGTGTGTGTGTGTGTGTGTGTTTACTGTACAGTTGGCCCTTAAGTTATCAAACCAGTAATTATGCTATTCGCTTTTCAGCTTGCCTTTTGCATGCATATTTTGTGGTCAAATCCATTAGTAACTTATAGCGATAAACACCTGGAGTCTATCAAAAACAAAGAGTCTTATTCTGTAGGTACAACCAGGCTAGTGAACATACCAAGCACAAACTAACAGTATAATATAGAAGTCAAACAGGAATATGTTTTTTATGATTTGCCAGAGTAAGAGAGATCAAAGACTAAAGCCAAATAAATAGCAATTGGGTACCAGCAGAGGAAATCTATTTAGACCTTAAATTAATCAGAAACAAACCCCAAGAATGCCAACACCCTTGAAGTTCAAAAGTAATATTTTTGACCTTTTCATAAATTGTTCAAGAACTTAGCAGGGTTTTGTGTATTTTTAAAAAAAAATCTTAGGGCTTATGTTTGCAAGAGACGTTTCTTTTTACCATGAATGGATCATGTAAGACAAGAATTGGCCCACCATCCTCACCTCCCATCCACTCACAGTTGGAGGGAAAGATACCACCTATTACCCTCAGTGAATTTTCCTTGGCTGCCCTATGGAATTTGCCAGTTTAGGTTAACCATTTATTGAGCTTGACTCCTTCTTATCTGAAACATCTCGCAGCAAACTGGAACAATCTGTCTGGCATCTGTTGATTGGCAGAGCAAATTTTTCCAGCTGGTACAACCAGACACCCAGAATTACATGCCAACCCTATTTTGTCAGGCAGTTTGATCAAAAGGAAAAGACCCAAATGACTAATGTTCAGTGTCATGTTTAGTACCTGCAATGTATCTACATAAACAGTTTTAAATGACTACTAGTACTGAAAAATGTTAGAGGAAAAAGATACAAGGGAGAGCAGTGAATTGACAGGCTTAGCCCGGGGGGCAAAAGCTACATCTGTACTTGATTTGTCAGGGATTTACATTAGCGAAACTTTAACTTTGCAGATGATACATAAGATTACACTCACTGAACACGTTTATGCAAATAAAGCTCAGACTACATACTACGTGGGCCCAGACACTGCGGATTTGGCAGGTTTCGTGGAGTCTAGTGGCTGCGTTTAATAAATCCATTTGCATGAGGATTAGAACATCTGGGAAAGTAGTATGGAAGTTTATTGAAACATAAATAACATTAAACTGAAAGGCTACAGGTATGCAAAAACACTCTGTACGTGCAGGGCGGATTCACGGAAAAGTCTGACTCCACTAGAAGAAGCAAACATCTTGTGCTCATCCACAGCAAGTTAGAAACTAATTATCAAAGGAGTGTGATGTCTCCAAATGCCAGTCCTTACATTAGTCTTCAACATAGAAAACATGCCTTCATGGCAATCAAACTCATGACTGATAGATATAAATCAATGATCTGAACAAGCCACCATCTGAGCACTTCCAATGAATTGCTGAGCTCCATCAATTCTACTTATTCCAATATCAATTGATGATTCTCAACCTCTTCTAGGAATGGGGCCACAGTCGCTGGTTTAAATCAGCAGTCGAACAGATATTTTTATTCACCTAGAGAAGGGCTGAGACAAATATGCCACCATATATTCACAAATATATTTTGAATAGGTGGTCATGGGACAAAATATACAAATTATATTTACTTTACATTCAAAATTTGCATATCCAATTATTTTGTGGGATATTTATTGGTTTATTTCAGGAATTTTGTTGCTTATTTTAGTTATTACATTTCTTCAGTTATTCATCTAATGAAGTACCAAATAACCAAACAAAATAATGAAATAATTAAAAAAATAATAAAGCTAATAAAATAAACAAGATAAGCAAAATGAAATAATTAAAATGAACATTTGGTTCATTAAATGAAGCAGAAAGCAAATTCTGGGTGTTAAATTCTGGGAGTTACTTATTGTCTCCCTCCTCCCCCCGCCCCACTCCCACTCCCTAACCACCTCACGCGGGCTACATGAGGACCCAGCAGATGGGCCGGCGGGTCCTCTGGCCACAGTCTGCCTGTGTGCCATCCCCATCTACCATAGAGTTGTGCTAGCTCCCACAATTGCTCCAGGCTGCAGCCATGACACTATGGTGTAGAACGCGGGTCACCCTGTCATGGGCTTGTGTCAGCCACCACAAATGGTGCTAGTGCACTCTCCACTCCATCTGGGGCTGTCTGACAGCTGGGTAGCCACTCCAGCTATTGCTGGTGGCTGGCACACCCCTTCCCCCAGCGTGACTGCTCTCACACCTCTCTCTTCCTCATGCCACCCCCCCATCAGTTGACAGTTGGGGGTATTTTTTAGACAAGCACCTCCTCACCCATTACCCACTCATCATCCATTACCCACCCATCTCCAACCCACTATACATGTTACAGGGCATCCATAGGGCAACACTACAGCCCTGCAACATGTATAGTAGTTGGGTGGTGGGTAGGTAGGTAGTGGGTGGGAAGTGTCTTGTCTGAAAAAGCCCCAGGTTTCAAGGTTGCATAGGCCACCAATGTGGCCCTGCAACATGCATGATGGGTGGGAAGTGTCTAAAAACACCCTGAGAGGGGCGCACTAGTGCTGGCTCTGATGGAAAGGGGGTCTCAGCCAGGAAAGACTTCTTCCCTGGCCATGATCCTCCTTTCCATGGCCACTTCCATAATATCCTGGCAGTAACTGAGGGGATCGCAGGATTCACGTGACTCGTCTGGAGGGGCCGCACACTGGCTTTGATCCCCTCTCCCACCAGGAAAGGAGAGAAGCAACCATGGAAAGGGGGGGGCACAGTCAGGAAAGAAGCCTTCCCTGGCCATGATTCCCCTTCCCATCAGAGCCAGCGCTAGCATGCCCCTCTCAAATGGCAGTCAGCAGGGAGAGGGGAATGCAGATTGTGCCCCTGAGAGTCTCCGAGGACTTCTGCACTCCTCTCTCCTGGCTGGCTGTCAGCTGAGAGGGACACGCTAGTTGTGCCTCTACGGTGGACCCAGGACTGCAGGGAAACCTAACAAATGAGACCTGGTCCCATGGGCACCCATTGCCGCAGGTGTGCTCCACATTTCCTGGCTTGATGCCGTGAGGAGTGGACTTGGGGTGAACATCTGGTGAGCACTGAGTAGACAAGCAGGTGAATCCAGGGTTAATGTTGGCAAATGTGGGGCAATGTCTTGTTTGTTAACAGTCCAAGTCTGAATTTGGTCCTTGTAGTACTTTCTTTTAGCCCTCTATGGTATTTTTTTTCTTGCTAGTAACAAACATCCGTAGGCTAATATCTTTGGCTTAACATCAATATAACAACATATCACACATAAGTGTGTGAGCAGAGATTGGTATATATTGTATGTAATTTAGAAGCTGTCAGTTCATAGTTCTAGTGGTCTGCAATAACTTAAGTACCTCAAGATTAATTTATAACTTGATAAACCATTCTAATTCCACTCCATTATTTTATGTAAGACTGAAAGCTGATGAAGTTTCCAAGCACAGCAGAGTCTCTAAGTCATATATGGAGAATTTTATTTCAAAGGATTTGATTGTCTAAAAGCTTCATTTTTAACAGTCCTATCCGTAAAGCACTCTGCTGAGGCAAGCTATGTTGAAATGTATGGGGCATGAGCCAGAAGAATGCTTTGAAATTATGTGCAGTTCAGACCTTAAAACGAAGTTGTATGTAAAGGGGGGCGAGGGGTGGCCCAATGAAAGTTAAAAATAAAAGTTTTACCAACCTTCTTTGGAGGTTTGCCTGTTCTCAGACTCCCTGACAAACTTGTCAGATATCATCCTTTGTGGGCCAAATGTTTATGTGTAGGCAGACTACAACACATAAAACATTTGAATATGTGTCGACGTGCACATTTGCCTGTGACCAGGCACTATACATACATTTAAAAATATATGATCTATCATGAGGGATGTGCTCAGAATTTATTTATTTTTTGGTATTTCTTTCATTTTTGTTATTAAAACATCATTTGTTTTTGTATATAATTTTTTTGTAATTATCTTTCATTTTTGTTTTTACTTTTGTTTTTGTTTTACATTGGTTTCAATAGGAAACACATTTATAGCTCT
The DNA here is from genome assembly GCA_003113815.1 of Sphenodon punctatus. Lineage (NCBI taxonomy): Eukaryota > Metazoa > Chordata > Lepidosauria > Sphenodontia > Sphenodontidae > Sphenodon > Sphenodon punctatus. The sequence continues at coordinate 225,540 of QEPC01001423.1, read as the reverse complement.
GCCTTCTTTGTCTTACATCCAATTTGGATGAGATTTAGCTAGTCTGTACCCTGCACATTAGGGACCCTACTTGCCTTATTTCAGAAGGATTGGATAAAGGGTCCCTATTTTATAAGCAATTAAAGCTTTGTGATCTTAACAAAAGTTGCTTAAAGTTAGCGGCGGACCATAGTGCCGATATTTATTTTTGTAATTAAGTCCTTTTATACCCTCTGAATTCTGCTTAGATATGGCTTATTTCTCTGTGGGTTTTTTTTTTCTTTTTTTCTTTTCAAAATTTTCTTGTTGTGTAGTGTGTATTTTAAATGTAATGATTGATAGCTTTATGTATTAGGTGCTTGTTTAAATTTGTTTTATATTGTAACAGCCATTTGGCTATACAATATAACTAACTAACTAACAAAAGTTGTGTACCCATTTCTGGCTGTAACTTCTTTATCTTCCATCCACTTTGGATGAGATTTGGAAAAATTGCACCCCTCACTGAAGGTATTACCCCTGCCAAATGTCAGAAAGAATGGATAAATAGTTCCAATTTTACAAGCCTGCCTGCAGTCCTTCCCAGCTAGAATAATGAAAGAGAAAGACTGACATTATTGTTAATGGCCATAGTCCCAAGAGGGATCTGCATGGGTTCCGCATGGGCTTTACATGGTACAATGTATCTTCAATTGACATGTGTGCACTTTACGAGCATGTGTGTGTGCATAGATTGCACGCAGTGCACACGGGGCTTGGGATTGACCTCATTATCTTCTTTCATTTTCGTTATTAAGTAACAAAAACAAAAGAAAGCTCATTCATTTTTGTTATTCTAATAATGAAAATGAAAGGCACATCCCTTATCTATCACAATCTTTGGAGGCCTCTTAGGCCCTTGTGACAATGCTTCAGTATTTATCATGCAGATGGACTGAATCAAAATACCAAAATTAATGAAATGAATTAAACAAAATACTGAAATGAATTAAATCAAAATAAACAAATATAACACATCTAGGTGAAAATCAGCCAGATATCCAGTAGTAGTGTATCTTAAAATGTGAATAATCATGAATGTGGACCAGTATATTCTTATATACATAAAACTTCCGAATTTGATCCTCATCATAGACCAGTTAAAAATAGCTGCTCTCCTGGAAATCCTGATACTCAGGTAACAGAAGAATTATATCTTGATTATTTTATGTGTGGGTGGGTGAAGAAGGGAAATGTAAAAGTTCATTTTGTACCAGTCTGCCTTGTGTTTTCAACTGGAAAAGTCACTGTCTAAACTGATAGCAGATGGTGGAGTTGAAAATAGGAGCTTTGAATGTTTGGTTGGCAGCCAGTATTTTGCCATTTAGTTGTCTCATGTCATTGCACTGTGCTATGTTGCATAATGGTGTGTGTGACATGCCTAAATCAGCTGTACCAACATGATGTTTTCTGAAACAGAGGCTCCTGTCATCCTGATGAGGTGGATAAGAACTTTTAATAGTGAGTGAAACGTTCTTGGAAAGAACTTCTCCTTATTAAGTTGTGAGGAAAGGCTTGTTGGTAGCTCTTCCAAGAGTGTGTTCAACAAAAGAAGTCCAAGGGAAAAAAAATCTAGATCTTGGGTGTTTTTAGACAAGATGCTACCTCACATGTCCACCCAGAAGTGACAAAACCTGCTACCCATCTGAAGATGGAATGGATGGATGCAGACTCCTGTGAGCCATGGATCACCTCCTCATGGACATGTATTTATTTATTTATTTTATGTAAAATTTGTATCCCGCCCCTCCTGCCCACAGGACAGCCCGGAGCGGGAAACAATACTCAATAAAACAATTAAAAAATTAAAAACAATTTAAAAATACAATATGCGGGGAAAGAAAAACCCTCCCGTCCCACCCCTACCCCTCGCCAAAAGCCTGACAGAACAGCCAGGTCTTACATACACTACAAAATAGCAGGAGAGTGGGAGCCAACCAAGCCTCCTCCGGGAGCAAATTCCACAGCACAGGGGTGGCCACCGAAAAGATCTAACATCGGTGGCCACACACCTCACCCGGGAAACCTCCAAAAAGGCTCCCACAGACAATCTCAAGGGTCGCACAGGCACATGGGGAGTGAACCGGTCCCGCAGATTAGCAGGGCCCAGGCCGTGAAGGGCTTTAAAGGTTAAAACCAGTACTTTGAACCTGGCCCAGTGCTTTATAGGCAGCCAGTGCAGAGCCTGGAGCACAGGTGTCGTGCTCCCTGCTACCCGCCCCTGTAAGTAGACAGGCCGTGGCATTCTGCACCAGCTGCAGCCTCCGGACCATCTTCTTGGGCAGCCCCACATAGAGCACGTTGCAGTAATCCACCCTCGAGGTGGTGAAGGCATGAATGACAGTGGCAAGGTCGGAGTCTGAGAGATACGGATGAAGCCGCCGGAGAAGATGTAACTGCCAAAACGCACTCCGCACCACAGCCACAACCTGAGATTCCAGGCTGAGCTGCGAATCGAGGAGCACACCCAGACTCCACATTTGAGACACCATGGGAGGGTGAACCCCCCCAACAAGAGGAGATTCAACCACCCCCAGAACCACCAAGCCCTAGCCCACCAACATCACCTCCGTCTTGTCAGGATTCAATTGCAGATGGCTCAACCTCATCCAAGTTCCCACAGCTGACAGGCACTGGGAAAATAAGGAGACTGCATGGCCTGGGTCGATGGAAAAGGAGAGGTGGAGCTGAGTGTCAGCATACTGATGACACTGCATGCCCTGAAACCCTCTCACGATCTCCCTAACGGCTACATATAGATGTTAAACGAGGGGGGGACAGAATGGCATCCTATGGGATGCCACACATGAGGCCCCGGGGGGAAGATGTACACTCCCCCAAGACCACCCGGTGAGTTCTCCCGGCCAGGAACGAACGAAACCAGTCCAAGACCGTTCCACCAATTCCAACACAGCCCCGTAGGCAAGTCACCAACTCCTCATGATCAACAGTGTTGAATGCAGCCAAAAGGTCTAGCAGGACCAGTAAAGGCTGACGACCCTGGTCCAATGCCAAATGGAGATCGTCAACCAAGACCACTAATGCCGTCTCCGTACCATACCCAGACTGGGAAGGATCAAGGAAACCAGTGCAGTCCAGATGTTCCTGGAGCTGCCGTGCCACAGCCCATTCAATAACCTTCCCTACAAAGGGAAGGTTAGAGACTGGCCAATAACTGGCAAGAGCATCAGCATCAAGAGATGATTTCTTGAGCAGAGGTCTAACCACAGCATTCTTTAGGCAGTCAGGCACCCTGCCCTCCTGAAGGGAGGCACTAATCACCCCAGCCAGCAATGGCCGTATCGTCTCCTGGCTAGCTTTCACCAGTCAGGACGGGCATGGATCTTGCTCACAAGTAGTGGCACGAACAGATCCCAACAAGAACTCTACATTGGCAGGCTCCACCATCTGAAACTGATACCACAAAACAGGACAGAATGAGGCATCCATAGCCCCATCCTCTGAAATAAATGTGGTAACAAAATCGTGGCAGATGCGAGCGATCTTATCTACAAAGTACTCGATAAACCGGTCACAGAGGTCACTGGATTGCTCCAGGTCCAAGTGGAGGCAGGCAGGACTGACCAAGTCTTTCACCACCCGGAAAAGAGCCACTGGACATGACTTTGGAGATGCAATAACGGCAGCAAAGAACTGCTTCTTTGCTGCCTGCACCACCACAGCATAGGCCTTTAAACTGCTCTTATGCTGCAATCAATCATACTGGTCATGAATCCAGCGCCACCATCACTCTAACCACCTGCTCTCCCACTTCAAGCACTGCAGGCCCTCAGTAAACCAAGGAGACCTGTGGGAGACTCGGGAGGGCAGCGGACGCCTGGGAGCCACTCTGTCAATGGTCTCAGCCAACAAGGTGTTCCAGAAGGCTATGAGATCATTGACAGAGACGGTGTCAAGGTCCAGGGGAAACTCCCATGCACCCCAGGTCAAGCAACTGCCCATGGTGGCTGCTCCACCCTCACAGATAAGGCCGCAGCACCCCGGGCCCCCAGGGGTTGCGGGGTGCAACACCGGGGGTGCCCATTGGGCATCTGGGGAACTGCTCTAGGTGGGACCCTGGTAGGGAAGACATTGTGGAACCCACACTGAGCGCAGGTGGAACACGGGATGGGGAGCGACAGCCATTGCCAGGGGCAGGTGTGCCTGCATGGTGCCACAGTACATGACTGGGCAGGTGCTGTGATACCATGGGTGGCCCATCCCAGGAGGGGCACCTTCAGAGAGCGCCCCACGGCACATGCCACGCTCATGTGGGGAGTAGGGGGCTCCCCAAACCACTATGGGACACCCAAGTGCCCAATCTCCAACAAGGGACAGAGGCAAGTGCACACGGTGATCCCTTAACCCATTCTTGCTCCTCCAAGCAGGAACCAACAGCGGAGGCTGGTGTGGAGAGGCCAGTGGATGACAGGGAGGCTGGACCATCAGCCCAGAGAGCCCTGCAGTCAGCTGCGGCCAGGGCATGCCGACCAGCGAGCCCTGGTGGTGTGGCCAAGAGGGGGAGAGGCCGCCCCAGATGTTGACCCCTGCCCCCTTCCATTGTACATGTCCCCTCCAATAAAGATGTTGTACCTATACCTTGCTGTTGCTTCCTCTGTCTGGAGACATGGGGGGTGAGGGGGTTGAGTGGCGTGCAGGGGGGCACCGGCAGGTTGGGGCTCTGTGCACTCCCTGGCCAGCTGGCGGGGCTGGAGGCTAGACCAGTGGTGCCTCATGCAGGGGAGGTGGCAGGAACAGGTGTGCACTGGACCTGCTCATGTGACCTGGCTTGTGTTGGCCGGCGGGCACATGCGGGGCCAGCGCAACCCACGACCAACAGCGAGGGGAGGGTGCTCACCACCAGGCAACCCACGGGACCCGTTCCCTGGACCCAGTGGGCCACACATGGAATAGAGGGTCGGATGCAGGTAACGGGTAGGGACCAGCAGTTTGGAAGGGGGTCCCAGGCCTACAGACATGGGTGTGGGTCTGGTGCTGGCCGGCGGTCGACTTTCTGGGCAGCAATGCAGTGGCAGATGCCATCCCTGTTCCCCTCAGAGTTGCGCGGGGATGCCCCTCCCTGGGTACGTTGGTATGGGGGCACTGGCCCAGCCCAGGGCACAGGTGCAGGGATGCTGTCGAGCCCAGCAGGGCGTTGGATGGACGAATGAACGCCTCGCCCATCACACGAGTGCTGCCCTCCTGAGGTTTGCTGCCCTCTGCTGCCGTGCCCCCAGGAGGGTGGACCAGTGACCCTGAAGGTAAAGCATGGTAATCTTCTGGAGTAGCATGTGCAGCAGCAGGAGACCCGCGTCCAGGAGATGCAGCAGCACGGCCCTGGGCAGTGGGTCCTCGTCCCCCGGCAGCATGGTTCTGCTGCTTCCCATTCTCTGCCACACTCTGCGGGCACGTGCCATGAGTGCAGTGTGCTCCGCTGTCCAGTCTGTACCCACAGCCCACTCTCCCCTGGTGTCGGAGGAGCTCCTCCATGTGCACCCAGTCTGCAATCACCGTTCTCTGTGTGCTGAACAGTCCTGTGCTATAGCCCCTCCACCCTACGCCCGACCGGCAGCAGCGTGTCCCTTATGTAATGTGTAGGCTGGTCGGAGCTGGGCAGCGGTTGGTGCTGTGCAGGGGCGGCAAGCAGTTGCTGGGTCCGGCTGCACATCCCTGCGAGCGGACCGGCCACATGGCTTCTGGGGGGGGGGATGGGACCACGCGCACCCCTGGGCACGCCTTCCTCCGCAACCGCACAGGTGTCCCCCCAGCCTGGTTCCACCTTTGCAAGCTGAAGCAGTGCCCGTTGTGGATGCAGTGCCTGGCTCGGCTCCACGCCCTGGTGCAGTGCCTGGCCGTGACCCCCTTTCTTATCTTGGCAGCTGTGCAGCATCCCTGCTATCTTGTGCATGGGTTGCGGTGCCCTGTCTACAGCGGGCCTGCCTATCTCTGGCATGCAAGGCCATTTGTGGGCGAGGGTATCCACTCGGTGTGTGTATGTTCCAGTGGCGGCATCCCTCCATCTCCTGCCTGTTACTACCCCAGAGCGAGCCCCACTGCTGCCATGTCCGGCCATTCTGCGGCACCCTCAGCCGGGGATGTCAGGGAGGGGTGGTCTCCCTGTGCGGACATGCTGTTGGGGGCCCTCTGGCTGAGCCCCAACGTGCAGCTGTTGGTGGGCAACCCCGTCAGTGGGGGATAGCTTCCGGCTCCTGTCGCGGTACATGTGGACGATGGGTCACTGGGTCAGGGCCCCGGCGTGCCAGGCCCATTCCCTTGAGCTTGACTTCGCCCCCCTGTGCCAGCCTCCTTGTGGGCACTCGCCCACCCTTGTGGTGCCATGGACCGCTGCGGAGGTAATGACGGCTCGCCTGCTGATGGAGCTAACCAGGTACAGCCTGGGTATGGCCAATCCCCCTTGGTGTAGGGGTCCGGTTGTCTTCTGGGTGGTGGCACTCTGTGTGTGGGAGGTGTTCCCCTGGTGGTGTCGCTGCCCCCGGACCTTCCAGGGCCCGTGGGTGCGGGTGTTCCCCAGTGTTCTGTCCCTTCTCTCCTACAGCTACTGTTGTCATGCTGCTTGTGATTCTGCGCCTGAGGGCTATGGTCCTGCAGCTGGAGAGGGCGGCCTGGGACATGCGGGTGGCGGGGCGGCTGTTCGATGGCATCTGTGAGTGTGCTACCACTTTGCTGAGCCCTGTGCCTGTGTCCCTCCATGGGGGGTTCTGTTCCTTGGTGCCCGGGGCCCGCTCTGATGGCTGTCTCCTATCCCTTTGTCCCCTTCAGCGCAGGCCATGATTGCGGAGTGGACCCGGGAGCAGGGGGAGTTGGTGGAGCTCCTCCTGGAGTGGCTGCACTGGCTGGACCGCGTGCAGGACGAGCGCTGGCGTGGGGTGAAGGGTCACTGGCTGTATTGACCGGGGTTCTGCCCCAGGCCTGCCTCTTCTGGCACTTTTCCCCCTCCTTCTATTGCCCCATCCCCCTCCCTGCCCTGTTATTGGTGCCCCCTGTTGCTGGTTCCCCATCTTTTAAAAAAGGCTTGTGTGTTCCTTTCCTGGTGTGTCGGTGTTGTGCTTTGTTGTGACCTCTCCCCTTGTGTGGGTGCCTCTGGGTGTGTGTTGGGGGGTGTTGCCTGTGTTGTGTGGGTCCCTTCTTCCCCTTTCTTTGCCCCCGTGGCCAGTGTGCCCTTCCTTGTGTGCTTCTGCTGCCCACTGTGTGTGTGTGCGGCTCTGCTGTGGGTGTGTGTTGGGGAGGAGAGGCCTGGTGCCAGGCGGTCTGGTCTCTGTGCCAGGGCTGTGTGGAGCCGGCTCCTTTGTAGCGGCTGTCATCCTCCCCTCTCCCTCCTGCCCCGTCCGCGCGGGTCCTAGTGGCTGGGGGGGGCGGGGCTATGCTGTGCAGCTTCGTTTGCCCTCAGTCGGCCATGTTGTGCCATCACTGTGCCAAGCCGGGCTTCCCCGCCGTTCCCAGTCCCGGCCATCCGTGTACTTGCACAGGTGTTTGCCGGGTGTTTCCCAAGATGGGTGTTTGGGTGCTGGGTGTTTGCGGGCCCCTCCACTTTCCTTCCCACAATCCCCCATGGCACTATCCGTGTAAATGTCTCCCTGTTCGACACCGCCAGGTGTTCGCTGGGTGTGCTCACCCACCCATCCACACCCATCTCCGCTGCTGCGCCGTCCATGTAAAAAAGGCCTATATTTCTGTTTGTTGTAAACTATCCTGAGCCTTAGGAATAGGGCAGAGTATAGATCTAATAAACAAACAACATAAAATTAATAATAATAATAATAATAATAATAATAATAATAATGACTAACACAGCAACCATACTCTAGACAAATTATTCATTTATATTGTGTTCATGATTATATAAAGCAAACATAACTGAGATTGTATCAGTGACCACAAATGGCTATTATACTTTTACAGCAACATTGCTCCAGAACATCCAGACTTCCAGGATGAGGAGGACACAAAAAGACAAGGTTCATAGACCAAAAGGCTCTGGTCTAATAAAGTACATATTAGACTTAGACATAAGGAGACTTCAAGTCAAGCTGCCATGACATTATCTCATGACAGTCATGTCACAGCACCACAGTAACCCTGGGTAGGGGCAAAATATTAGCAAAAAATATATTGACAAAGCATTTAAGTGCATTTATTGATTAAAAGGAATTACAGAAATTATAACTAGAAAGGAATGTAAAGCAACCATAATTGAAAGGCAAGCATGAAGATTTTTTTTGAGCATTCAGGTTGTAGTTTTGAGTCAGGCATATGGAATGAAATCAAAGTCTTTCCGTTTGGAATAGTCTACCAAGCATGGTTATCCTTAGAGTAATTACAGATTTCTCCAGGTGACTTTAACCAAGTTCTGTTGGTCAGTCATCTAAGGAAAGGCTTAAAGCTGAAAAACAGATGAACTTGTAAAACCAAATAAAAAAGGAAAAGCCCAATTAGTGAAGGTAGTTCTGGCTCCATAAGAAAATAATGTGATTGATTTGGAAGCCAGATCAGAGGGACAACTCTAGTGAAGTGTTATTCCAGAATTAGGAAGTCTTAAATACATCTTTTAAAATGCCTAATACAATACCAGATGGTAGGACCACATCTGAGTTTGCATAGCGTTTTCCAAAGTTAGATGAGTGGTGCTCCATGATAACCAAGACAGGGTTAAGCAATTGTTAAGTAGAACTGAAATGAAAAATGTCTGCGAGTGCTGTTTCCAACAAAAAAAAATTTCACCTTCACTTGCACAAAGAGGAAATCTACTGGCATTTTTTACATTTTTTGTGATTTTCTACTGTTTTCCACCATTTCAGTAATTCCCAGTAATTTTCGGTAATTTCAGATATTATTGGTATTTTTCAATAATTTTCAGTATTATTGGTAATACCAGAAATTACAAAAAATGACCAGAAATAACCAGAAATTACCGGAAGTTACAGAAATGACGGAAAATAGTAGAAAATCACAGAAATTGCCAAAAATGTTGGCTGATTTCCTCTTCACTAAAAAAAACCCAGTATTTCCTAATGGAATGAGAGCACCTGCCCTTGCTTCAGGCCTATTGTTAAGTAGCATTGTCGTCCCTCAAATAACACAATTTCCAAACAACCAGTGCTTGTTTCATGCTATTCCATGGCAAAGCTTTAGCTGGTGGAGTGTCTCCGAGAAGACCTGGCACTTAGTAAAAGTAGCCATTTATTTAACCCATCTCCAGACTATAGCTGATCAGAAACATAAACAGCATTTTCACATTTAAAAAAAAATCAAATAAACAAAATTTCAAAAATGTCAAAACTAAGACTATCAAATTATCACACATTTTGTTTAGTGTCTACACTTTGAAAATGTTAACTTTTGAAAGTAAAATGTTACTTTAAATGTTGAAATTGGAAATGGAACATTTGGAATGACAAATGTAGCAGGCGTGCACCTTTTCTCTCTGGAGGGCCTGAGTGTATTCTGAGGAACCTCACCACACCAAAAGTCACTGTCTCTTTGTTTAAAGTCTGGTCCCGATCTTGAGGTAAGTACTTAGGTGCATAGTGCATCTTTAAATCTGGCCTCCAACCTCCCCTTTTAGTTAGCCTGATCCACCAATGATGTATCGAAGCAAGCTCTATCTGTGTGAGCATCAAGCCCTTTGGTCCTTTCTAGGTAATATAAGGACAGTTCCCCCTCCTCTGTGATTCCCAAGAAAACAGTCTTGTCTCTTTTAGGGATGGGCGAACAGAACACGGTTCGGATGTTCGGTCGCTCGGTTCGAAACCCGAGTTCTGGTTCGATGGTTCAGTTCAGCTGAGTTCAGTTTGGCCGAACTTGGCCGAACATTCAAAATTAGCGAAACCGAAACTGAAATGAAACTGAAACTGAAACCTAATTTTCAGCCCTGGAAAGATGTTTTTCCTGCCTATGAACTCATCCGAACTCGTCCGAACATGACCGACCTGTTCGGTCGTTTGAGAGTTCAGTTCGGACGTTCAGTTCGGATGTCCAAACAGACCGAGTTCGGTCCAAACTCCACACATCCGAACTGCGTTCGCCCATCCCTAGTCTCTTTGTGACGTCTGTCTCCTAGATTGTCCTGCAATCATAGGTTGGTTGTCTGGGGTAGCAACTAGTAGTCCACAACAATTCTCCCTGAATCAGGCTTATATTCCCAACCTCTCTGGCGAGAATTTTGCTGTATTTTGCTGTACAGCAACTCCTTTTTCTGTGCTGCTATTTCATTCTGCCATTTCAGAATTGTCTGCGACTTTCCACAGCTTTCCCGCTGGCATTCCGCTAATTCCGTGCCTTTTGCTTTGCAACATCAGAATTATCGGAAAATGTCAGAATAATCTTGGAAAGTATCGAAAGAAACATTGTTCTGCTACTTCGCACCGTGACTGCATGTTGGAAAGTGCCGGCACAAGTAGCAGAATGAAAGTAGCAGAATGGCAGAAGTAGCGGAATGAATGTCTATGTCACACCGTGCCGCTCATTGTGGAAGAACTCTTTCCACTGGAAACAGCTACCACAGCAGCTTGCCATTTCAGCCCTAGCTCAGCTCTTAAGTACCCATAGATCCCTAGGGTTCTTGAAGCAGCTTAGTGCTAGGCACTAAGCTCGCACCTGCACATTTTAGCACCAGATTAGAGCATGAACCTCCCTTGTTACATGTGCCTGCCCTTTTCCAGCTGGTGTTACTATAGACTGTTACAGTCAACATTTTACATTTCATAATTTTTTTCAGTAAAAAAATTGAAAAAGCAACATTTTTTCTTGAGAGAAGTTTCAACAGTGTTAGAACTGTGTTTTGAGCTGAAAAGAGGTTTGGACAAAAGATTTCAAACAAGCTCTACTCTAACCGTCATATACCACTGCAACTAGAAAAAAACCCAAACTAACTAGATGCCTCCCATGGAGACTTTCACTTGTGCTGGATTCATAATGATGATCTTCTTCTTATAGCAATCAGAAGAAATCCCCCAAACACTCATGAAATTGCAATGGTATAACACATGGGGCCTCTTTAGACATAACAAACATTGAGTGTCAAAACCCCTAAGCACATGCTTGGCCATTGTGTGCAAGCACCATAACAATCATAACAGCAATTTGGTCACCCGTTGAACACGCGATGTAAACACCATTGCATCACAAGGACAATTTGTGTGTTCCAGCTAAACACACGGCCAACGTGTCTAATGATATTGCATGGCATGTTAGCAGGAACAACATGGGGAACGAGGCAGCAATGCTTGCATACTGAGATCGGATGGTGAGCAAAACATCAATTTGCCCCAAGATGGGCTGTGTGTCTAAGAAGCACCACATGGTCTCTTTTTCAACAGACCCAGTCTCGGAAGTCTCAGTGCTTACTCAATGCCTGGCAGTTGTGGGGGACTGGATGACGGCTAATCGATCGCGGCTGAATCCTGACAAGACAGAGGTGATGTTAGTGGGTAAGGCAATAGAATTGGCGGCCCCCATCATTGATGGGGTCTGTCCTCCATTGACCTCCCAGGTACAGAGTCATGGGGTCTTCTTCGATGCGCAGCTCCACCTGGATCTCCAGGTGGAGGCTGTGGTGAGGAGTGCTTTCTCTGCCAGTTGCATCTAGTGCGACAGTTCCGGCCATTTGTTTCGGACTCTGACCTGGCCACAGTCATCCATGCTTTCATCACCTCTCGATTAGACTACTGTAACACCCTTTATGTGGGGCTACCCATGGTGACGGCTCAGAAACTGCAGCTGGTGCAGAATGCAGTGGCCCATCTCTTAGTGGGACTGGGCCACCGGAAGCATATTACACCAGCGCTCCGTTCTCTGCACTGGCTGCCTGTGGTTTTCCGAGCCCAATTCAAGGTGTTGCTTTTAACCTAATAAGCCTAAACATACTGGGCCCTGCCTACCTGCAAGACCACCTCACTCCCCGTGTCCTGGATCGGCCCCTGAAGTCGTCTGGGGATGCTCTGCTCGAGGTCCCTTGAGTTTCTCGAATGGCCACGCAGGGAAGGGCATTCTTGGTGGCCGCGCCATGACTGTGGAACTCCCAGTGGAGGCCTGGCTGGCCCCGGACATCCCCTCCTTTCAGAGAAGTTGTAAGACCTAGCTGTTCCGCCAGGCGTTTGGCGGGGGAGAGAGGTGATGGGTGGGGAAGGGTTAAGGGAGGTGGGGGGGGTAAGAGGATGGGGGTTTGTTTCTGTTTCCTCCTTTTTATGATTGGTTTTAATTGTTTTAATTATTTTTTATTGTTGTAAGCTGCCCTGAGCTGCCTGTTGTAGGAGGGGTGAGGTAATAAGTTTTTAAAATAAGTAAATAAATGGTGGACAAGGTCAAAACACATTCAGACACCCGTTGACATTATGTCTAAAGACACCCTAGGAAAACAAGGCCTAAATTCTATGCCCTGTATTTTCAACTGAATCACATAGACCAGAGTTACTTGCTTACTTTTTAAAAAAAAATTTTATGACAATAAATAAATAAATAAATAACAGTGATAAAGGAGAACATTCTTTTTCATTGAGGATTTTTCTCTTCCCTCAGCCAAAGTAAAAAAATTAACTAATGGAAATAGTTTACTGGCCAAGGAAATAACTTCTATTTATTTAGTGTCATATACTTCTTGCTGCTTATTCTTTGCTCCCGTCGGAGTAGTAGACGAGTTAGGATGATCCACGCCCAGAGGCTAACCAATCCAATAGAATTCCAGATCTCTCTAGGACATTTACCCACTGACCTTGATGGCCTCCCTGTCAGTGGTTTGGTATGCTATGTTGTCCCATGGCACCCAGACGTCTGCTTCTTTGTGGCGATGGTGGCGTAGGTCTCTCTGGCATACAGAGGACCCAAGTCTGCTAAGGCAAAAGGGTAGATGGTTAGAGCTCAGGTAGTGCTCAACTCATGCAAAAGCCGACCAAGTGTGGCATCAACTGTTTTTGAAGGATTATGCTGTGAGCAGCAGCAAGGAAAGCTTTCTTAGACGAGTTTGCCACCTACTTTGCAGGTAAAGGTGCTTGTATTTGTCTCAATTTGGGCACTGCTAGTTTGGGTGCAGAGTCAGAGTATAGGGTTGAGAGGGCTCAGTCTTTCCCAGTTTGCTTGGATCAGTTTCAATTAGTCTCACCCATCGATATGGAGGCTGTGCTTGGAGAGGTGCTGGCAACCAGTTGTGAACTGGATCCATGCCTGTCCTGACTGGTGAAAGATAGTCAAGAGTCATTGGGGCCTTTGCTGGCTGGGGCTGTCAATGCCTCCCTCTGGGAGAGCAGGGTACCTGATGGCCTCAAAATTGTGTTAGTCTGACCCATGCTCAAGAATCATATCTTGATGTGGACGTCCCTGACAGCTATTCACCATCTCTAACCTTCCCATTTTAGGGAAAGTTACTGAATGGATAGTTGCTTTGCAGCTCCAGGCACATCCAATGCTATTGGATTCCTGGACCCATGTCAGTCAAGCTTCTGCCCTGGGCATGGCACTGAGATTGCCCTTATGGCCTTGGTTGATGATCTCCTCTTGACAGGGGAATTGTACCCTGTTGATATTGTTAGATATTTTGTTATATATTGTTTGATACAGTTGATCATGGGGTGTTGCTGATGCAGCTGTGGGACCTGGTGGGGGTACATGGGACTGCTCTTGAGTGGTTCCACTCATTCCTGTCTGGGACGACCCAGAGAGTGTTGATGGGTGTTAACCCCTGTTATTTAATTATTTATTTATTTTATTTATTTATTTAATATATTTATACCCCGCCCCTCCTGCAAGCAGCTCTGGGAGGCTAACAAATTTCAAGATAAAACAGCTTTTAAAAACATTTAAAACAGTTATAAAAAACCCCACAAATAAAACAGGGAAAGGACAACAAGAAAATATAAAGAATAATAAAGAAGGGTAGGAGGATAAAAACCCGCTAACCCACCCTCCC
>QEPC01001423.1:200129-210295 GCA_003113815.1 Sphenodon punctatus | reverse complement strand
TGAACGTCCTGCGTCCATCTCTCGGCGGAGATCGTCGACCAAGGCCACCAACGCCGTCTAAGTGCCATAGTCAAGGCAGAACCCAGATTGAAAAGGGTCCAGGAAACCAATGCTGTCTAGATGCACCTGGAGGTGGATCGCCACTGCCCGTTCAATAACCTTCCCTAAAAAGGGAAGGTAACTGGCGAGTGCGTCCACATCCAACGATGGTTTCTTCCTTGAGGCTGGGTGACAACCTCCCCTGCTGCAAGGATGTGTTAACCACCCTTGTCAGCACCGTCCCCAATGTCTCCCTGGAGGCTTTCACCAACCAGGACAGGCACAGATCAAGTTCATAAGTGGCTCTCACAGACCCCAAGACATCCACCGCATCGGACGGTGTCACTTCCTGAAACTCCCCCCACAAAGATGGACCAGACAGAGCCTCCATCACCTCGCGCTCTCTACCTACTGCCTCTAATCCAGCATCAAAGTTGCTCTGAATCCGAGCGATCTTGTCTGCGAAGTAGGTTACAAACGCCTCACAGTGGGCCTGGGACACTTCCCCATCCAGGTGGAGGGATGCCGGACCGACCAGCCCCCGCACCACCTGAAACAGGTCTTCCGGGCATGACTTCGCAGACGCTATGAGGACAGCAAGAAACTCCTTTCTCGCTGTCCTCACAGCCTCAACATAGGACTGCAAATGGGCCCTATGGAGAAGTCAGTCGGAGTCAGATCGAGTCTGAGGCCAGCATTGCTCCAGCCTCCTGCCTACTTGCTTCATCCCCCGCAGCCCCTCAGTAAACCAAGGGGTCCTGCAGTGACGAAACCGAGGCAGAGGGCATCTCAGAGCCACCCTGTCAATGGCTTCCTCCAGCAAGCTGTTCCAACGCTGGACCAGCTCATCAACAGAGTGACCATCCAGGTCCAAGGTTAACTCCCTCAGGACCTCCTGGAACCTTTGAGGTTCCATCAGCCTCCGAGGGCGGACCATCCTAACTGGTCCCTTCCCTTTCTGGAGGGGGTGTGCTGAGAGGCTGACCTGAAGGAGCTACTGGTCCATCCATGACAAGGGCACAGCTCTAACCTCCCCCACAACCAGACCTCCTGCCTCAAGGCCAGAACTGAAGATCAGGTCGAGGGTATGCCCCTCAACATGGGTTGGGCAGATGACCTCCTGGGACAAATCCATGGTTGCCATGGCGGTCATGAATTCTCACTCCACCCCGACAAGGCCAGCATTGGCGTGAATGTCAAAGTCCTCCAGGACTTTGGTCCTGGAGGAGCCCAACACCACCTCCGAGGCCAGCTCTGCTAGAGAGGTAAGGGATGCTGCCGGACAGGAAGGGACCCGGTATACCAGCAGCACCCCTAGCTTTCCCCCAGCCAAATCAAACACTACATGGAGGGCCTCAATACCTGAAATCTCCTGAACTGGATATCGCCTAACAGGCCAGTCCTCTCTAAAAATAATCACTACACCTCCTCCCCGGCCACCCGTGCGGGGCTGGTGCTGCACAGCATACCTGGCCGGAACAAGATCAGCTAAAGTTGGTCCGGCCATCTCGTCCAGTCAGGTCTCCATAATACATGTGAGGTCCACAGCCCCATCCGAGATTACATCCCGGACAATTGGGGCCTTGTTGACAATGGATCTTGCATTTAACAACAACAGCCCCCCATGAGTGGACCGCGTGGGGTCAGTCTCCCTCAGTCAGTCAAGTTTGCAGCCTTTGGATGCTCTTGGATCCACTGTTATGCCTGGATTGTCAGATTGTGGCAGTGACCAAGAGTGCTTTTCACGAACTTCACCTGGTGAGAAAGTTATGACTTTGTATCTGACACCGACCTGGCCTGGCCATTTTCGTCCATGCCTTCATAATCTTGAAGCTGGACTACTGCAATTTACTCTTTGTGGGGCTGCCCTTGATGACAGTTTGGAAGCTGAGGTTGGTGCAGAATGCGGTGGCCCACCTTCTGTCAGGGGTGGATCACTAGGAGCATATTATACCAGTGCTCCATAGTCTGTACTGGCTGCCAATAGCTTTCTGGACACAATTCAAGTTACTGATTTTGATCTACAAAAGTCCTAAATGGCTTGGGCCACATGTATCTGAAAGACCACCTCTCTTCCCTTATGTTCTGTCATGGCCTTTGAGGTCAGTTGAGGGTGCCTTCTTGTGAGTACTAGGGATGGGTGAACGTGGTTCGGAAGTTCGGACCGAACTCGGTCTGTTCCGTCAACCAAACCGAACCTCTGAACCAAACTCGAATTTCAAACCAAACCGAACCGAATTTCCGAACTCCGTTCTGTTCACCCATCCCTAGTGGCAACACACACCAAAAAAACTGGTTTTGAATGGCCGAACTTAGTTCGGAAGTTCGGAATTTGACCGAACTTGGTCTGTTCGGTCGACCGAACCAAACTTCCGAACCGAACTTGAATTTCAAACTGAACCGAACCGAATTTCCGAACTCGAATTTCAAACCAAACCGAACTGAATTTCCGAACTCCATTCTGTTCGCCCATCCCTAGCGAGTACCAACTGTGTGTAAAGTTTGTACAACAAGGGCACACAGAGAGTCATTCTCGGTTGCTGCCCCGCAATTATGGAACCACCGCCCTTTCCGGGGTGTGTGTGTGTGTGTGTGCTCTGCCTAAACCCGAGATTGCTCATCTTCTGGATGATACAGAATACCTTTCTGTTTAACCAGGCATTTGGCAGGCAGGGATAGGGTTGGATGGGATTATTATTTAT
Source organism: Sphenodon punctatus (assembly GCA_003113815.1). Classification (NCBI taxonomy): domain Eukaryota; kingdom Metazoa; phylum Chordata; class Lepidosauria; order Sphenodontia; family Sphenodontidae; genus Sphenodon; species Sphenodon punctatus. Next base: position 207,554 of record QEPC01001423.1, on the reverse strand, counting down.
TTATTTTAAAAAATTGTTACCCCGCCCCTCCTGCCACAGGCAGCTTGGGGTAACTTACAATAATTAAAAACATAAAAACGTCATAAAAGGAGGAAAAATAAGACATCCCGACCCCCAGTCCCCACCACCACCACTACCCATCTCCCACACCAAATGCCTGGTGAAACAGCCAGGTCTTACAACTTCTCCAAAAGGAGAGGAGATCCGGGGCCAACTGGGCCTCTATCAGAAGGGAATTCCAAAGCTGTGGTACGGTCACTGAGAATTCCCTCCCCTGCATAGCCCCCTGAAAAACTCAGGGGACCTCGAGCAGGGCACCCTCAGATGACCACAGAGTCCGATCCAGGACCTGGGGAGTGAGGCTATCTTGCAGATAGGTAGGGCCCAGGCCATTAAGGGCTTTATAGGCCAAGACCAACACCTTGAATCGGGCTCGGAAAACCACCAACAGCCAGTGCAGAGAGCGGAGCACTGGTATAATATGCTCCCGGCAGCCCAGTTCCACTAAGAGACGGGCCGCCGCATTCTGCACCAGCTGCAATTTCCGAGCCGTCACCATAGGTGCATTACAATAGTCTAATCTAGAGGTAATGAAAGCATGGATGACATGGCCAGGTCAGAGCTTGAAACAAACGGTCGAAGCCATCGCACGAGATGAAATTGATGAAAAGCACTCTTCGCCACAGTCTCCACCTGAAGATCCAGGTGGAGCTGCGAATCGAGGAGCACCCCCATACTTCAAACCTGGGAAGCCAATGGAGGGCAGACCCCATCAATAATGGGGGCCGTCAACTCCATCGCCTTACCTACTAACATCACCTCCGTCTTGTCAGGATTCAGCCTTAGTCGATTAGCCCTCATCCAATCCAGCTGGGTACTTCGTACAGCATCAGCCGTGGCTGCCAGGCCGGGGGGTTGAGGTAGTCATTATCTTAAGGATACCTGGTCTGTAAGGAGATTTACTGTACAACTGATCATGGGTGTGGAGGGTCTCCATTTGGTGTTGGATTTGTCCGGAGACAGAGTGTGGATACTGCTGGTATACCAGGCACCCACCTGTACAGCAACTTCCCTGCTCGCACTGACCGAGCTGGTGTTGGAGGTGGTCTTGCGGTCCCCCAGGGCGATAGTTCTGGGGGACTTCAACATCTATGCCAATGCCAGTCTTGGAGGGGCAGAGCGTGAGTTCATGGCCGCCATGGCAACCACGGGCCTGTCTCAGAGAGTACTGGGCCCCACACATCTTGGGGGACATACCCTGGACATGATATTTTGCACTGGCCTTGAGGCAGGAGATCCGTTAGTGGGTGAAGGTGTCAACAGTGTCCTTGTTGTGGACGGATCATTATCTCCTCCAGGTTGGTATCCTGGTGCATGTCGGCCCCCAGGAGGGTGCGGAACCAGTTAGGTTGGTTCGCCCCCGAAGGCTTATAGAACCAGAAAGGTTCCATAGCTCTAGCAGATGTTTCCTCTGACCTTGATGGCCTCTCACTCAATGACCTCGTGTTCATGTGGAATTCCATGTTGGCAGAGGCCATCAACCATGTGGCTCCCAGGCATTCGCTCCCAAATTGCTGAAAACGCAGCTCCCCGTGGTATATGGAGCAGTTGCGGCAGATGAAGTGGGAAGGGTGGCGGTTAGAGCGACAGTGGTGTCACTTGCGTGCTGAAGTTGACCAATTGCAGCATAGAGTCTGGTTACGTACCTATGCCATTGCAGTGCGGACAGCAAAGAAGGTTTTCTTTGCTGCCCTCATTGCATCTGCTAAGTCCCGCCTGGCTGAGCTGTTTCAGGTGGTGATGGGGCTGGTCAGTCTGGCCTCCCTCCGCCTGGACTTAGAATCATCAAATGCTCATTGTGATTTGTTTGTGGACATTTTTGCGGATAAAATTGCTCAAATTCACCACAGTTTTAATACAACTTTTTTAGCAGTGGGTGGGTCAGAGGCAGTAGAAACCCCTTCTTGTCCTGTTTTGTGGGATGAGTTTCGGGTTGTGTCGCCCTCGAATGTGGGGGATGCTCTTGGGACTGTTCAAGCCACTTATTGTGAATTGGATCCATGCCCGTCCTGGCTGGTTAAGTCTAGCCGGGAGACATTGGGGCAGCTGCTGGTGGGGATAGTCAATGCCTCCCTTGGGAGGGCAGGGTATTAGACTGCCTCATGGAGGCTGTGGTGCGGCCCCTGCTCAAGAAGCCATCCTTGGACGTTGGCATCCTGGCCAGCTATCAGCCGGTCCCTAACGTTCCCATTTTAGGGAAGGCTATTGAACGGGGGGGTGGCTCAACAGCCTCAGGAGCATTTGGACTGGGTCAATTTTCTTGATCCCTCACAGTCTGGCTTTCATCCGGGTTATGGCATGGAGACTGCACTTGTGGCCTCAGTCAACAACCTCTCCCAAGAGTTGAACCAGGGTCATTCGACACTGTTGATCTTCTTAGAGCTCTTGGCTGCATTTGATACTGTTGATCATGAGTTGTTGGTGACTCGGCTGCAGGACCAGGTAGGGATTAGCGGGACTGCTCTTGAATGGTTATGCTCTTTCCTGGCTGGACGAACCCAGAGTATGGTGCTGGGGGAGTTCTCATCTTCCCCCCGGGGCCTCACGTGTGGCATTCCGCAGGGTTCCATTCTATCCCCTCTCCTGTTCAATGTGTACATGCAGTCTTTGGGGGAGGTTGTCAGGGAGTTTGGGATGAGGTGTCATCAATATGCTGATGACACCCAGCTATCTCTCTCATTTTCATCTGACTCAGGCCCGGCAGTCTCGGTGCTTACCCGGTGTTTGTCAGCTGTGGGGGATTGGATGAGGGCAAGCCGCCTGAAATTAAATCCTGACACGATGGAGGTGATGGTTGTGAGGAAAGCTGAGGGAGTGATGACCCCCATCATCGATGGGGTCCGTCCTCCCTTGGTTTCTCAGGTCCAGAGTTTGGGGGTGCTCCTGGACCCACAGCTCCGCCTGAATGTCCAGGTAGCGGCTATGGCAAAGAGGGCATTTTGCCAGTTACATCTGGTGCGTCGTCTTAGGATGTATGTCTCAGAGTCGGATCTGGCCACAGTCATCCATGCTTTTATTACCTCGAGACTGGACTACTGTAACACACTCTACGTAGGGCTACCCTTAGGGCTGGTTTGGAAGCTGCAGCTAGGACAGAATGCAGCAGCCCGTCTCCTGACTGGGACGGGCTGACGTGAGCACATTACACCAGTGCTTTGCTCTCTGCACTGGCTGCCGATAGTTTTCCGGGCCCAATTCAAGGTGTTGGTTTTGACCTTTAAGGCCCTAAATGTCTTGGGCCCCACCTACCTACAGGACCACCTCATCCTCCAGGTCCTGGATCAACCCCTGAGGTCAGCCGGGGGCGCCTTCCTCGGGGTTCCCCGGGTGTCTACCATGAGGAGGGCATTCTCTGTGGCTGTGCCGCAGCTGTGGAACTGCCTCCCATTGGATGTCCACTTGATTACTGACCTCCCCTCTTTCCATAGACCTGCCTGTTCCACCGGGCCTTTATCGAGGGAGATGGGGTGGGTGGGTATGGGCTTTTTAGGTTGTTTTAATTGTTGTTTTATTACTGTTTTATTACTGTGTATTTTAATATGTTTTCAATGTTTTAAAAATGTTGTTAGCCACCCTGAGATGCCTGAGGCAGGAAGGGGCGGCATATAAGTTTTAATATGAATAAATAAATAAATCCCCCACAGCCACCAAACACCAAGTAAGCACCAAGACTGCTGGGTCTGGGTCAGTTGAAAAAGAGAGGTACAGTTGGGTATCATCAGCATATCAATGACACCACACACCAAACCCCCTAATCACCTCACCGAGCAGCTGCATATACACGTTGAACAGGAGAGGGGACAAAACAGAACCCTGCGAGACTCCACACGAGAGGTCTCGGTATGATGAAAAATAATCCCCGAGCACCATCCGTTGGGTTCTTCCAGTCAGGAAAGAGCGGAACCATTCAAGAATAGTCCCACCCACTCCTGCACAGTCCCGCAGGTGTGTCACCAACATCTCATGATCAACAGTATCAAACGCAGCTGGCAGAACTAACAAGATCAACAGGGTCGAACGACCCCAATCCATTTCCCAGCATAGGTCACCTACCAAAGCCACGAGCACAGTCTCAGTGCCATACCCCGGACAAAAGCTCAACTGAGAGGAATCACGAAAACCGACATGATCAAGATGTCCCTGTAGCTGCCGAGCCACTACCTGTTCAATAACCTTCCCTAAGAAGGGAAGGTTAGAGACAGGCTGATAGCTGGCAGGGGAGTCAATGTCAAGCGATGGTTTCTTGAGCAGAGGCCGTACCACCACCTCCTTGAGACAGCCCGGTACTCTGCCCTCCTGCAGGGAGGTTCTGACCACCCCAGCCAGAAATGGCCCCATTGTCTCCTAGCAGGACTTAACCAGTCAGGACGGACAAGAATCTAATTCACAAGAAGTGGCCCTGACTGCCTGAAGAACATCCACCGCATTGGCGGCAGTCACTGACTGAAATTGATCCCATAAAATTGGACAAGGTGGAGCTTCCATAGCCTCTGGTTCCCCTAATGTAATAAGTGCAGCGTCGAAGTCATGGTGAATATGAGCAATTTTATCCACCAACATGTCACAGCGAGCAGTAGATGACTCCACTTCAGGGTTAAGGGAGGCCAGACTGAGCAGCCCCTGCACCACAAGGAAAAGCTCTGCTGGATGGGATTTTGCGGATGCTATGAGAGTAGCAAAAAATTCACTCATTGCTACCCACATAGCCACGGCATAGGCTCATAAACTGGCTCTATGCTGCAATCTGTCGGTTTCAGAACACGAACAATGCCACCATCACCCATCTCGCTTCAGCAACTGCAGCTCCTCGGAAGGTCTGCAGAGCTGTCGCCTGGGCAGCAGATGCCTAGGAGCCATCCGATCAATGGTCTCAGTCAGCAAGATGTTCCAGAGTACAATGAGGTCATCAATGAGACAGTTGTCAAGGTCAGAGGGTGGGTGGAGGGGTTAAGGAGAGTGTTGGTAGTTAGTTGCTTTCATATATTTGTATGTGTTTTGTAAGCCACAGGTGTCTTATTGGGAAGGGCGGGATAAAAAATTGGAAAAATAAATAAATGATCATGTAAACAACTGTTAGCAGGAGACCCCCTTCCATGTGTGACTATTGGGGGGGGTCAGTACCCCAATATATGCTTGATTCTTAAATTTAGGAGAATTAGCCAAATTAGTTGAACTAGGGGTCCCCACGTGCCACAAGGATCAGTCTGAGCTTCGATACGTGCTACAGTCAGGTTATGTACCCTCTCCAAATGTAGAGAAAAAGAGGGAAACAAACATTTAATAAAAAAAGGAATGTTTATTTCAAAGGAACATTAAAGAGAACACACAATGGGATACACACACACATATACTAATCAACAGAGCCCTGGTCTGGCTGATGGTTTACAGGGGAAGCGCAAGCGACAGTGGGGAAAACGAAAGTAATGTGGGGAGCGAGGGAGGGGGGATACCGGGGAGACACAAAAAGCGAAAGGGCAGGGAGAGCGAGAGACAGAAGCAGGAGGGAAAGTCAGGACCAATGGTTACCTTTCCTTGCCGTTGAAAAGGGGACAGGCGGGGTACGGCACCGAGACAGAAGGAATGGGCAGACCAAAGTCTGGGAGACCCCTTAAGACACAGACACACATGGAGGGACCCACACATATTTACATCCAAAGCTTTCTCAAATTCAGAGGGGGAGCGAGGAACAGTTATAGGGCTTAGGATAAAGGATTTGGGATAGGCTCAGGGGTGTCACAATAGGCTCATAGGGAGGATAAAGAGGATTCTAGGTGTGAGTCCAAACATAACAAAAGAGAAGATGCATATGGGGGATGAGGAGACAAAGAACACAACTGGGTGTGAAAGGAAAAAGGTTTTCAGGTGATTTGGGGACAGAATGAGATCATGAGGAGCTCCCTAGGCTGAAGGGCGATACCAAGGTACATTTCTACCCATCGGGCATGGGGGCATTGGCTTGTGTGAGGGAAACATAGGGTGCTCTAAACTGCCATGCCTTTGAAGTTGTTGCTAGTCCAAGTTCCATTCACCAGTGTTTTCTTAAAACAGGGAGGAGGTCCTTTCTTAACCGCTCCATATTTATTCAGGGCTTCCCTCACTTAATCACCTTTTCCAAGGGCAGACTGGTTTTTGCATGAAGGGACCTTTTCCCCCTAGGCTCCTTTGCGGCTCGACCCTGACTCTGCTCAGGCTCTCCAATGCCCACCAATCCATGCCCCAAATAGTCTTGCCGAACATGGGGGTGGTGGCAGCTGTCTTTTGGGGGAGAATTCTGCGCCTCTGGCAACAACAACTGTGAACTGTGAACAGAGGCAAATGAACAAAAAATGAGCACAAATTCAAACCTACTACTAAAATTTAGTTCCAAAGAACTAGCCTGAGGAGAGATTTTGGACCAGTAGATGAAGTTTTTTATACATGCCTTAAACAGTGTATTAGCTTGAGGGATCAACAGTTTTGTGGGCTTATGCAGTAAAGTGGAACTGTCCATATGGCATCTCATGGGCCAGACCTGACCTAGGAACTTCTGGAGCTGGCCAAGAAGTTGGACAGTTCTTCAGTCAAGTGCTGGCACCTGATGTTGTTGCAATAGCTTCAGACAACTCTAACAGTTTGGTGACTCACTGTCAGTGACAGTAGATGCTAGGAAGCCCTATAAAATCATAATTAAGGTGATTAAAAACAATCTGACAGGATTCCCAAGAGTTTTGGTGAGGAGGGGATCCCTGCGTTGCCGCTGCTGCTGTCACCTGCAGGAAAAAGAGAAGGACTGTGAGCACCTGGGGGGGTGGAGGGGGGAACGAAGAGGCCAGCCGAGAGGGCTGACCTGTTCCCTCCTCCCACCCGGAAGTAGCCTTGGGGCTTTAAAGCCCCGCGCCCAGAGGATGAGCTCAGGAGCCTTTTTTAAAATCCACCTACCTGCCGCTGTTGCTGAGTGCAGCTTTTCCAGCGCTGCCGCCAGTGAGGAGGGGATCCCTGCGTTGCCGTTGCTGCTGTCACCTGCAGAAAAAAGAGAAGGACTGCGAGCACCTGGGGTGGGGGGGGAAACGAAGAGGCCAGCTGAGAGGGCTGACCTGTCCCCTCCTCCCACCCAGAAGTAGCCTTGGGGCTTTAAAGCCCCGCGCCCAGTGGCTCCAGCCACAGGCCACAAGCTGCAGGCCGTGGCACTTTGGGGTGCTTTGGGGCCGCAGGGGGGGATGCTATTGTTTTGTGGGGGTTTTCTGTGCAGGGCTAGGGTGGTAGGGTGGGGGTGTAGGAGGGGTAGGTAAGAGGGGGGGAGGGTTCCCAGTGGTTACCCTTGGTGGCAGCGGGGGGAGCATTGGGAGGGTTTGGGGGAAAAAGGGGGGACTCGGCCCCCTGTGAGAG
>QEPC01001423.1:187834-199100 GCA_003113815.1 Sphenodon punctatus | reverse complement strand
GGACCAGTTAGGATGGTCCGCCCTCAGAGGCTGATGGAACCCCAGCGGTTCCAGGAGGTCCTGAGGGAGTTGTCCTTGGACCTGGACGGTCACTCTGTGGATGAGCTAGTCCAGTGTTGGAACAGCCTGCTGGAGGAGGCCATTGACAGGGTGGCTCCGAGACACCCTCTGCCTCGGTCTCGTCACTGCAGGGCCCCTTGGTTTACTGAGGGGCTGCGGTGTATGAAGCGTGTAGACAGGAGGCTAGAGCAATGCTGGCATTGGACTCGATCTGACTCCGACCGTCTTCTCCATAGGGCCCATTTGCGGTCCTATGTTGAGGCTATGAGGACGGCAAGGAAGGAGTTCCTTGCTGTCCTCATAGCGTCTGCCAAGTCACGCCCGGTGGAGCTGTTCTGGGTGGTACGGGGGTTGGTTAGTCCGGCTTCCCTCCGCCTGGATGGGGACTTGTCCCAGGCCCGCTGTGAGGAGTTTGTCAACTACTTCGCAGACAAGATTGCTCGGATTCAGACCGACTTTGACGTTGGATTAGGGGCAGTGGGGTAAGAGCGCGAGGGGATGGAAGTCCCGTCTGGTCCAGCTTTGTGGGGCTAGAGGGGGTGGTGAAGGCTGCCTTCCGCCAGTTGTATCTGGTGCGGAGGTTGTGTCCGTAGGTCTCTGGCCCGAACCTGGCCTCCCTCATCCATGCTTTCGTCACCTCGAGGCTGGACTACTGTAACGCGCTCTACGTGGGGCTTCCCTTGTTCCTGGTTCGGAGGCTGCAGCTAGTGCAGAATGTGGCGGCTCATCTCCTTACAGGGATGAGCTGTCGGGAGCACGTTACACCTGTGCTCCGAGCTCTGCACTAGTTGCCGATAGCGTGCCGAGCCAGGTTCAAGGTTTTGGTGTTGATCTATAAAGCCCTTTACGGTCTGGGCCCCTCATACCTCAGGAACCGCCTCGCCCTCCGTGCCCCAGAGCGGCTCCTTCGGTCCCCCGTGTTAAGTGGGGGGCCACAATGGAGAGGGCATTCTCGGTAGCCGGGCCGCACCTTTGGAACTCCCTTCCAAAGGAAGCTCGCCTGGCCCCCAGCCTGTTGACATTCCGGCAAAGTTGCAAAATCTAGCTGTTCGCCCAGGCCTTTGGGGAGGGTGGGAGGGGAGGGTGAGGTTTTTTTTAGCTCCCCCACCTGATTTATTATTCATAATGTTTTAAGCCCTGTTTTAATAATTTATATTGTTATGGATGATTTTAAATTGTATTTTATTGTATTATATTTTTTATTGTTGGAAGTCGCCTTGGGCTGCTTTTGCAGGAGGGGCGGGGTATAAATTTATAAAATAAATAAAATTAAAAAATAAATTTTCCCCTCACTTTTAATTAAATGTTTATTTGGAGAGTTTTAAATACATCCTCCCACAACATTCACTTAGTGTTGGAGAACATATGGAGGGGAAAATAAACTCACTTAGAATATATGCTGGGGAGATCTTAAGGAGTATGAGCCAAGGGCACTGCAGGCATTCATTGAGAGAGTCCCTGAATATAGTTTTGTTACACTCTTGATACTGGGGATAGACTGGCGGATAGGGGTAGCTTGCTTGTAGCTAAGGAGCTCATAAGTTGGAGAGTAAATTTGCAGGATGACACCCTACAACTAGGCATTGATCTTGATGCACACCACATCAGTTCAGCATCACTCTACGAGTTCCAGTTGTATTGTATCAGTTGATTTGGATAGAGTCACTCCCCTAAGTGGCCACTAGAAGGTCACAATATGGATAATTTGTTGGAGGTGGGAGGTGTAATGTTATGGGAAGTTTATACTTTAAAACTATTGTCTATGTTATTATTTTACCATCTCAACAGTACTACACATGGGCATAGGTGTGGGCTTCAAATTAAAATCTATTGTTGCGGCTCACATTCTAGTCTGAAAGTTAAAGCACCGGGCTAGGTTCAAGGGGCTGGTTTTGACCTTCAAAGCCCTTCACAGCCTGGGCCCTGCCTATCTGCGGGATCGCCTCACTCCCCATGTGCCCGTGCGACCCCTGAGATCGTCCCTGGGCGCCTTTTTGGAGGTTCCCTGGGCAAGATGAGTGGCCACTGATGTGAGATCTTTTTCAGTGGCTGCCCCTGTGCTGTGGAATTCACTCCCGGAGGAGGCTCGGATGGCCCCCACCCTCCTATCATTTCGACATTTGTGTAAGACCTGGCTATTCTGCCAGGCTTTTGGCCAGGGGGGTAGGGGGCGTAGGATTTGGGAGGGAGGGTGAGTTTTTATGATTTGTTTTAAAATTTGTTGATTTATTTTTAAATGTTTTATTGTTTAAAATGTTTGTGTTGTTCGCCACCCCAAGCTGCCTTCGGGCAGGAGGGGCGGGATATAAGGTTTAAATAAATAAATAAAGGTGACTCATGTCCAAGAGGTAGGGTGCTCAGTTCAACAGTCAAAATGAATCCATCAGGAATTATTCGCTGAACAAGGGAACAGAAAAGCTATGAGTCGTGAAGTTTATATAAATTTGTTTCCTTGAAGGCAGAACACAGTTTGCCCCTGCATTTTTATCCCCACTTTTGAAGAGGGCACAGGTATTTTCACACAGGGGTGATGCTCACCCTCTGAGGCTCGGGAGTCAGCACACATGCACTTCTCCACTGGCCTGCTACTGCTCCAGAGCAGGTAGGCGGCTGGCCCAGGACAAGTTCCCGGATGATCCCGTGTGCATAGCCTGGACTAAGGAGCCACCCACATGGGCCAGTGCATCTGTTCAGCCCTGCCCGATAAGGCAGGGGGTGGGTGCTGGGAGCGGGACAGGATGGAACTGACTACCCACACATCTCTTACGGGCCCCCACCCAGGGCGTGTAGGCAGCTGGACAGCTCTCCGGACGCAGGCACATTTGGTTGGTGCATCTCCCCAACTTGCAGAGTGGAAGCCGCTGTTTCCCACTCCAGGCCAGGGAACCACCACACTAACCACGTGTCTGTTTTCACCTCATATTTTCCCCTGGGTGGGAAGAGCTAATCCCCCAAGCTCTCCTTCTCACCATCCAAGAAGTCCAACCTCTGGAGAATGTCCATGAAAGACATTCTAGAAAGCTAGAGAGAAGGAGAATTCATGTCACTGAGGCAGCACTCCCCACCCACACATCAGCTGCCTTTTGTTCCTATCTGTTTACAGACACTGATGGTTACACATAGCTCACTCTGCTACAGAACCTTTTGGCAGAGACTAGCAAATGCGTCTCCTAGAGCTTTGCAGTCTCCTAATGCCTGCAAGTTACCAAACTGAGATCAAGTTCACCTCTGTTTTAAAATAAATCTGTTTTAAAATAAATTCATGGATTACACCAGGTGTGGGCTTCACAAATTGTGACTTGTATTATACATTCATATAAGGATGTAGCAGGAACCCAAAGCCAGAACCAGTATTGGGAGTATCCAGCAGTTTGTGGTTTGTGAAAGGGGGTCAGTGAACTGGGGAGGGGCCCAGGGTGTAGTTGCTGTTGTACAGCTTTGGCACTGAAGATAAAAGTGCACTGGAGATACCTATCAATGGAATAATGTATGGACTTGAGTCTGCCATGACGTATGGCCAGGATGGGCTGCTCTGTCTCAGTAGGGAAGAGCAGGTCCCATGGATGGAAATCCCTTGACTGCCCCAAGAACATAGAGGGTGACATAATCTATTAAAGGTGTGCACCAGGGACCCGTGTCTTCATTCATTTTCATTATTAAATTCTGTCATTATTCATTTTTCTTAATAACAAAATTTTATTTTTCATTATTGGTATCAGTATCACACGAAACAAAAAAAAATTAGGTTTTGTTTTTGTTTCCATTTTTGTCAGAGTGTGCGTGGTGGGGGGCTTTGTGCGTGCGTGTGGTAGAAGTACCAGTGGCAGAAGTGCCAGCAGACTGCATCTCATTATAGCCCCCCTCCACACACACAGTGCACCCCACACACACGCACTGATGGAAACAGAAATGAGACCGAAAACAAAATGTTCGGTTTTGTGTGACACCAATACATTTATTTATTTTATTTATTTATTTATTTATTATTTCATTATATTTCTACTCCGCACCCTCCTGCTCACAGAGGGTGACACTGATAATGAAAAAACAAAATTTCATTATTGATTTCATTATCGTCTTCATTTTCGTTATTCTAACAACAAAAACAAAAAATGAAAATTTAATTTTCGTTATCCAAATAATGAAAACGAAGTGCACACCTCAATAATCTACATTAGGTATAGATTACTTTCTCTCAAAGGGAAGAGATTGTTTGAGTCACAACACTGTCTGCGGTCTGCTTCCAAGGGATTTTTCACACAAAATAGAGGATCCTAGAGGAAGCTGTTTTCCCAGGTGATCAGGTGTTGCTTGAAAGTGTTTCTTCACACAATACACAGTCCACAGAGGAAGGCAGCATGGTCCTAGGATCCAAGGTTTGTGTGAATGCTGCCTCTGGCACTGCATTTACATGCTGCCCTTTACTCAAAATTTGTTCAACCTCTCTCTACATTTTAGGAGTTCAGGTCAACCTGTGATCAAAATAGATTAAGGTCTACCTCAACAGTTTGGTGCATTCCAGCACATAAAATGATGTCTATGATTACCCAACCTCCCCAAATCAGTTACTTGTCATATGAAAGCTTCTTAACAATATTCCTTACTTGTCCTTGAGGCAAAAAGAAAAGAGACAGTAATGTTTCCCTCCTGTGACAAAGCTGGTAGCAAGATGGATGAAACCTCAGGGAAATATTACACTAGCTGGTTGTTTAAACTCTAATGTAAAACACACTTGTCTCTGAGCTGCACTTGAATTTTTATATTTTTCAGCAAACCTGAATTCCTGTCAGGAAATACGTATTTTCTTCTTTTGATGCTGTTAGAATTCAAATCATTTCAGTCTTTTGTTCTGCTGCAGGAAACAAATCATTGTGGGTGAAATCCAGACTCTTGCTGGAGCAGTGGTGGCAGGATTTCACTCAAGGAATTTTAATTCCCCAGAGTATTTTTGGAGAGCACACAATCAGAGAAAGTAACAGTCTCTTTTCATTTTGTTCTGTCTATTATTAATTAAATTAAATTAATTAATTAATTAATTAATTTATTATTATTATTATAAGCATTTATATAGCACAAGCAATGTACCTGGTGCTTTACAAAGAATAAGATAGACATGGTCCCTGCCCGGGAGCTTACAATCTAAAGACAGGGGGAGGGGAGACAGGGAAGGGGGAAGAGAGGGACAGACAAGGGACACAACAGTCACAAGGATGCGAAAGCTCAGGTGCACGTTCTTGGTTTGGTTGCAGTAAGTTGCGAGTTTACAGATAGCAGGTGGGGGATAATCCTGGGTGGGAATGGTTAGCAGGAGTTAGGAAGGACGGAGCGGAAGAGGTGGGTTTTGAGGAGGGACTTGAAGGTGTAGAGGGTGGGAGCCAGGTGGGTGATGGCAGGGAGGGAGTTCCAGGCCTGTGGGGCAGCGAGGGAGAAGGGACGATGGCGGTTGTGGGAGCAGGGGAGGCGTGGAATGGTGAGGGAGGGGATGGAGGAGGAGTGGGGTTTGGAGAGGAGAGGAGCAGGGGTTCGGAGAGAGATCAAGGCAGAGAGGTAGGGGGGAGCGAGGTTATGAAGGGCTTTGTAGGTGAATACAAGGAGCTTGTGCAGAATACACTCAGGAAGAGGGAGCCAGTGGAGAGAGAGGAGAGGAGAGGCTGCACGTGGTCAGAGCAATGGGCTAGGCGGATGATCCTGGCAGCAGAGTTTTGAACAGAGATAAGGGAAGTAAGGTGAGAGCAGGGAAGGCCAGCAAGGAGGAGGTTACAATAGTCGAGGTGTGAGATGACTAGGGCATGGATGAGAGTTTTGGCAGAGGAGACAGACAGAAAAGGGCAGATGTTGGCAATGTTGTGAAGGGAGAAGCGGCAGGATTTGGCCACAGAGTCAATATANATGAGAGTTTTGGCAGAGGAGACAGACAGAAAAGGGCAGATGTTGGCAATGTTGTGAAGGGAGAAGCGGCAGGATTTGGCCACAGAGTCAATATAGGGTTTGAAGGTGAGGTGCGAGTCAAAGATGAAGCCCAAGCTGTGGGCTTGGGGGACAGAGTAAAGTAAAAATAAATGCTTACATAGAACTGGGATGCAAGTTCCACTGCCTTCAAATAAAATTTGTTCTTCTCCACAACCACTTTCCTTGTGAACTTTCTATTAAAATAAAAATATTAGAGTATTGAGTAGGGCAGAAACAAACAGCTAAATGGACTCTCATGAGAAATTTCATCATATCGAAAACCGAGATCAATTTCCAACCATTTCCTGATATTGATGTGATTTCTCAATTCTCACGGTACTGCGAGACACCGTTCTTATTTAACAACTTTCCACTTACTGCGTACTGTTCATTTACCACTTACCGTATTGCTGAAGGTACTGTTTTTACTTACTCGTTGTTTCCACATTTCTGAGCCAATAACTGGGCAAATAGTCCACACTTTAACCTCCCCTCAGTGACCATTAACCTCTAGTCCAGTGCCTACAATCAGAACTGTTGTTCCCTTTGCTTTGACCAATCTGCAACTGGATTGCTGATTAGGAAAGGAATCGGTGTACCAGCCAATAAGTGACAAAGGAGTACAATGTGGTATTGTGTTGCTCGGTATTACTTCTCAGGATTTGAAATGGATGGCAAAGCAGTATACAGCAAAGTGGCAAACAGCAAAATGGTAAACAGGATCCTAGTAAATGGAAAGTCAGTAAATCAAGAAATGAAATGTTGGTTGAGACATTACCGAGTACCAAAAGGTTCTCAATTTGAGCGAGACAGTATCAGGAACTGGGATTTTGACAAGATTTTCTGTTTTGGCAAAATCTCGTTTCAGTCCTAGTATTGAGTAGAGCTGAAATTAGTACCCTTGAAAATGGGTATATTGCTGAGTATGCACTACCTGATTTGCCATTTGAGGGTCAACTACTAGACACTATGCAAGTAATCACATAGGATTTGATGTGTATCCATTTGGGGTTTAAAATGGAGACAAACTCTGTGTGTGCGTGTAAGTAAATGCCCAGAAACTTGATAAGCCAGCTGTTGGAATTGGGCTTGGGTAAGCAGAACCTAGGACCCTGGGCACAGCTGCCTCAAAGCAGAACAGCAGAACAACTAAACCACACCAGAAGGCACTAACTGTAAACTTTTTATATAGCCAATATGCAGTGCCCATCCTCATGACCAAAGTAGATAGGAGCAGCTAGCAGTTGCTCTGATAGCTCTCCTAGTAGTGCTTTGGAAAGGAAGTGGAAAGATTGGCGGTCCAAGGTTCCTATAGGCCAAGAAACTGTATGGAAACATCAGAGAATCAAATTCCTTGTAATAAATTCACTACTTGTTTAGTTCTAATATTGAGATACAGACTATGTTCCTAGCAAGACCTTAGGTCTTCTGCTTCCACTGTCGCTCTGGGGTGAGGCCACAATGGGTGTCTTTAGACATAACGCTGTTCTGTGTTCTGTAACACAGTGTCCTACCGTTACAGTATTTAGACATACCGTCAACACAGTGTTCACCCCAAACACTGACTAAACTGTCAAGACCTGGCAGCATTCACCTCCAGTGAACACTGTGAACACTGTGTTGACAGTCTGTCTAAACACTGTAACGGTAGGACACTGTGTTACAGGACACCGAACAGCGTTATGTCTAAAGACACCCATAGTTGCCTGCATAGCCACAATTGCCAATTCGATTCCAGAAAGCAACTCCCAACAGGGTGAACTAAGTTGTGCCAACTGCAACTATGCGCAAGGAGTTGCTCTGAGAGAGGGGTTGCTAGAGTGCAGCAGTGCTCCCCAAAAGGAGGGATTTCCCTCTCAGCTTCACCTGCCCTTGTCACTTCAAAGTGCTGTGACATCGCAATGCTCCATGAGAGGCATGGCCAAGTCAGAAAGGGGTGGGGCAAAGGGAGCATCATGCTGTCATGATGGGGTGGCGAGCTTTAACCTACCCTTGTGAGGGGGAGTCCTAGTCCCACTCCCAGTGTGAAACATACAAGCAGAACCCTTGGTGTCACCACCTCCCCTTTGCTGGAAGCTTGGAGGCAAGGTCTGGCTCTTTCCTACATATGGACTCCCTGTCAACAGAGGATGTCAATTTTCAGC
Organism: Sphenodon punctatus; assembly: GCA_003113815.1. Taxonomy (NCBI): domain Eukaryota; kingdom Metazoa; phylum Chordata; class Lepidosauria; order Sphenodontia; family Sphenodontidae; genus Sphenodon; species Sphenodon punctatus. The sequence goes on along the minus strand of QEPC01001423.1, from coordinate 190,947 downwards.
TTGATTTGTGCTGCATGAGAACCAGGATCTGACCCTTTCACTTTTAAATGGAGCAGTATGGTAAAGAAACAATGAATATGTTTCTTCTACTCTGTGGAAAAACGATAGCACCTGCCTCCTATCCCATTGCCACGAGGATTGAAGCAGTAAGTGATAAAATACAAAGTAGATAAGAGGATACCACTTTTTGGACCAGCTTGTGTTAGTGGAGTATCAGCTTTTGAGCTGCACAGGAATTCTTCTTTAAAATACATGGGACATTTAGTGCACTGAGTGCCCCCCATAGGCAACTATGCTGGGGATGCCAAATGACCCCTATGATCCCAAATGAACTCATATTGGAAAGTGGTTATAGACCAAGACAACAAATAACCTGGATCAAATCTCACTTCTCCCAGAGCAACTGTTCTATTTCTGATCTCCGAGTCCCTGTCATTGAATGCCGTGACAAGATAGACCTCAGACTTAAAATTCAGAAATATACTTGATACGAGCTAAATAGAGGAACTGGCATCATGAGTCATTACGACGAACTATAACTTGTTGTGTGTTTACCTTCTGTTGCTTTACATCTGCTTAGCATGCTTACTGATCACTATGCTAATCAAATCCTAGTGCTTTTTTGTATTGAACTCATCTGCAACTCTCTAACTTTTTCATTCCTGCCTGAAGAAGGGCTCCAAGAATCTTAGCTTGCACACTCTTGCCAACACAAGTAGGTCTAATGAAAAGTATCAACTTAATTAATTTGTCTCTTGCTTCTGACTTGTCTAGTTCTGTTTGATATTTCCATAGCACTGCAAGGCCAGAATCTAAACTATAATAAAACAAGAGAACTGTATACTTTAAAGCAAGAGTGAGTTGTGTTCATTCCTTCAGTGCTAGACGTCAATTATCATAACTAATGACTTTTGCTATTTCCGCTTCCAGTCCCAGCCAAAATGCAAGATCTTTGAAGCAAATGAAAAATTTTAAAAGCACAAAGAAGTTAGTCAAAGCTGAATCAAATAGCGAATTTTGTATTCATGGATATTATTTGCATTTTCAAGTAGTGATCCAAATAATATCCACAACCAAAACAGGTATGTATATATCTGTTTATTCAGGTATTCTGTTTCAGCTACTTTACTGAGTTTGTTATTTTGGCTTGGTTATTTGGTTGTTTTATTATTCTGGTAACCTTGTTTAGCCTGCTGCACATATGCATTACCAAAATAAAGTAACTGAAACACCAAAATACTCAAGATGGAATAACCAAATGGAAATATCTGAAACAGGTATCCAATTAAAGGCAAACACATGGTGATTGCTGTCCGCTTTGTTGCTTTAAGTTCAATGATCACAAATTGAACAGATTTGTTTGCACAAACATTTATTTCAGCTCTACAGAAAAAAACTTCACAACTTCACAAGGATTCAGTGTTGCAATCAGCAGAGCATCTTCAAATCTCATCATATCCAACAGTCGTTAAGGGTGCTCAGCTCATTATGTTGCAGCATGGGCCAAAGGTTCCCAAACTGTGGGTATAAACTTCAAATGGGATCACATGATCTGGAGATGGGGGTCACAATCTGGATTGATGTATGTATGTATAAATTTATTGTTTAGCCGAAGCCATAACAAAAGTAACAAAGGAAAACAATCAAGACATTTACACACTTCAAAAAACAGAAGAAAAAACTTACAAGGATCAAGGCAAACAACTTAAAATCAGCGGGCCAACAAGCAGCCTCGTGCATAACCCAAACCTAATACCCGTTCACAATGTAGGCCGGCGGCTTAGACAGGGCCCAGATATGACTGTCTGATCCTGACAGCCACCCAGCAGAAGCTTGCCACCGCTCTAGAGCATTCTGAATTGCTAGGGCTGAGAGGTCTTTGAATACCACCACCCAAGCTCCCATTCGCAGTCCCATCACTCCTAAGATACCCTCCCAGATACTTAAATCTAGGGCCAGCAAGGTGGGGGCAGCGGAAGAGAATATGATCGGGCGTATCTATCTCCCCCAAGGAACACAGTGAGCACAGGCGCTGGTCCCGCGGGATGCCCGTATAGCGGCCCTCCAAGACCGCTGAAGGGGAAGGCATTCACCCTCATCTTAAAAAATGTGATGCGCTTGCTGGCATCCTGCCATTCAAACAGTTAGTAAGGTCCATCACACAAGGGATTGTATAAAGTGAATTCAGGTGCTACCCTCTGGCAGCCATCAATACACTCTCGGTTTATAGAGTCTGGTCCCTCAACCGCCTTTTAATTAAACTTTTGGAGGCCACCCAACCAAGACATTTCAGGCTCTCAAATGAAAATCCCAAGTTGAGGGTTTCTTGCTCACCCCTCCTTATCCAGCTATCCTCGAGACCAGAAGTCACAGAGTGGGCAATTAGAGATCCAGTAGAAGGGGGGAATAAAGCCTTCCTAATCCAATAATTGAGGAATGCCTGCAGAGTGTATACTTTAAGGGGAATACAAAGAGCTTCTGCTCTTAAGATCACTTGTGGGGTCCCCCTCGGGGCTCCCAAAATCACTTGCAGGAATTTGTTTTGAAAACATTTCAAATTGGAGAGGAAGGCAGGTCCCCATGCTGGAATCGCATAAAAAAGTTGACCCAGAACCTTAGCCCTGACTCAACGCAGGGCCGGGCGGACCAACTTCCCCCCTGGCCAAAAAAGAACTTGATAATTGCAGCTATAGATTTCCCCACCAGCTCTCGCACTGCCTCAAAGTGGGTCCTCCAACCACTATGGGAAGAGAAGATCACCCCAAGATATTTAAAGGCCTGTACCTGCTCAATTGGGTTGTCCCCAATAGCCCAACGATGCAATCTTTGCGCTTCTCTGGGGCCCACCACCAAAACCTTGGTCTTGCCAAAATTAATTTATTATTTATTTATTTAATAAATTTTTACCCCGCCCCTCCTGCCATGCAGCTCGAGGTGGCTTCAAAGCATTAAAATACAATAAAATCAGTTAAAAATTATCATAAATATTATAAAATATTAAAACAGGGCTAAGATACAGTCTAAAAACCAAAAATAGGTGGGGGAACTAAAACCCCCCACCCTACTCACCCTCCCTCCCAAAGGCCTGGGCGAACAGCCAGGTCTTACAATTT
>QEPC01001423.1:165239-176322 GCA_003113815.1 Sphenodon punctatus | reverse complement strand
CAAGTATAGATGGATTATAAAGGGCAAAGAATTTCTCCAGGTGAACTCGTATGTTTACCTTGGGATTGCCCCATCTGATAGTGGCTCATGGAGGAAGCACAAGAAGATAACTGCCTTAAAGGCTAATGTGGCATCTAAAGGAATCTTAAGGTTTGCAATGAGATTGCCTGGGGTTAACATCTTGACTATCCTGAGTGTTTTCAGAGTCAAGGTGCAATTTCTGTTAACCTTTGGCTCTGAAATTATCTCAGTGGCTGTCCTGACTATCAGGATCTTGAGGTCGTCCAAAACAAATATTTGAGGGAGCTATTGGCTATTAGTTGCCTTAGAAGACAATTGGCCTTAAAATATTGGATTAAATTATGTAACCAGAGTGAGGCCTCGTTATCTTCTCTTTGCTTTAGGGAAGAGTTGGAATGCTCAGGAGTGCCCTCGTATCGCTGGATCTGTCAAATATCTTCCTATTTGGGACACTTGGGTTTGTCATCTTCCCGTTTTGGGGGGAAAAGTGTACCTCTGCAAAAAAGTTTGCTGAAACTCAGGATGAGTGATGTGTCCAGACAGGGTGACCTGATTGCAATGGCCTCCTGGAAAGTGACACCTTGGCGTCACCATTTTAAGAAATTTCATGCATTTGAGGCCTACCTCGATAATTTGAAAGAACCTATGCTCCGCAGGGCCTTTACATTGTTACGCTTTCAGTCATTTCTTTCCGCTATTACAATGGGTCGATATGATAATATACCCTATGAGAATCGGACCTGTCCCTGTAGGAATCTTGAGGTAGAGGACTTAAAACATCTTTTCTTAGAGTGCCCCTTTTATGATGATTTAAGACAGACCTAGCTGGCTCCAGTTTGGAATGGAAATTAATATTTGCCAGTTCGCCGTAAAATAGGAATACTATTGGCAGCACAGGATGAGGCTGTCATAAAGGCAACTGCATCTTTCACCTTTTTGGCTGCAAGACTGCGAGTTAAAGCAGTGCAGTACGGTCTGTGCAGGCTTAGGCCTTGTCTTCAGCAATGATTTCTCCCCCTTCTTTGCTGATATATTTACGTTTGTGTTGTAATAATTTATTGCTATTATCGGCTATGGTGAAAGCTGATGCCTTAATAAATTATTATTAATTTATTATTATTATTATTTAGATGGAGAGGTGAGGCTGAGAGATTTGACAAGAACCCTCCTAGTCTCCAGCTCCTCCTTCTTATCATTTCTATGGCGCTACTAGTCATACGCAGCACTGATCCAAGGCCAACACGTTATTTGCTACGCTATTTGGTTGCTTAATAGGGTAAGAAAACAGCTGGTTTTTGTGTAATTAATATTATGTTTGGGTTTTTTTCCCCATTAGAACACATCTGTATAGCCCTGAAATGTGGATCTGGATTTGAGTTTCAGGATTGGTCCCTCTGGGTTATATGCAGGCTCCACTAAAATCAGTGGAGAAAGCACACGTAAGGCAGCTGTATGATGGCATTCAAAACAAATCAAAACAGCTCAAACGCCTGTATCTGCTTTGCTTGGTAATAGGACGAGATCCTGAAGAGCAAAGAGCATCCTTAACAGAACTCAGTGAGGACTGTGGGGGATCAGCTTCCCACAGGACTAGTTCCTTACTGAAGAGGGTTAAGGGTGTTATAGTCATTCTTCATTATAACAAAGCCTGCTTATAATGAATCCCAACTTGTCAAAGCCTGGTACGAACAACCTGATAAAAAGAACTTTTTTGGTCCCATGGGGCTTGTTATATTGTATTTCTAGGTTAACCCCTTCCTTGTGTAAGCTTCAGCAAATCATTTAACCTACCCCAGGCCTCAGTTTACGCAGCTGTAAAGTGGGTATAATAGAAGTTCCCTACCCTACAGGGCTGTTGTGAGGATAAATCCTTTAAATACCCTGTAAAGTGCTTTGAGACCTATGGATGGAAAAAAACACTATGTAAGAGATCAAAATTATTATGATGATTATAATTGTACTATTTCAGCAAGATTAAAAGATGTTTTCTTTTTTGTTTTGTTTTTAATTTTTTTAAAGAGTGTTTATGCTGGAAATTCTTTTGTTGTTGGAAGCACACTGCTAAGGAAGACTGAAGTTTCTTTACAAACGCTTCGTTCGCTTGCAGATCTTGCGCACATTCCTTTTTTCCATGGAAACAATTCTGTTTGACAATGCAGATGATATAATTCTGTGTATTACTAAGGTGACAAATAAAGCAACAGGTCATTTTAAGCCAAGCACATGGGCAATTATATATTATATTAGTTGCACTTGATTTGAAAGCCAAATTTTGAATTAGGCCTCCATTTATTGGTGATTCTGGGAAAAGGTTTCAGTATAATCCCCAGTTAATGAAACCTTTGCTAGTGAATTTCCTTTGTCAACACTGCATTTAATGCGAGAAATGCGTATACCTGCTGGATCATCAAAACCTGCAAAGTTAATAGACTCTACTGGAATGTAAAAAACAGGGAGGATTTTCATAAAACTTTAATAAAAGGTTTGGCCCCAAACGGCAGAGGGTGATTCTTTTAAAAACAACTCTGCTATTACCATTCTCCAGTTTCCAACTACTTTTCTGCCATGAAGGCTGACAGACAGCTATGCTGAAAAAATATGTATTTGAAAGTAGTTCTTGGATATGTGGCACAAGTGAAAGAAACATTCAGTTGCAAAATCCCTAGAAACCTAGCCAGGCCAGGTCTGAGTTTTACATCCTTTTCTTCTAGTATTTTGTAGCGCTGAGACAAACCGGTGATTTTATTTCATGGCTGTGGACATTATTCATATAGGACACAGAATACCTGAATAATTATCCACATCCAAAATAAGTATCCACATCCAAAATATGAATTTATCATCATTTTGGATATTTTGTTCCAGACACTTCATCCTGCACAGTGATGTGGGTGGACTGAGCCTACCCTGTGTGCACATAGTGTGAATATGCACGGTGCCACAGAGGATGGGTAAAAACAGACGTGCAGTCAGTGGGATTGCTTCTTGGACTGCCCCAGGGTAGAAAACTGTGGTCAACATGACCCGGGTCGGGTCAGGGCACTGACTGTCTCTTATACACATCTAGATGTGTATAAGAGACAGGCCTAGGAACAGACTGCTAGCCTGCTGTGGTCCACTCTGGCCTGGTTGGGCAGGCCATCGTCTGGACTGTGACCTCGGAGATTGGATGTGGATAGCTGCCAACACAGCCCAAGGCAATCCCAGGTCAATATCTGGTGATGCGTGCACACAGGTGTGCGGGTGGTTCCTGGGCAATAGTTAGTCAAATCAGTCACAGTGGGCCAAGGTCACGTCTGTTTTTACGTTATGGTGCCACAGAGGAAGTCCACTGCCTCCTGACTGCAGTGGATTTCTTTTGTGGCACCATACACATGCACACTGTGTGTGCATGTGCAGGATTGGTTTGGTTCGCTTGCATGCACGCAGATCTTGGACTGGGGCCGATGTTTCAGATATCAATCCATTAGGGGACTATTTTGCACTATTTGGGGAATTTTACAGTACTATTTAATACTGAAATAACAAAAAGACTAAATACCAAAATGACTGAAGTGAACAAACTGAAATAACTGAAACACATTGGGGGTGGGGTGGGGGTGCAATCTGTTTTTGTTTTGTATAGTTCCTAAAACGAAGGGAGATCCCTTCGTTTTAGGAACTAGGTTCCAAAAATGAATGAATTGGCAAACGAAGGACCATGAAAACGAACGAAGTCTCATTTGTTTCCATTTCCCATTTGTTTGCTGATCAACACAGCTCAAACTTCAAACAAAAAACAGAGGGGAGTGGGAGCAGACATGTGAGGCAGTCAGGAGATTTGATTGATATCTGTGCTGGCGAATTGGCATCACAAGCACATCTCGATGATCTCAATCTCTTTGGCAGCAGTGGCACACACAGAAGAGATACCCTTGGATAGGTCGTTACCCACAGATGGGTTTTTACCAATAGGTTTTACCCATGGAGGATGTGCATATGACAGGAAGATAACCTTAACTACCGATATTGAAGGGAAGACTATTGTAGCTTAGTGCAGTGAAGTACAGATGGTCTTTTACTGAAATGACAAATTTCAAAAGTGAGTGTATGTACAGTGACTGACAGGACCATGACAGAACAGAGGCCTAATCGGGTCTAATTCCAGCAAGTCCATGTTATTCTGCCACAGAAATAGGTGCAGGTGCAGTCGGGCCCAGCAAGGCATGGATATCTGCACCAGAGTTATTTTAGCAAATCCATCTTTAATGAAGGGACTGGCAGGTCATGTTTACCTGCATGTTTTTGTGAGACATCTGTGCAAAGGGTGAAATGGTTGATTCCATTCTCATGTCAGCCATTGAGGAACACAAGAATTACTGACTCTTGCTGTTATTGTTGCTAACAATATTTTAAAGTGTTTCTTCTTTAGAGAACTCAAAAAAGAAAATATCTTTAATACTATTGCATGTTCATCTTTTCTATGCCATACTAAACTATGAGCATTCATAACATACCCCACATATTTCTATAAATTCACACAGCTTCTTGTTAGGTTGATCTCTGGTGAAGCTGCCAGATGTCCCTTGTTTTAATAAATGCTCCTCATTTTGAGGGAGATCCCTTGGTTCAAAACCACACAGTTCTGTAATGGCTGGCTTTTATTTCAGAACCCCACAGCTCAATGTGTCTCTCTTATTTCAGAACTCCTCAGCTTCATAATAGGTATGCCTTTAAAAAGAAAAATTGAATAAGAAACACAAATACCTGCGGGGCGGGGAGAGTACCTCTGGGGCAGGACCTCCTCTATACCTCTGGGGCAGGATTTTGGAGAAAAAAAGAGAGACCAATCTCAGAGAGTCGTTGTTAGATATTATAGTGAACCCAATGCTTACTAGAGACAGACTTTTTGAGGTAAAATCCTGACGTCAAAAGGAGTTTAGCTTGTGGTGGTTTGTATTTAAATCGGAATAAATCTGATGTGTTACCACACTTGCAATTATGTACCTCACAATCAAGTTACGGCACTCATTGACACAATTATCTAGTCAAGCTGGGCGAGTATTGCAAAAAATTGTTTAGTTAGTCATTAAAATGTTAAACAGATTCATGTTGGCTCATTAGAATTTTGTGATTACTTCAAATAACAGTAAAGGTATGTCACATATTCATGGAAACTGTCTAATTTAAGCAATGGAATAACAAGATTGCAACTCATACCCTTGACCAAAGCTCTATCCCCTAGCTATATTTTGCATACAGTTGATCTGCTGCTAGAATTCACTCTACTCCAAATACCTGGAACAGGATTTGCACTTGGTTCCAGGACTCTTGGGAGCAGTCTATCACCATCCACCCACTTCTGCAGAATGATCTCTTTAATTGGTGGACTGTCAGACTGTGGGTACTTTCAGACATGACGCTAACCACCCTTTAACCACCCTTGGTGGTTATTTATGCATGTTGCAGGGCTGTATTGGTGCCCTATGCAGCCCTGCAACATGCATAAATAACCACCAAGAGTGGTTAAAGGGTGGTTAGCGTCATGTCTAAAAGTATCCTGTGTCATGATGCAGCTGCTCAGCCAATCAAGAGCTTGAGCCACAGAAATAGGCAGGCAGCAGCCATCTTAAAATTCTGTTTGCGTGTCTTTTTTTGTCCCTTCCATTCTTATGCATTTGATTTTAAGCATATACTTTTAAGTAGGGCTGAAACGAGATTTCACCAAAATGGGAAATCTCATTGAAATCCCAGTTCCTGATATCATCTTGGTTGAATCGAGAACCTCTTGGTACACAGTAATGTCGGTAGCAAAGTACAGAAGCTCTTTTACTAAAATGACAATTTTTTCCCCAAAGTGAGTATATGTACAGTGACTGACAAGACCATTACAGAAAAGAGGCTTAATCGGATCAAAATTCCATTAGATCTGACTAGGGGTGTACCAAAGAGTTTTAAAAACATTTGCGAACATTTTCAGATTTCTGAGGACTGGACCTGACTTTTTGGTCCCTTCCACAGGAACTTTGTGAATGCTTGGGAATGCAGATGCAGGGAGCAGGAAGGGGGGCAGACGGCAGCAGTGGCATGTTAAAGGACACCAGGGGATCTAATGCTCTGTAGGAGTAAGCTGAACTACATTTCCCATCATGCTCCCAGAGAGCTTTAGACTGAGCATGCTTGGACAAACTGCATTCAAACACACAGCAACAGAATTCAGAGGCGTGCTTGGCTCTGTTGGCTTTTAGGTGTGTTTCCTGCCCTCCTTCCCTGCTCCCCTCACTGCCCTGTTACCTGCCCCCAGCTGAAGATTTTACCGAGTCCTGAGTGGCGGGCCAACTTGGTAAAATGAGGCTGAATGATCCGATACTTGATAAAATCTATGCCCCGAGTTTCAGCCCTAATCTTGACTGACATTTCGTTTCTCAATTTATCAACTTTCCATTTACTAGGATCCTGTTTACTGCCCATTTCAAATTCTGAGAGGTAATACCAATGCAATACTATATTTCTTGCACTTCCTTGTCACTCATTGACTGGTATGCATATTCCTTTACTAATATGCAATCCACTTGCAGATCGGTCAAAGCAAAGGAACAACATAGAACGACAATTGTGATTGGAGGCATTGGAGTGGAAGTTAAGGGGCACTGAGGGAAGATTAAGGGGAGGGCTATTCACACAGTGATTGGTTCAGAAATACAGAACCAAAAAACTTGGAAGTAAAACAGTACCCTCAGCAATGTGGCAAGTGATCAATTAATGGTACGCAGTTAACGGAATATGTGGAAAGTCAGTAAATAGGGATGGTATCTTGAGGTATTGCAAGAATCGGGAAATCACATCAGTATAGGGAAAGAGTCCGGAAATCGACCCCAGTCCCCAATAGGATGCAATTTCTCACGAGCAACAATTTAGCTTCTCATTTCAGCCCTATGTTTAAGTCAAAAACCGTAGCCACTCATCTGTGGGAGCTAATGGGGCTTAGTCCCTCCACCAAATCCTGCTCCTATGGATAAGTACTGTAAGTTATTTTTAAATTTTAAGTACGGTAGTTATTTTTTATTTATATTTTGTATTTGTATATATTTCACATTTTTAATGTATTTCTGTTTTTTATTTATGTAAGCTGCCCCGAGTCACTTTGTGTGAGAGGGGCGGGATAAAAATGAAATGAAATAAAATAAGTAATAAGTTCCTGGGGCAGACATTCCCAAGCCCCACAGCAACTCTTCAGGGAGCAATACCCTGCTACTGCTGCCTGAGAGTTCCAACAGGGCTGGATCCAAGCAAGCTCTAGGCTGCACCCGCTCATAGTCCCCTCCCCTGAGCATGGGCTGTGTTGTTGGAGAGCAGAGTGAGGCAGCATATTCTCCCCCACAATGCTCCTATTCCCACAGTCTGATAAAAATGTTAAGCAATATCCACCACTCATCACAAACATGAACACTCGCATCAGAGACCTCATTCTGCTCATCTAGTTGTGGAGCAGAAATAAACCATGGGATATGCATTCTCAGTCAAAACTTATCAGACTTTTTTTAATCCCTGTAGCAAACTGGTTAGAAATGGAGTGACAGGCCAGGAGTTTGGTAAAGGATGTTGATTATTAAATGAGAAAACCACCTTCTTCGCATGACAACAGAAAAGCAGCAAAATCTGCTGAATAAATTTTCCATTGCAACTGTGTTTAGCTCTTCTCCCCTGCAAACCTGGCCATAAATTCTATCTGTGGCTGAAAACAGACATGACAGTAGCCCACATTCACCCACTTTAGCCCAGAACTCACCTGCACATTTGTTCTGTCCCCACCAGATGTTGGCCCACGTATGCCCTGGGCTGGGTGGCCAGCTGCTACGGGATGTGTTGGGTGGAGAAGTGTGAAGAACGTGTAAACCAGACTAACAGGTGCCTGCTAGGGATGGGCGAACGCGGTTCAGGAGTTTGCCCGAACTCGAACTGTTCGGATGACCGAACACGAACGCGAACAAACCGAACAATCCAAACACCGAACGGCAAAATGGCCGATCAGNTTAGAGTGGGCAACTACCCTCCTCCAAGGGGACAGCCCCTTGCTCTCCAATTACCCCGAGTTTGTAAAAGAATTCACAGCCCTTTTTGATCACCCTCATCGGGTGCGGGATGCGGAGACGGCCATCTTGGCCTTAAAGCAAGGGCGAGGGGGGTTGCTGGAATACATCAACCAATTTCGGCAATTAGCCTTAGAACTTCACTGGCCTAAGGAAGTCTTGCGGGTCATGTTTCGTAGAGGGTTGGGAGAGGACCTCAAGGACCAGTTGGCAGTTACAGCCCTCCCCGAGACGTGGGAGGATATAGCCACCCTCACGTTGCAAATAGAGGACCGCCTGGCGGAAAGGCGTCGCGAAAGAAGGCAAGATAGCCGGGGTTTTCCCTTTCGCCCTGCAGTCCTCGCCCCAAGCCCTACAGGAACGACGAAGGGATCCGACCCCGAACCCATGCAGATTGGCGCATCTCGGGGGCCGCTGACCAAGGAGGAAAGAGAAAGACGGCACCAGTCATGGGCGTGCTTCTACTGTGGGGACCCATCCCACTTTATTCAAGAATGTCCATCCGTGCCTCCCGATCGCTGCGGACTGGGAAATGCCAGGGGCCGGGAAGGAACGGGGCCTCCCCGGCCATGAACATAATACCCGCGACCCACGCTGCATCCCAGGCTCATGTATGTATTCCCTTCACCATTGTGGTGAACGTGGGATGCTCCATCATTGTCTGGGCGATGATAGACTCCGGGGCATCCGGGAATTTTTTGGATGAAGGGTTCCGGCGAAAATACCAGATTCCCATCACCCCCAAGGAAAATCCCGAGTCGGTGCATACCATAGACGGGTCTCCCTTGGTCTCCGGGCCGGTGCGGTCGCAAACCCAACCCCTCCGGTGTAGTGTGGGGACTCACCAGGAGACGCTTTCCCTAGACGTGGTTTGCACACCACTGTCTCCCTTGGTCTCCGGGCCGGTACGGTCGCAAACCCGACCCCTCCGGTGTAGTGTGGGGACTCACCAGGAGGCGCTTTCCCTAGACGTGGTTTGNCACATATATATAATATTAGATTAAAAAAAAACACCATATAAAAACAAACAAACCAAATAAAAAACAAAAGAAAACCATATAAAACCCAATAAAAGACCAAAAAACCATATAAAAAACAAAAAAACACCCAGAACAACATTTCCCGAATGGCCGAACGGCCAAACCGAACAGCCGAACGGCCTAACCGAACGGCCCGTTCGGACGACCGAACCAAACAGCCGAACCTGGACTCGGCGAACGAACCGAATGAACAAACTGAATGAACGAACTGAACGAACAATGAATTGTGGGCCACGGCAGCCACCAGGTCTGTTTACAAAGGACCTAGGCAGGGCTGCAAGTAAGCAGACATGGGAGTGCACCCTCCGGATTTGCTCCAAGGGGGAGCAACTCCACATCCATGTGAAAACACTCATCATCTTAAGAACCTCACTCTCTCCATTGGATAACATAGGAAACTGAAATCATCATAACTTACAAACTAATGTATTTTCAAAATCCAAACTCAGGAATAGACTAGAATCCACACTTACATTTTATGACTCCTCTACACATCCTGATGAATAATTTTAAACACACTTTTCTGCGTCAAGAGAAACCAGTCACAAAAACCAGAAAAAAAAAAAGTTTTGCCTCCAAATTTTCAAACTCCTATGACTCTGCCATATCTCAATGGATCTGTTTGAAATTTGGACAGCTTATACCCCTAAGCCAAGAGAACCTCCCTACAAATTTCACAGAAACAGGATAAATCACCTAGCTTTTATAAAGAGTTGAATGTTCATGATTTTAACAGAGAGTACAAGCCATCTTAACTATAGAGTTGCTCCCACGGCTCTATAATAAGGAAAGGACTAATCCATACCTACCTACTAATGGCTCCCTAAATTTTAAATCTTTCAGCTTCACCACTTTTTTTGAGCTCCTAACTGTGGTGTGACACGCTGATAACTGAAAGCACCTATGCCCCCTGCCCAATTGTCTTACCAGCCCCTCCCCACACCCTCCAGCCATGTCCCTACTCTGGCCCTGCTTCCTTTCCTCCCATTTGCATGGTGGCAGATAGATTGCTTATGTTATTACCTGGACAGCTGCCCTCCAGGGAACAGGAGTATTTCCTCCAGCCCTGTGTTCTGAAACAAGATAGTGTTCTGTTAGAGAATCAATTTATAATATAATGGGAATAGTGAAGTTGTTTAGTTCAATTCCCCGCCCCCATGTCGACTTAAAAACACACGGCACAATTCTATCCTCATTCAAGTCAATGAGAGTTTGGCCACTGATGTCAATAGGATCAAGACTGCACTCAAAGAGGATGCATGTATTTTGCATACCACCCACATTGTTTGTAAGTGTGCAATAAAGACAGAACAAGTATCTGGAAAAGAAAATGATTTCCCATCATCGTTTCTGCCTCGAGCTTCCACAAAGCAACTTTGTCATCATACCTGTAACTCAAGCTTAATGATTCAGCATTATTATTTCAACATGATAGAAATGATGTTGCCAAATCCAGTGATCCTCTCAGCATGCTCTGTTGACATGCCCATGCTGTTCCCTGTGAAGCCTAGTGGATAAAGTGCCTTGAACCTGGGAGACAAGGGTTCAAATCCCATTTTAGCCAGGAAATCACTGGGAGGCCTTGGGCAAGTCACCATCTCTCAGCTTCAGTTCCCTATCTGTAAAAATGATAATAATAATGATTCAACCCTATCTCTTAGGGTTGTTGTGAGGTTGACCTAGATAAAGACTGTAAAGCACTGCAAACGCTGAAAGCACTACTGAGAAGATGAATAACAATAAACTGTGCTTGTAGTCCTGCAATTTATGGAAAATGTGTGTGTAATTGTGAATTTGATTACACAACTGATTTATAACTGGTGTTATAAAATTCCATATTTCCAAATGCCTTTTGTTTGTGCTAGATTGAGAGCCAGTGAGGTGTAGTAGTTATGAGTGCAGTACTTGGACCAGGAGGTAGGGGGACGCCCCCAGTTCAAATCTTACCTTAGC
>QEPC01001423.1:139979-151544 GCA_003113815.1 Sphenodon punctatus | reverse complement strand
AGGCTCAGCCTAGGTGGGGGGAGGGGTGGGGGGAGGGGGACCCCCCTCCACCCCCATCCCCCCCGGGGGCGGAGGTTGGGTACAGGGTGGGGGAGGGAAGGGTCACTGCTTACCTGCTCTCTGAGTCTCTCTCTGAATGGCAGGCAGGAGCAGCAGCAGCGCGGGGAGTCTCTGTCGGGGGACATGAGGCAGGGAGGAAGCACGCATGCGTGCTGCTTCCCCTTCCTCTGTCACCCGCCAAGCTCTCTCACCAGGGCTGTCAGCGCGACCGCCCTGGTGAGATCTTCCATTGTGCCCATTGAGCACAATGGAAGGCTGTAGCCCCTCCCTCCACAGAACCTCCCATACCTGCTGTGGACAGAGGAGCTCAGCCGCCCCAATCGCGTTTTCCATAGGAAAACGCTTTGGGCGGCTGATTTTTGAGCCTTCTGGGACCCACTCCTCTGGAGTGGGTGCCAGAAAGGAAGTAAAGCTGCAGCAGCCTCTGCCTTGCCTTTGCTTAGAGCGGAGGCTGCTGCAGCGGCGCTGTGGTCAGTGTCAGTGTGAAACTGACATGAAATTGACCACAGCGCTGCAGCAGCCTTGGCTCTGCAAAGGCAAGGCAGAGGCTGCTGCGGGCGGCGGAGAGGTTTTTTTTTTAATGTTTATTACTTTGTTCGGGGGCGCCTGTCGGGGCGCTTGGGGGGTCAATGCCCCCAACGTCCCTGAAGGGGAGCCGCGCCTGATATAACGTGTATTGCTCCTCCGAGAATGTTTATTATCTACATTGCTACTCATTGTATCAAATAAGTACAGTGGCTTGTGGCTGAATATGATGAGAGACACTTCAAATCTCATGGCTTCCAGTACCCTCTATACGCTGATGATACCCAACTCTCTCTCGCTCTATCCAGTCTCGCCTCACTAACTGCTTCTCTGACATTTCTGTCTGGGTGTCTCGTCAGCTCAAACCTAACATGGCTAAAACTGAACTCCTTCTCTTCCCCCCTAATCCTTCCTCTCTCTCTTCCTTCTCTGTCTTTGTTGATGGGGTCAACATCCATCCCATCCCTCAGGCACATAGCGTAGGGTTTATCTTGAACTCCTCCCTCTCCTTTAAACCTCAGATTGATTCTGTTGCCAAATCCTGTCACTTCTCACTGCACAACATTGCTAAGATCTGTCCTTTCCTCACTGTTTCCTCTGCTAAAACCCTTGTCCATGTCCTGGTCATCTCTTGCCTTGACTATTGCAACCTCCTTCTCACTGGCCTTCCTCGCTCTCACCTTGCTCCTCTCATTTCTGTTCATAACTCTGTTGCCAAGGTCACCCATCTTTCCTGCCACTTTGACCATGTATGGCACCTCCTCTCCTCTCTCCGCTGGCTCCCTCTTCCTGAATGCATTCTTCACAAACTCCTAGTTTTTGCCTACAAGGCTCTCCATGACCTTGCTCCCCTCCTATCTCTCAGCACTAATTTCCTGCTACATTCCTGTCCGGGAGCTCCAATCCTCCTCTGCCACTACTCTCGCCTGCTCACAGCTCCCCTGCTTCTCAAAATGCACCCACCCCTTTTCTCTGGCAGCCCCCGATGCCTGGAACTCCCTCCCTGAACACATTCACCTCGGCTTCCTCCCTCCCAATCTTCAAATCTCTCAGCAAAACCCACCCCTTCTGTTAAGCTTTCTCTGGCTCCTCATTCCCCTTGCTGACTGTATCCTGAGTCATCATATCTTGTGTAACATTAAATGAGTAAGTACACCTTTTAACTAAAGCCGCTTTTAGACGAGCGGCGCTCCATTTCACGTCGGCGGCACGCATATTTTGAAACCTCCGCCTGGTCTAATTAGATGAGACAGAAGTGGCTTAATATGTGCATATTACGGCGGTGGCACATTTTTTAAGTGCATGAATTAAATACCTCGATTATGAGGTATTTAATTCGCGCACTTAAAAAATGCGCCTCCGCCGCAATATGCGCATATTAAGCCACTTCCGTCTCGTCTAATTAGACCAGGCGGAGGTTTCAAAAAATGCACGCTGCCGACGCGCAACGGAGCGCCCGTCGTCTAAAAGAGCCCTTAGCCAAGCACATGCACCGGAGACCTCATGAGTTCATGTATGTATCCTTGTCTCTTCCTCTGTTTCCCCCACCCTTTGTCTCCCCCTCCCCCTTGTCTCTCATAGATTGTAAGCCCTCTGAGGCAGGGGCTGTGTCTCTTTCCTACAATTGTAAAGTGCAGGTACATTGCTGGTGTGATATAAATGCTTAATAATATAATAAAATAAAATAATAATAATAATAATATTAATAATAATAATATCCCAGTGTTCAGTCAGGAATTGCAGCTGGAAAGCCCTACTGTCACTTAGCATCCCAGCTGAGAAGGAAGTTTTTTAAAATGGGTGGACGTGGAGTGCTGACCTTACCTTCATCTTAAAACTTCCTTCCCAGTAGGGCTGGGAGACCTTGCTGGTAGCCAAGGCCGCACACAATCTTTGCGGGGAGAAGCCAGGACTGGCCAGGAGTCTCAGGAGGGCCAGTCTTTAGGAAGGCCAAGCCCTTAGGAGGGCCATTATTAAGACATGGGCCTGGGTCCATCACAGCCTTGCTACACACCACTGGTAGTGAAGGATTGTGTGCCTGGCTACCCAGCTGTGGTAGGTGGCTCCAGCTTTTTGTTCCTGCTGCGAATGCCACTGCCTGCACTCTACCTTCATTCCTTAGTGCGGGGCCTTGTCTGGCCAAGTCCAAGTGGGTGCAGCTTTTATTCCTGTTGCAGTCACTGCTTCCCGGGCTCTGATTTCACTCTCTGGCACTAATTGTGCTTCCTCCCTCCACCCTCTCCAGAGCCCCTTCTCCTCAGGGAGCAGCTGACTGAAATACTGCTGGAAACTATAATAGTCTATACGGATTAATAGGATACATTCAGGGTTTATGGTCATAGTTAGCAAACTGCTAAGGAAACAGAAAAATATGCCGAGAGATTTTTTCCAGTTGACGATAGTTCCTCTAAAGTCATTGTTGACCATTTAGCACCATGTTTCCGTTCCTAGCACAATGACTCGAGGGAATCATTCTGAATTCGTAAAGTACCCAGAAAAAAAAAAAAGAGGCAAAATCACATTTGTAGCCTAATAATGGAAACTTAACTGCTGACTGTAACAGAGTCTCATCAAGAGAACACTCAGACAATGGAAGCAAAGTGCACGAGATAAGCAACCTTAACTTTGAACTGACCCGCAAGCATCAGTCACTAGAGAACGTTCTCAAGCTTTGGACGGATTGTATTTCCTGTAATGGGAAATTAAAGCTCCTTGTGTTCTGCTCAAGTGAATGATTTGCCTTGGTAACAAGACCAAGGGGCTAAATATTTCTAGCAAACATATATATTTTAGAGTCTTGCTTTTAGAGTTCAACTCATACACACTGGCCTTGAGAGGGCAAGAGAAACCTAGCCAGCCACAGTTAAATTGTAAACAGATATCCGGTGAGGAGAGGGGAAGATGTAAATTAATTAGCAAGCTTTTCCTTTCCCTTACAAAGCTGTATAAAACAATCAACATTTACATAAAGGTCCTTTAGCACAGTTGAGTAAAAAGAGGCTCAATTCCATTTGATTATAGTATTATTATTATTTTCTTGCTTGCTTTCCTGGCTCATTAGTCACAGCTTACTGAATATTACTCAATTACTCACCAAATATAACAGAATAAGTATAAATCGGACAATCCCCATTGTTTCCAGCATAGTGACTTTTTGTACGTGATAAGCTCCAGTAATTTGCATACCAACATGGGCCTGTCCTGCATGGCTCGGTCTATGGTTCTGACTTTTTATTTGCCTGAGGCAGAACTCTGGGCTGTGCAAAGCTTTCACACTCTCACTAACTGAATCTGGTCTAATAAAAATAATAATCTGAACTACTTTGTCTCCAAATCGCTCAGGGGATCTTCTTAGCTACTGATATAACTGTTGGGAGAATTTTGACTTTAGATGAAGTCAAAATTCGGCCTTGGCCCCTCTTACCTTAGGGACCTGTCTCTTATACACATCTAGATGTGTATAAGAGACAGGGCCTGTCCTGCATGGCTCGGTCTATGGTTCTGACTTTTTATTTGCCTGAGGCAGATCTCTGTGCTGTGCAAAGCTTTCACACTCTCACTAACTGAATCTGGTCTAATAAAAATAATAATCTGAACTACTTTGTCTCCAAATCGCTCAGGGGATCTTCTTAGCTACTGATATAACTGTTGGGAGAATTTTGACTTTAGATGATTTGTATATATATATTCATTTCATTCACCAGTTGCACTTATTTTTAAAACTTGGCTTTCAGTTTTTGTAATATTACCATCACCTGCAACCACAATATTGATTAATATTTATTAATTATCTGGTTTTCTGTCCCATATCAATCAGCATTACAACTGGTTAAGTCACACAATGAATGCACAATTAACTTGTGTAATTTGTTGGCAGAGGATGCGATCAACACCAGTAGCATAGAATTGTCATTGTTAGAGACAGGATGCTGGGCTCGATGGGCCATTGGCCTGACCCAGGTCACTATGGCACTTCCTATGTTCTTAATTAAGAGGCATGGGTTTATCTGTGATGATCTCTTGATCCCACTGTAATTTGCATTTCTTACTTTCTAATAACTTGTATATTATTTATCATTTATGACTTGTATACCTCCCACAGTGTGCCTGCTACTGAACAGTCATGACTAGAGACAGATCAACTCAGATATGAAATAAGGTACTCTCTCTTTTAATATGATTAGATTTTTATATTAATGAGTGGTTCTCAAGCTGGGGGAGGTAGATGGGGAAGGTATTCTCGAGGTGGGGGCACAAGAAAGAGGACAGTTGGTAAACACCTAGCTCCACTCAGACTGAGCTAGTGTGAATTTCTGAAATGATGGAGGGGCAAGTGGGACATGGTCAGACAACAAGTAGGAGAGAGAGAGAAGGGAAGCAATAGTAAGCAACAGGAGGCTGAGAAACGGGAGAGGGAGAAAGGTTTATGTATGTACATGTGGTGCATGTGGTGGGAGGAAGGGCCTCAAGTGCCACAGAAAAGAGGAAGTGGGGACTCATTTTATCTCTGGTCTAAAGCAGTGGTCAGAGAATGGCTGCTGGTGTGATTTAAGAATAATCCCACGACCCCAGACAGCAACAAGGACATGTCAAGTATATCAAGTCTTAGGTGGGATTGTGAACACATCTGCAAATGGCATGAACCCCCTTGTGGCCCCAATTCACAGTTTGGGAGCATTTGACCTAAAGCACAATATCATGACTCTGGCTCCCATATGAAAATGGTGTTCAAACACAGAGGGTTTACAATACAAACAGACAAACCACAAAAAGAATTAAAAGAAAGGAAGCAAAGTTAGCTCTATGCTACAGGGCTGAGGGAATGGAGGCTGAGAGTGATTGAAGTCACTTGCCCAAGATCACAAAGGGAAGCATACTTGTAGAACCAGAAACCAAACCCAAATCTCTTGGGTTTCATGCCCATGACTTAACCGCAAGGACATCATTCCTTTTCTGTGGGACACATACAGCACTATCAGCAAATTGTTTTGTTGTCGACACATCCCGGAAAGAGGGAAGGACACAAGCAGTGGGGGTTTGATGCCTACACTCTTTATTTAGCAAACAGAACTCTGGGTGGAAAAAAAGCCAAAGGCAATTTAGGGTCCAGTAATTATGCAAAACTTTAACTTTTAACTCAGCTTTAAAGGGGGAGATTCCAGTCTTGCTGCACCCTCAGGTACCTTCCCCACAAAAACTAGTAGGTAGGTCTCCCTCGCCACATCGTGGGTTAGGGAGGACTCACGTGCCCACCCCTAGGGACCGGGGCCAGGATGAGGTACAGAAGGCCTGTGGTTGCATAGGCTCCTTGGTACCCTCAAGTTTACCCTTCTCAGAACCATAATCCAGCATTCGCCACACCCTGCTTCTACATTGGAGGGGGGGGTGGTAACCAAAATGTGACTCTAGAGGTGAAATTACATGAGCTGCGGACAGCCCAATCCCCGCATGGCCCACCGGGGAAGGCAAGCACAGCTGCTACACGGTGGGGCTAGCACAGGAAGCTGGGCAGATGGTCACCCCACACAAGACAGTCAGGCAGATGAACCGCTGTTGGAGCTCCCACCACAGCTGGAGCAGGTCAAGGCACAGACCACACAAGCGGGCACCTGGCCCTGACCTACCTCTGTCTCCCAGTTCAACCAAAATCCTGCTCCCATCCATGATGTGGCACCACGTAACGGCAACAGCACCCACTGCTCAAAGCTCTGCCAAAGGTCCCCAAGCACTTGGGCTGCCATGCCTTGGGAAGCTTTACTCCATTTGGGGTAAGACTGTTACACGACACATCATTGACATTTTTCCAAGGGTATATTGCATAGCGGCTAGCTGCTCACCCCGTCATGCAGTGTGGGGTGGGGTGGGGGGAATCATCTGGTGGCAGCTGGGCATACAATTCACTGCATTGCATGGTCTGTCTGCCCAGAGTGGGTTAAGGCTGTCAAAGGCATATTATGTTACTGCACCCTAGGACTGCTGTAGGGTGAAACAAAAACTTCAAGTAATGGCAACTGAGTAAGAGATATGAACCTGAGGGTTCCAACGCATCCAGTTTGGAGGAGCTAGTGTCAGTTATAGTATTTAGAAAGAACTATTTATCCATATCACTATCAATAAGTGTTTAGGTCTACTGAGAGTTTTTTTAAAGCCATGAAAATTGAAAAGGAAACTTACTGGAAGTGGGAAGAAGCAAGCATTAAGAGGAACAGATATTAGAGAATAGTTCATGCATACAGGAACATAATCATAAGGGAAAGCAAGTCAAGGAACTATAGCTAGCAAGGGAAGGATAAAACAGTAAGAAGGGATTCCATAAGTACAGTAGAAAGAAGGACAAAGGAAAGTATAGGCCCATTGTTTATTTATTTATTTGGATTTTTACCTCTTCCTCTTCCCAAAGGCTCAGGGCAGCTTACATAAAAATACTGCATAAAAGACCCATACAACAAAAAAATACAACCACCCATAAAATGATGACACCCACTCAACTTCACCTCAAACCAACAATCTACCCCTGCCTGTCGAAAGCCTGATTGAATCAATATGTCTTACGCTGCCTTCGGAAGATGCACAAGGTAGGGCTTAGACACGGGATTCTCAGCCTGATGCTCGGGAGCCCCCGAGTGCTCGGGCAGTGTATGAATGTGCTCCCCAAACCAGCTGTCAGTAGTGCTCAGGAGCACTTTGAAACAGTCCTTCATCCATTAAACTCAATGGGAGATGGGGATTAATCAATGAATTATCTCAATTTCCACTGAGCTGAATTAAATTAAATTGCAGAGGGGAGACTTAATCTATGCATTTTTATGCAAATTAGGCAGTGCTCCCAGTAGTCACTTTTGTCAGTCCAGTGAGCATGACTGGAAAAAGTTTGAGAACCTCTAGCTTAGGCGAACCTCCAAGGGAAGGGAGCTCCAAAGCCATGGAGTAGCCACCGAAAACACCTCTCTGTGAGCTCGGGTTGTATAGACCTGGGCCAATGATGGAATTTGCAAGAGGGTGCTCTTGGCCGATCTTAGGGTTGTGAAGGGACAAAAGGAGGAAGGCGGTCCTTTAGATATGAGAGCCCAGGCTGTTTGGGGCTTTATAGGTCAAAACCAACCATTACTCAAGGGAGAAGGTAGGTTAGTTAATAACTGATGAGTAAAGTGTTCAAAGCATAATTCAAAATAATATTCCTTACTTGGCAAATTAGGATAAAATTAAAATGAAATTCAATAAAGAAAAATACAAAGTATTACACAAAGAAAAGTAAAATCAAATGTACACAAACAAAATTGGAGCCAAAAGAATCTGAAAATAATCTGCCATTTATGGTGGACCACAAATTTAATGACACAATCTTGCCAAAAAGTTAAATTTCATTTTGAGTGGCACTAGCAAAG
Organism: Sphenodon punctatus; assembly: GCA_003113815.1. NCBI lineage: Eukaryota > Metazoa > Chordata > Lepidosauria > Sphenodontia > Sphenodontidae > Sphenodon > Sphenodon punctatus. Next base: position 143,574 of record QEPC01001423.1, on the reverse strand, counting down.
TGTTGTATTCAAGACGCAGGGGCAATCCAAGGTCTGCATGCCAAGCATCACATGTGCACCTAGTGCATGTAATGTGAAAACATGGTGCACATCCAGTGTGTGCAATGAAAAGGATACACAACCAGTAACTGTAGCTGTGCCATTCTGTTTAGCACTGGTCGGGCATCACTTGGAGTACTGCATCTAGTTCTGAGCTTCACACCTTAAGTACGACGTTGACAAACTGGGGACAGTTCAGAGGAAAGCACTGAAGATGGAAGAGAGTTTGGAATAAAAGTCCTATAAGGAAAGATTGAAAGAATGGAGCATATTTAGTTTAAAGAAGGGAAGGACAAAAGGGGATAATATACGTTTTCAAACATGTAAAAAGCGGTTATAAGAAGAATGGTAACCAATTGTTTCCTGTGGCCACAAGAGGTAACGGGCTTAAAATGAAGGAGGAAATCTTCGTTTAAATAGCAGGAAGAAATCCCAGCCTGTAAGTCAAGCAATCAAACAAATTACCAAGGGAGGTTGTGGAGTCTCCGTAGTAGGAAGTCTTATTAGAACAGGTTAGATAAACAAACATCTGTCAGGGATAGTGTAGGTACAACTGATCCTGCTTAAGGACAGAAGGATAGAGTAGATGACCTTTCAGGGTAACCTCAGCTCTAAAATTCTGTGATGTTACAAGAGGATATTTGATGGCATGGTTTGTCATGTTCACTCAATAAAAAAAAAATGGTTTTTTTCCTTAAAATTTTCAGCATGGTCATTGTAAAGCAATGAGAAGTCACTTATAATCTTGAATGAGGTCTAGATTCATAATTATATGCTGTGTTTATAGCTGAAGAGAAACTGAATTACCTACACAGTATTATTTCAGTATAAATGTACAGGAAGACTCGACCAAAATTGATGACCTAGCGGGTGTCAAGCCTCTCTGACTGTATTATAGATGGAGAACATTTGAGACTCCAATTTATTGGTTTGTCAGAAACTTCAGTTATTTTCATCAAGCCAAGCCTTACATTAAACATTCCTCCCCTTAATTGGAACCATGCGGATACATTTGGGCAACGTCCATATTCCTTTTCAAATAAAAGGAGCACTTTGTTATAAATTCAGTGTATTTTACTTGTAAATTATATTTTGCTAGCAATTACAATTAAATATGAAGTTCACACTTAATAGCAAACCTTGTAATCATGAGGGAATAGTTCTACTTCCACAAACATCGTGGTCAGGGGTGCAGAGAGAAATCTACAGCTCAATTTTAATAATGAAATAAACAGTCTTGCTGGTGAGTAATCAAGGGGTTTTAATGAAGACGAGGCAGTGGAAAGAAAAAGATAGTTTAGCTCTCCCACCTGTTACTTTGAGTGTTAATAAATGTGATAGTGGAGCGTCACCATTATGACCTGGCCTGGGAAGCCACAGCCGATTCAGTCTGGACTGGGTTGGGCCACCCAACAAATGTGCCGGCGGCCAGGCCACCGGGGAGGGTGGGGACCTGCACAAATGTGTGGCTGGCCAGACCCACCCTGCTCCCAGCACCCGCCATGATGAGAAGCCATAATGGACCTGATCTGGGCTGGGTCATGGTGAGCTACAACAAAAATGATTGCCCACTGTGGCCTGTTTTGGCCTGATCGGGCAGACCTTACCCCGGGCTGTGACTCCAGAGGTCTCTGGGCTCACAGTCCGAGAGAGCCACCAAGATAACCCGGGGAAATCTCGGGTCAATATCTGGTGGCACCTGCCCAAAAGTTCAGGTGAAGTTTGGGCCAAAGCGTGACAAAGCCGGCCAAAGCAGCCCACCGTCACATTTGCTAACGCCCTTTGAGTCCCTTTGGAAGGTAAACACCCAACTCAAGGATTGTAGAAGGAGCTGGGAAGTGGTACAGGGGATTAGCATCTAGTTCTTTCATTGTCAGTAACATGTGAATCAATGGCTGTGGATGATGGCCTGATGTCAGATTTCTTGAAAAGTTTAACAACTTGATGCTGTCTTAAATTTACAAACAAGCTGTTCTTAATGTTTATTTCAAAAGCAGTAGATACTTTGCCTTTCAAGAAAGTCTCATTTGGCTTTTGATTTGGTCCTCCAAATACAAAAACATTGAGGTTTAGGTGGCATTTAGGTAACATTTGTACCTCATCTGTACATCAATCCAAGCTATTTATGAAGGGCAAACAGTTTAACAGTCTGTCCAGGCTTTGAGTAACGCATGGTCTATAGATCACCAAAAGGATAAATATAATTTTTTCTGCTACTAGACATAACACCACCTACTTAATTTCAGCTGTAAATATGAAGTTCCCCATAACGTTTGTAAATGCAAACCAATAAGCCATACTTCTTCATGGATTGGCTCCTGAAAAGTCATGGGGAAGAATAACATGAGTTTCCTACCAGTGTGTAGCCACAGTTATGTCTAGTACACATTGGATTTCCACTTCTCACGGTTTGAACCCAAGAGTTCAATTTTCTTTCTTTCTTGAGATTTTTACCCCACCCTTCCCCTGGGGCTCATGGTGGCTATGGGGGGCTCAGGGTCAATCTGTGAGAAGCAGCAACCCTAGATAGCAGCCCTGTTCAACTTATAAAAAATAATGGAAAATGACCAAAATAGTGGGAAAGTTAATATGTTTAGGTGTCAAATGAATCTCAGCGAATACCCTTCTTCTGATGGAAACAGCACTCACCAATATTTGTCATTTCAGGACTATCTTCCATAGTGTTACTGCTATTACAGAAGGGGTTGGAAGAAGGCTGTCTGTTACACTGCATTTCATTGGACTGACAAAAAATTAAAAAATCGGGAATAAGGAAGGGAGGGAAATTATTTGTGAGTTTTGCACTACAACTAAACCGGCATTCTTTCTCATGAACACTTTATGAAAAGTTATAGGGGATTAGAGGTGTGGAAGAGGAAACAGGCACAATAGCACGTATAGATGGCTTTGCAGAATACAAGGCACATCATGTGCCACCTGTCAGACCCACAACATAGTTCAGACTAACTGGGCATGTTGCATCAAGGAATACGGAGTGCGTGAGAGCTGGCAACAGCTGGTGGAGGAAGATTACTGAATACCTGGTCTAAACACACAGATGCAGTAACCTTTGTATCACTGGCTAAGTGATCATGATGACATCACAAAATTCAGCACACGAGATGTGAATTGGTTTCAAATTTTTAGAATTTGAAATTTGCCAATGGATTATGGGATTTGGAGTGATTTTTTATTCAATATTAATTAAATAATTTTATATTTATAAATTAAATGTTTAGTGTTTGTTATCCTGATTACTAATATTTGATAATTCAGTTACTTGGTAAGTTCTTACTGGTTGCTGATGGTCTCATGGCGGAGAGTGGTAGCAGCTTCTCATGCTAGGAGCAACTCCTTCGTAGTAAAAGTGGCTTGAAATGATTGTTTGGTAGTTTGAAAAGTTTGTTCATATATGTGTGACTGTTTTCCTGTAGTCTCCTGTATTTGATTTTCACTCTCCCCACTATATTAATTTTTTTTCACTGAACATTATTTTTCTGATTTAAGAGGGCTTAAAAGCTAGCTTTCAAATATATTTATTTTATTTATTTATTTA
>QEPC01001423.1:127504-139494 GCA_003113815.1 Sphenodon punctatus | reverse complement strand
CCTTTAATTTTTTTTTAACACATGAAGAATAATATTTATAGAAAACAATCATACTTTACAGTCTTATTATTAAACCTTTGTGACTCTGCCCCAGGGAATTATATGAGAATGGCATCCTAAACTGGTATTTTTGTAATTCTCACTATTGTATTTTTCTTATAGTTTCTCCATGCTGACTTGCTAAACTCCACCATTTTAGCTCAGAACCGCTGTCTTGTCTTCCAACAGACCACTAACCACTTCCTCCAGTCAAGCTTTTTCTGTTTTTAGAGTCCACTCCTGTCTGTCTCCACGGCTTCTAGGTCTCCTAGGAACACGGTGGGGACCATCTGTTTAAATTACAGATGGGTGAATCTTGCGGAGTCTGAGGCACTGCAAACCTCTTGAACTATTTGCAGTTTCCCCAAACTACTTCAAACTCACAAACTTTTTTTCAGTTCGTGTTATTTGACTCCATGTTTTCTCAAGGTTGATTACATTAAAAAAAAAACACAATGAAAATTGGTTTTTCTAGTTAAGGCAAATCTTCTGTATATTCATATATCAAGTAAAGAAGAACAATTAGCAAGCTATCAAGAGCTGAGCTAATACAATAAAAAAGCTAGCACTGTGATCTAGTGGAAAAGCAGGAGACCTGGATTCTAATCCTGTTTTCATGATTTATTGTGTGAGCTTGTCCAAATCACCTGTTAGGCACTAAAGAAATATAAACAATAAAATTGGTGAGCAGTGCCAGATCCAGATATTTGCAAACTGTGCAGCTATATAGGGTCCCATATGTTGGGGGGGCCACAGGAGCCTCCCAAAACATATATAAATAAATTTAAAATGACAACATGACTGCGAGAAACACTGGTGTAAAATATGTCTGAGACTGTTTTCTTGCAGTCTTCTGTATTGGATTTTCACTCTCCCCACTCTCTTTCGTTCTTTCCACTCTTTTCTCTAGTCTCTCAGAAGGTGATCAAACACAAAATAGCATCCAAAACAATGCTTACACATACAAGTAGTACAATGCTTACACATGCCAATCATGTGGATAGCCCAACTGATGTCAATGGGTAATTTCAGACATGCTGGGCCTCCAGGCCCAACATGCTCTAAACCCGAACCGGGATCAGTCAGTGATGAAGCCGGCCATCCTTTAGACATGTCGGCTTCATCACACAGGGGAATCTCTGAGGGGGCAGGGCCATGCAGCCACACTCCCACATTCGCCCGCCCTCAGGGAGACGGGCACAGCGGCCAATGCTCAGGAACGGGGTACGGTAACACACATTACTTTTGCCCCTTTTCTGATCGTGGTTCAGTTAACGATGGTTCTGGGGTTCCTCAGAGGGTAATTTCAGATGTTACAAAAATGCATGTCACCACAGTGAACCCCAGTGGATTCCCTGTGGTGACAGTGTTTCCTTGAACGTCTGTTTGGTCCCGACCAGAGGTTTACCATGGTGAACCGCTGGCCAGGATCAAGCTTGACCATGGTTCTCTACCTCTGTGGTTAGAGTGGCCACGATCCGGGATGGGCCAAAAGTAATGTGTGTTACCTTTGGCCCATCCCGGATCGTGATCCAGACTGCGATATGGGATGGGGCGCAGCGACCTGATTGGCTGCTGCGCCCGCCCATCTCCCCGAGGGCAGGTGGTCAGGGGAGCGCAGGGGGGCGGGGCTGTGCTGCCACACATTGCGCTGCGCAGCCCTGCCCCTCCTCCGATCCCTGGTAGTGATCAGGCCGGCACGTCTAAAGGACGGACGGCCTGATCACAGACCGGGATTCGAGATGGATCACGGTCAGGGGTTCAGCGTGGCGGGCCTCCGGGTCCATCACATCTGAAATTACCCAGAACCATGGTTAGCTTTGCACCCCACCAGAAATTCACCATGAACATCTGGCGGGGCTCAAACAGACGTGCCACCTATCACAGTCACCACTCTGGATCCACTGTGATCCAGTGTGGTTGACTGTGGTGGCGTCACATCTGAAATTACCCCATAGCGACATCCCTAGTACACATTTAGAGACAGGACCTTAAATTTGACTTTTTTACTTTATGAGACAGAGGGGACAATTCTAACCTGTAGAAAGCAAGGAGAGTTTTGCCATTGACCTTTGTGGGTTTACTTTTAGTGCTCACAATTCTTCAGAGCATATGTTCAGAGTAGACATGAATGCCGAAATGAATATTTGTCAAAATAAATATTTTCATCACATTCACCCTATTCATTTTATTTCCAGTAAAACAAATGACAGCGATTCATTTCTGTTTTGTCCCAGTAACCATTTGGTTTATTTCATTTCAATTTTTCTTTTCTTTCATTTATTTTGGTGTTTCATCTTTTCCAGATATTTCGGCATTTTGGTCACTTTCATATGCTGCACATACACAGTAGTACTAATAGAGCTGAAACAAAAGTAAACGAAATACCAAAAAGACTGACATAACCAAAAGGAAATACTGAAATATACTAAATAAATAAAAACCAAAACAAAATACCAAAATAAATGAATATGCGAATAATTGTTGCAGATATTGTTTGGATATTCAAAGAGCTATCTGAAAATGCAAATAATATCCACAATAGCAAATCCACTATTCACTTCAGCCTTAGTTTGGTACTTTCCTAAGCAGAAGGACAGTGTGGCATCCATGAAACCTTCCTGTCATGGAGGAGTTGGACCACAGAACAGCAGCAGACGCGGCATCACAAAAACAAAGAATTCTTTTCAACTCCAAATACCAATTTCAGGCCCAAGCCTCCACCACTAGGGTGAAGTGACTCCTTTGTTTTACAACTGCACTTTACTATCCGATTACTTCTGTTCTTTAAACAATTCTGCTTCAGTTAAAGAATTTTTTTTGAATATTTCTTAATAGAAACATAACCTTTGTCATGTGTTATAATATGAATAGCCTAACAGCTAAACAGTATATTCCAACTGGAGTTTGTTGACATTGATAAACCACTCAGGTTTCACTTTTGCGGTTCACATTATCATTAGACCAGTTCACCAGAATTACAGTTGTATTGTGTACGGGTGGGCATGTACGTTATTCCATATGACTATGATTACTAAACATAAAGTTCTGAGATTTAGAGAAATAGAAATCCTTATAAATGTGATGATAATGCCATAGATTAGTGAAACTCAAAGAGAATTAAATTTCAGATTGACTCTTCATTGCTTATGCAGCTTTTTGAAGTTCTCAGTTTAGACACAGAACGCATACTATCTGTCACGTTTACTTTTATATATTGCAAAGGCTTTCAGCATTTACCTGAAGTGTCAGAAGAGCAGCAGTTTGCCAGTGTATGAACACCAGAAAGACAAATTGAGTGAATCACAAAAGCAATTTTATAGTTCAAACCAATTTAATCTCAAAAACGAAACAAACAGTATAAATAATAAATAGAAACCTAGATATCCAGGATCCTTTCGGTTTTGATAATTGTTAACACTGGGAAATATTTTATTTTAAAATATACATTTACCTTGTCCTTTAACTTGACAACAACTAAACAGGCTGTATTGTGTGTGTTTGTGTTTCCTTCAAAATGAAATTTGTTTTGACATGTATTTCTTCTAGTCTGTTTCAAAAGAATCCAGGGGCTATATGAAAAATGACTTACATTCCTTGGTAATTTACTTCTCATTTAATTTGATGACTGATTTTAAACATTTTCAAACAATTAATTGCCATTTGTGGGCAGCTCTTATGCTTATCACGGCATACCCCAAAGTGAAAGGAATTGCAATAAAAACTCAACCTCTAGTTGGGGTAGATGGAAGAGAAACGCACCACTTAATCCTTTTCTCATGTTTACATAAACTAGTAGTAATTACTTGCACCACTGCTTACCTGACTAGTGCAGACATTAAACTGATACATTGGCTTCTGGCTTCAGCCTGTGAGTTCCTTAAAATGGAAGTTATCTGTAACACGTATTAGATTTCCAGATTTCATTTTTGCATTGAGTAAAGAATTACAAAAAAACAAAACAAAAAACGCTGGCAGAAAAATTGCACAAGCCAGTTTTCTTAGACCACAAATGGAGAATGATATAGAAAGGACTGCTGCTGCAATTAATTTCCCAACCCCCACCAATGATTTCACTGAGTTATCATTAGTCTAATGCCAGAACACCATCGTAGATCTCAAATGGCCCACTGCATCCAGCTGTTCTGCCCATTTATTTACATCCATTAGGGCAGACTGTGTGTCTACCTTAAAAACATAAACTTTCTCCTGAACTAGGTTATTTTTTTAAACCTCCATACTTTTGGCAGAATACTGTAAAACTGTCCACCTGATTTAATTCATTTCCCCAGTCTTATTCCCTCTGTTTAGTTATGAATTAATAGGAGAGGGTTATCTTACTTCTTTCCCACTTAAGAGTTTTTGCACCTAAGAGATCAGAGACTTATCTGTGGAAGTTGTGCTGGCAGTGTCAAATACAAATAGCCTTCTTTGCAGTCACAGAGCTGACTTTTGCAAACTGATGGTTCCATCACAGCTTCAACTGGGTATCTAGCAAGTTGGGCACTCAGTCAAATCTGGGGTGCCTGACTTGTTCTGCTTTGTTCTGGCACCAACTGGTACCCGAACATGACTCGACGGGCTCCTCAAGCTGACTCCCCTCGCCACTGGGCTGCCAATCCTCCAGTCCTGTCGCTGATGATCACTACTTGCTACTCCCTGCTCCTTCCCGACCTGCGTGCTGCCCAGCTGAGATAGGGACTGCCCCACTCCGCTTTTTCTGAACAGGGGAAAGGGGAAGAAGGAGCCCTCTTCCCACCTGCGTGTGCCCCCCTAAAAGGTCCCCCTGGGAATGGGGGAGCCAAAATGTGGATATGCACAAGACTCATGTGCACCTCTGATATGAGTCCCCCTGGGAACAGGGGACCCATTAGGGGAGTGCACACAGGTGGGAAGAGGCCTCCTTGCTCCCCACCCAGCCACCTCACCCACATACAGAAAAAGCCAAGCAGGGAAGTCCCTAGCTCAGCTAAGCAGTGCTTGGGCCAGGGAGAAACAGGCAACAGCAAGCCTCAAGCAGCAACCAGGACCAAAGGAACAGCAGCCCAGTAGTCAGGGCAGTCAGCTGGGGAGCCGCGGGTGCCAGGATCAGCATCCTTGGGCATCCCTATAGGACAAATAAACCCATCTGGTCTCATTATTTCAGACTCCATTCTTGATATCAAAGGACTGAATCTCGTTTTCCCACAGACTAGTATTTTAGGCCCTGTGACTGCTGCTTTGGGGAAATGGTAAACATGGCCAATGATTCATCTCCACTATTGCTAAATCTGGATCCACAGTATCAATCTGGTCTTGCTGTGTATGTGGTGACATCTAAACCTATGCACTAGAGCTGAAACAAAACATCCTCGGCAAATATTGTTTCTCATGATTTTACCTAATTCAAATTGTATCTGCCAAAATAAAGAGTAACTGCTAATTGGATCCATCTTCATTGGATATCGGGTTTGGATATTCAGTTATTTTGGTACTATTAGTGTTATTGCACATGTGCAGTAGCCAAAATGGAGCAACCGAATAAAAACACAACCAAAAAGCAGATAGTTAATCCATAACTGAAATGGATATTTGCATATCCAAAAATGCCATGAATGAATGAATGAATGAATGAATGAATACCAAAAGCTAGCTATCCAAAAATGCCAACACTATCCATGAATACAAAATCCACTATTTATTTTTTTCAGTACTAATATATACCCCTTTCAACATGCAGACACAAATCTCATAAGCCTTAAAATATAATTGGAGACAAAAACGTAACTACTCAAACTGGTGCTTTCTTATTCAGCATTCCAGCTCTTAATTATGGAAAGAAAGTGTTTAAAGTGAGCAAATTTGATCTGGAGTCAGAGAAAGATAATAAATAAGGAACCCCATGGTGTCTAACTAGAACTGCTCTTTAATGTAAGTTATACTTGACACATACATAAACAAGAGAAAATTATGTATATCATTTATGATAATGTTTTAGTGCTGAGTACTGAAAAATAAATGGAAAAGCACTTAATAATCAAGTCATACTTGAGTAATACTCTCCACTCAGTGATTTCTTTATTGTAAGAGAAGACACAGCCATGAAATTGCTTTGAAAAGGTGACACCCAAGTGATTAATAGCTGTCATGTACACACGTGCCATTAACAGTTAGGATGTTTGCTGCTGGCTGAAATAAAGTTATCCCCGCCCCGCCTCCCAAAATCCAAAGAGTTGAGATAAATATAGGAAGGGAAGGTGGAGAAGGATTAAGATGCTCATGTTTATTTTTTCATTTAACTAAAAGACTTTGGCTTTATTCTGGAGTGAAGTAGTCTGCTCATGAAAATTTATCCAGACTATGGAAATGTTCAAAGTAAGTATGCACGATGGCTTTCCAACAGTGTCAACAAGGGAAAGGGAAATCAACCCTCTAGAGGTTAATATAAATATACATATCCAAAAGAAAATCCAGTGGCCTTCTATAACCCCTTAATGTCCTGGATGGCAGCTGCCTTGTCTAGTCACTCAAAACAAAGCTTTGAGGTGGTTATTAGAGAAACTGGGTTAGTCTCATGGCATCAACAATTGTGGAACTTTTGGGGCCCTGCTTAGCTTAGGGCCAAAACCCTGTCATATACTGCTCCTCATGTTGTTCCACAATACAAAGCTTATCTCCCAATCTGGAGAAGTAGAGCCAGGAGGAGACACTACTGTGGGGTGTCAGAGCATCAAGACGGTAGAAGAAGCCAAGTAATTACTCAGGATTATTTCTTGGCACCTGATAATTGCTCGTGCATATTAGGGTAGGGGAAGAGAGCAAGAACCACAGATGCTTGTTTTATCATCTTCCCTGTGCCTGTCCAAGATAGAGGGCCCACTGTACTAACAAATAGTAAGAGATAATAGTCCCAACCCAATAGGTTTACTTTTCTAATAGCCAGTAGTATCTGAAATAGTATCTCAGTTCTACAAAAGGAGAACCAAGGGACACAGATTAAACCCTTTATGAGTTTCCCAGGTTTACACAGGATAGTAAAAAGCAGAGCTAGGAACTGAACTCACCACCATCACCCTCAACTTCCAGGTTAGTGTCTTAATTATAAATCTCAGGGCTAGCATGAATCTTGAGTGAATTCCATTTACAACTAATTTGATCCATTCATTTAGCTTTGAGCGAAATTGAGATGGAGTTGGTATTTGCTTCTTGCTTTCTTTCCTTAACCAAATCTTTCATTCACTTATTTTGATTCAGTCACTTTGCTTACTTCAATATTCCATTTTTGGTACTTCCGTTCACTTTGCTTGAGTAGTGTTGCACAGTATGGTGCACAATGTGTTAACAGATGCGTGATGGCAGTGGTGTCAGCAGCCCGGCCCAGAGCGGAAAACCATGGCATAAACGATCCAAGCCAGGTCACTGAACAGGCGTGCCTGTGGTCAGGGCGACATCTGCTGTGAGGGCTTTGCTGGAACTGTGCCCTGATTGGACTATCTGCTGCTGCTTCTGGGCTGCCCATCCTCCCCCACCTAGCTCCCATAAAAGGACCTCCCTGCAGGAGGAAGCTGCTGTGGGGGCTTTGGTGGGACTGGGACTGTGCCCTGATTGGACCATCTGCTGCTGTGTCTTGGACCCATAACAGGAGCTCCCTGCCCTGCAGGAGGAAAATTCACTGGGGGCTTTGCTGGGACTGGGCCCTGATTGGACCATCTGCTACTGCTTCTCGGCTGCCCATCCCCACTCCAGTCCCCACATGAGGAGCTCCCTGCCCTGCAGGAGGAAAATTCTCTGGGGGCTTTGCTGGGATTGGGACTGTGCCCTGATTGGACCATCTGTTGTCTCTTCTGGGCTGCCCATCCTCCCCGCTCCCATAAGAGGAACTCCCTGCCCTACAGGTGGCTGCCAGTGCATGGCTGTTGCCAGTGCGTGGCTGCCAAAGGCAGGCACCAAAGGTGTTGGCTGTTCGCAGGCCTGTTTAGGGGCAGGGGGCACAGGATTGGTCATAGTAAACTGTTTTAAATTGTTTTTAGGACTGGAGGTTGTAGTGGGTGGAGGGAATGGCTGGGTGGGAGGAGTATGTATGGTTTTTTTGGAAGAGAAAGGGGTGTAAGTGTGGAGAGATGGGAGTGGGGTATGGTGCCATTACCCACCTGTGAGAGGGGAGGGGTATAGCCAGGGTTATGGGGGTGCCACAGCCCCCTATTGATAAGAGGGGGTATGGGCATAGATGGAGGGTAGAGAATTGTGCCATGACCCCCTTTTGAGAAAGGGGTGTAAGCATAAGGGATTAGGGATGGGTTGGCGGCATGGGATTGCCACAACCATATGAGGGGGTGAGCATGAGCAAGGATGGTGAGAGTAGTATTGTGACATGACCCTCTTCTGTGAGGGGTGTGTGCAAGCACAAGGGGTTTTGAATATGGATTGGGTAGGGGAAGAGGGTGGGTTGGGGGAGAGGGGGCATCCCCTCCTGCCTGTTTTTTGAATCCACCTCTGGGGGCACTGGGAACCCTATCTGACTACCCCCTCCCTGGGTCTTTTGGGGATCTTTCATTATTGTGATCTTTGGGGAGAGTGGGTTGACAACCAGGAGCTGGAGAGGGGGGACCTGTGGGGAGGGGAGCAGCTATTGGGGTCGTTCTGCGGGGCGGGGGTGTGTGTGGATGGGCCATTGGGACTATCGGGAGAGGCACTTGCTGTCTGTTCCCTTGTCTCACTTCCCAGTGCCTGGAGACTAACAAGGGAAATTTTACCCTGTTGATCATGTTAGATCTTTCGTTTGCCTTTGATACTTCTGTTGATCACGAGGTGCTGTTGACACAACTGCAGGCCCTGGCAGGGAAGAATGGGACCACTCTTGAGTGGTTCCGCTTCTTCCTGTTGGGAGGTTCCAGAGCGTGGTGATGGGTGATTGATTATCATTCTCACAGGACCTAGCCTGTGGGTTTCTGTCGGGTTCTGTTTTGTCTCCCCTCCTGTTCAACGTGTATATGAGGCCACGGGGCAAGGTCCTTTGGAGGTTTGGGGTGAAGTGCCATCAGTTTGGTGATGACACCCAGCTCTACCTCTCTTTTTCATCCATCCCAGGTCCTGCAGTCTCAGTGCTTACCCGATACCTGGCTGCTGCCGGGGACTGGATGAGGATGAACCGACTGAAGCTGAATTCAGAAAAGATGGTTACCCAGCCTTGTGATCTAGAAGGGGTTTGGGACTCCTGTTATTGACGGAGTCCGATACCCTTTGGTTATTCAGGTTTGTAGCCTTGGAGTGCTTTTTGACCCCTTGCTGCGCCTGGATTGTCAGATTGCAGCAGTGGCCAGGAGCGCTTTTCACCAGCTCCATCTGGTGAGGAGGCAACAGCCTTTTCTTTCTGATCTGGCTGTCATCCATGCTTTCTTCACCTCGAGGCTAGATTATTGCAATGTGCTCTACATGGGGCTGCCCTTGAAGACTTCAGAAGCTGCAGCTGGTGCAGAATGTGGTGATTTGGCTCCTTTCGGGGATGAGTCACCAGGAGGACATTACACTGGTGCTCTGAAGTCTGCACTGGCTCCCTATAATTTTCTGGGCACTATTCAAGATGTTGGTTTTGACCTCTAAATCCCTAAATGGTCTGAAAGACTGCCTGTCCTTCCATGTCCCATTGTGGCCCTTGTGATTGTGCATGAGTGCTTTCCTGTTGGTGTCATCTACTAGCTTTGCTCATGACAAGGACTCACAATGGGGCATTCTTGGTGGCTGTTCCAGTACTTTGGAACTCCTTTACCCAAAGTTTCATTTGAGCCCAGGCCTGACCGTTTTCTGGAGGTGGTGTAAAACCTTTTATTTTAAAAGGCATTTGCCGGGCAGGGACAGGGGCGAGATGGCTTGTTGTGATAGGGAGGTGGTATTGGGTGGGTTTTGTGGGGGTTTTAGGATTGTTTGTATTAGTTTTAAATATCTGTATGTATTGTAAGCTGTCCTGAGCTTCTGGAAAGGGTGGCATATAAATTCAAATAAGACCTTAACCTGGGCTGTGACCTTGAAGGTTTTCCAAGGTCACAGTCTGGGTTAGCCGCTGACACAGCCCAGGGCAATCCTCAGCCAACATCTGGTGGTGCCTGCACACACGTGCAGGTGACGTCAGGGCCAAAGTGGGAGACAGTGTGCTATTGTCACATCTGTTTTTATGCAATGATGCTATTGCACTACTAATTACACTGTTTTTAGATGTTTTATGCGTTTTCTTGTTGTACACCGCTCCGAGCTGCCTCTGGCAGGAGGGGGTGGCATAAAAGTTGAATAAAACAAATAAATAAATAGCATTAAAAACCGTACTGTTGCACAGCAGTACCAAAACAAAGCCAAAACAAAAGTATCAAAAACAAAATATTGAAGTAACCAAAGTGTCTGAAATTAACAAAAACACTGAAATAACTGAAGTCACCGAATTAGAAAAAATAAATTTTGCATGGGCATGTAAGATGTATTTGGATATTCAGCCAACCATCAAAAAATGCAAATAATTTCCAAGAATGCAAAAAGGTTCATTCATTTCAGCTCTAAAATCTGCCCTTTTGTTTTTAACTCACAGAAGACCCAGAAAAGGGAGGAACTACATATTAGATCAAATAGCACAACTGGTTTTGAAAAAGGATTGGCAAAAGCTATGGAGGATAGGTCCGTAAATGGCTATTAGTCAAGTTGGCCTCGGGATGTTAGTTAAGTTGGCCATGGCTTACTCCATTTATCACCTGTTTGTACACTTCTCTGAAGCAATCAAACTTGGGCACTGTCAGAGAGCGGATGCCGAGCTAGATGAACCATTGGTCTGGCTAAGTACGGCAGTTTTTACATTCATAAGTGTTGGAGCTCATTCGCACAACTTCTTAGCAGCAGGAAAGGAAACATACAACACAGCCCATTCTGCGTTCCCCCACTGTCGTCTAGTGGTGTGAAAGGAATTTGCAGACACAAGCAAACACATGCAACCATGCGCTGCTGTCCAGTCACAAAAAACCTCACTCAATGATGAGAGCTACTTCCAAATATTTAAACTACACACCCAATTCTTTCATTTAACACACTATCACGTTAGTGAAAACACATTTTGGAGGTTGGGATGATGTTTGAACCGAATTTAATACATAACTGCTGCATGTTTTCCCAAGGGAATTTTACCAATACCATATGAATACTTCAGCAGTCACATATTCTAACTAAACCACTGGGTCCAGAAAAAATTCACATCAATGCATCATATGTGAATCAAAATAAAAGTCAAAATAAAATCCCATGGTGATGTAAAGAATGGGGCATGAAAGTTACACATTAATAATTATTATTTATATAGTGATTTAAGTGGTCAAAGTGCTTTACAATCCTTATCTAATTTCACATATGCTCTCAGTCAGAAAACAGGTTTAAATGACATAGCAGTATCAGTTGCAATTACTTGGCATTTCACAGCTTAGCCCCATTCTATCCACTCCTCCCCCCTTACTAAGCAATTTGCTTCCTTTTTTGTCTTTATTTGCATAAGAACATAAGATATGTCATACTGGGTCAGACCAATGGTCCATCTAGCCCAGCATCCTGTCTCCAACAATGGCCAATCACTGAAGCACCCAACAGGTCACAATGGGGGATCCATTTCCTGTTGTTTTCCCCCAGCTCTCGTCATGTTCCCTGATCCTGTCTGCTAATAGGAGCGTGCGGGGACCTCTGTCTAACATCCACTTACCTGCCTCACTGCTGCGGGGGCTGAGAAGCTCTGCCGCCGGCGGGGGGGGTGTGCCTCGGTGCTACGCTGCCTGGCTGCTCTGCTGCTGCTGCCCACACCATCGTTGCCGCTGCCTGCTGACCTGCAGGGAGAAAGAACAAGCCGTGAGTTGGGGGGCTAGGGGGGAATCGCAGAGGCCAGCCACGTGGGTTGGCCTGTCCCCTCCCCCCCCACCCGGAAGTAGCGGGGGGTTTAAAAACCCCGGGACAAG
>QEPC01001423.1:77018-93091 GCA_003113815.1 Sphenodon punctatus | reverse complement strand
CCTCTGGGTCTTACTCTGTTCTTTTTGAAAACAAAAAGCCAGGCTGGGCAGGGTGGGTGGGGGGTGTCCCCCCTTCCACCCGCGCAGCCTGGGAGGGGGAGGGGGAGGGATATTTCATTGGTTTCAATGGGGACACAGCGCCCCATTGAAACCAATGAAATAAATCCGGTACCGGCATACCGGATTTAATCCGGGAATCTGGTTTTCGTGGAACCGGTAACCGGTAAATCCGGTAGCCGGTAATGGGCCCGGGGTCCCACCACTAGTAATTAATAAAAATGTCAAAGAAGGCAATAGATGACTCTAGTCCACATGGGTGACAGTACCATTTAACCAGGCCATTTGTCACCTGGAACAACTCTGCAGGATGAGACTTTGCAGATGCTATGATAGTGGAGAAGAAAGCTTTCTTTGCCACCATCACAGTCACAGCATAGTCCTTCAAAAATTATGCATGTCGCAATTGTTCAGCTTTAGTGCAAGTCAAGTGCCACCTGCACTCTATCTGCCTACCATTCCTCTTCAACTGCCTCATTCCTCATATACTAGGACTATGCTGTCACAGTGGTGGGAGCAGACATCTGGATGCAACTTTGTCAACAGTTGTGGTCAAGATGCCATTCTACAAGACAACCAAGTAATCAACAGAGTAGCTGTCGAGGTCAGTGGGTAAATCCCCCAGAGCATTCTGGAAACCAATTGGATCCATTAGTCTCTGGGAACAAATCAACCTAACCGGTCCACTGACCAAATGGGAGGATAGGAGGGCAGAGATCTGGGCCTTCAGAAGGCAATGGTCAGACCACGACATTGGTGTTGTAACACCACCCACAATAATTGGAACAGTGTTTTCAGGCCAGTGCAAAACATCAAATCCAATGTGTGTTCTGCAGGTCAGATATCAGGTCAGATATTATTTGAGATAGACCCATGGTTGTCATGAAGGCCATGAAGTCCTGTGGCCCAAAAGGTTAGTCTCAGCACATATGTTGAAGTCATCTAAGACTATAAGTTTGGGTGACCTCAAGACCAACTCGGAGAACAACTCAGCCAGCTTAGTCAGGGAGTCTGCTGCACCAACAAAATCCCCAGTCTGTTCCCAGCCTCCAGCACACTCTATATTGGATGAGTTAGACAAAGGATACCTTTGTAAGACCCGAGTGTCTTTATAGATCACCACCACTCCCTTGATCCTAGGTTGGTACTGCACTGAATACCCAGCTAGCAACATCTGGGACAATATAGGCCCAAATGGCTCATCCAACTATGTCTCTGTAATTAATATGAGGTCAGCGTCCTCACTCTGAATAAGATCAAAGATGGGAGATGTTTTATTTGTCATTGACTTTGCATTAAACAGATCGGGGGTCCCACTAGCCTCAACCCCCAAATATCCAAAGATTGGAGGGGAGTGGGACATGGGAACAGACACTAACTGCCTCTCCCAATATCCCTGATGGCTTTTCTTCTGCCCTACTCTCTCCGCCCCCTTCCAAACCGCCCGGCCTCTCTGGCTCCTGATTACCAATCCCCATCCCCCAAAGATGATAATCTTCAAGGGGCCAGCAAGGCCCAAGGGGAATGGGTGGCTGGACAGTACTCCCTGAGCCCAGCATCCCGGACCAGACTGATTGGCAAATAAAGCAGGTGGGAGAAACCCCCCATGCCCCCAACCCAAACCTATCCTCCTCAAGGAGAGCCTCTTCCCTTCCACCCACAACTCATCCCAACCACACCAGTTTCCCCTATCCCAATAAAACCCACACTCTTCACCCTCCATGCACCTACCCCCTCTCACAGAGGGGCCCTGGCATGAAGACCACCTTCTGTCACTCATGCCTGTACTGCCGTCTCACAGAGAGGACAGAACGCAAACTCAGGGGCAGACTGTCCATAGGAAGTACAGGGAAAAATCCTGGTTGGCTGCTGGCTCATGGAGCTGGTCCAGGTCAAGCCGGGGCTGGTGCCGGTGGAGCTGGGCTGAGCTAGGCCAGCCCAGCCCAGGAGCAGTTGCCAGACGGCCCATAAACTGGCTCCCCCTCCCCTCCCCCCCCAGCTGCATTGGGTGGGTGCGGGGCTGCCAGTTGCATCCCTCCTCTTTCCCAGCCTAAGATGACTCTGGTGGCAGCGGCGGCACTGCGGCAGCTTCTTGCATGCAGTAGCGTGCTCTTTAGCTGCTCCTTCTGGACGCTTCCCAGCCCCTCCCAACAGGGCCTCCAAGAGCGACGCGGTTGGATGACATCATCTGGCATCATCTGGCCACTCTGGAAAGCCCTGTTGGGAGGGGCTGGTCAAGAAGCAGCCAGAAGAAGAAGTTGAGAGCAGATGTGTGCAAGAAGCTGCTGGACGGGGTGGGGTGGCGGGGCAGTCCAGACAAAGGGAGCCTCCCGGGAGCTCGGGGCTCAGCGCTGCCAGCAACAGGGAGCACATCACTTCTGGCAGCGCGGGGAGCATGTAAACACTCCCTGCGCAGCTTTTCTCTAGATGCGGGAATCAGGAGGCACTTTTCAGCACCTCTTTTAAAAGCGGCCTTAGTCTTTAAACTCATTCAGGTTTTGGCTTCTCTTCAGGGCTGGATTAAAAAACACCAACAAGGTCCTTCAAATGTACTTTTAAAAATAATGCTAGAGCCGTGATTGCAATGATGGCCAGCGACTTCCAGCTTGTCTAAAAGCTCCCCATGTGACTTTTCTCAAAGCGCGTTTTTCAACGTGTTAGATCCTGCCACTCATCTACAAGCTGCCTAAGCTTCCTGCTCAACACACCATACATGAGAATTGACCTGGTTGGAGCACTGTGGAGAACTCAGTGCTTTTTCTAATGAAGACACAGTGTTTATGTAGACACAAGATATAAATTCTCCAGCATGATTATTTAAAGAAATATATGTATGCTCAAATAAAGATGCATCTACATACACACACACTCTTTGTGGGCGCACAATTCACGCTGACATTAACAGAAGATACGTGCAGGGTACATCTCAGCAGTATGAGAATGACTATGAACTGGAAGAAGACATTCATTTATTTATTTAAATTTCTATCCCACCCTATCCCAAAGGCCCAAAGACATTATCCTGTTTGCTCAAAAAAGCAAAGTTCTCCCTGGGTAGTAATGCTTGTAAACTTCACAGTTAATACATTTGTTCCATAACGATTAATGTTACAGTCACAGCACAGGCTACGGGTGAAAACAGACATAATGCTAACTCCACTTTAACACAATTTTAACATTTCTTATGCATGTTGCAGGGCTGTATTTGTGCCCTATGCAACCCTGTAACATGCATAAGAAATGTTAAAGCAATGTTAAAGTGGAGTTAGCGTCATGCTTGTTTTCACCCTAAGTCTGGGTTTGTATTTTACCAAGCCATTATTAGTGGTGGTGGGGGGTGTTACTTTAAACAAAATATATCCTGTTATTTTTTTTCAGCTTGGCATAAGCCAATGTTTATTTATTTCACCATTTTTCTACCCCGCCCCCTCCTGCTCACAGAGCAGCTCGGGGCAGCTCCCCATCCCCATCTCCCTCTGATGGCCTGGCAGAACAGCCAGGTCGTACACTGTCTTCGAAAAAAAGCGGGCCTCCATTGGGAGGACATTCCACAGCTTGGGAGCGGCCACCGGGAATGCCCTCCCTATCATCGCCACCCAGGAAACCGGGGTGACTTCAAGTCGGGCATCCCCAGCTGACCGCAGGGACTGCAATGCAATCTGCGGCCTGAGGCAGTCCTGCACGTAAGCCGGACCCATGCTGTTTAGGGCTTTATAGGTCAAAATCAACATCTAGGATCAGGCCCGGAAGACTATGGGTAGCCAGTGCAGAGCCTGTCTCTTATACACATCTAGATGTGTATAAGAGACAGCTGGTGAAATGCTCCTCTCGCCACAGCCTCCACCTGGAGATCCAGGTGGAGCTGTGAGTTGAGGAGCACCCCCAGACTACGGACCAAAAGGGGGGCAGACCCAATCGATGATGGGGGCCACCACCCCTACCCACCAACATCACCTCTGTCTGGTCGGGATTTGGCTTCAGATGGCTCACCCTCATCCAGTCCCTCACAGCTGCCAAGCACTGGGTAAGCACCGAGACTGCCGGGTCTGGGTCTGCAGAAAAACAGAGGTAGAGTTGTGTGTCATCGGCGTATTGATGACAATGCACGCCGAACCCCCTCACAACCTCGCCCAAAGGCTGCATATACACGTTGAACAGCAGGGGGGACAGAATAGAACCCTGCAGGACTCCACACATGTGAGGTCCCGGGAAGATGAAGTACATTCCCCAAGAACCACATGCTGAGTTCTCCTGGCCAGGAACGAGTGGAACCATTCAAGAACAATTCCGCCCACCTTGGCCCGGTCCCACAGCTGAGCCACCAACATCTCATGGTCAACAGTATCAAATGCAGCTGACAGATCTAATAGAATTAAAATAGAAGAGCTGCCCTGGTCTAATTCATGGCGCAGGTCATCAACCAAAGCCACAAGTGCAGTATTCGTGCAAACCCAGGGCGAAAACCAGAGCGCGAGGGATCAAGAAAACTTACCCGATCAAGATGCCCCTGAAGCTGCCGAGCCACCACCCGTTCAAAAACCTTCCCTAAAATACAAATGTTAAATACATTGCTCTGTATTGTCAGTTCATACGAATGGCTAGGGTGGAAAGGCCATTCCAGAGTGGCCTATACACCCAACAAGGAAGTATGTGGATGTCTGAGGGGGTTTCATTTTTCATATGGTGAACTCTATTAATGCTACAAAAATGTAACCTTTCCTACCCCAAAACACACACTGCAGAGATTTTTGCTTTCTTGTTCTGAGCATCTGTATTATGTTAGCCAACACTCAGGTCGCCAATAATACAATCAATATAAAAGGTCATGCAGGGTGCATGACTCATTCCTGTTCCTTTTTTATTTTGTGCCTGAAATATAAATCCCATTTTAGTAAAGGATTCAACTTGCTTATTGTGGAAAACAAAAAAAGTTGGAACCATGTGAAACAGCCATCAAGTAAATTTACATTATATGAGCATTGTGTATTTTTTTTTTTTTTTAAAGGAGTAAGCAAAACATGAGATAAAATTTGTTTTAATAAAAACCTGTCAGCACATCAGTGTGTTATATTTTTTCAATAGTTTTAAAACTTGGCTGTAAATTTTAGACAGAAATTTGGCATTTAAAACTTGGCCAAAATGCACATATTCTGCTTCACAATTATTTTTTTTTTAAAAATGGCTTTCTTGAGTTCAGTTATAGTTATACAGCTTCCCGACCACAGCGCCTATCAGAGCGCTGTATGTGGGGAAGCCCCAGCCCACCTCTGAAACTGACCATCCCTGGCTGGAGCACTGTGGTACCGGGCTCTGCATGCAGCGCTCCCGAATGGAGCGTGTCAGTTTCTCTGGAAAATGCTCACATTTTCGGGCATCAGGCACCCAATTGGTCCTTGGGTAGCCTACCAGGTGCCTGATGGGGTGCCCAAAAATGTGGCCATTACCTGTGGCTACTAATTTTAGTACCTGCTGCAGCTCTACCTTTGAATCACCAGTAACCCTGCATAGTTTAACTACATTCAGTGCACCATGACACTTGACTGGTGAGATTTGTCCCTGCTGTAACTCCATTCACTTCTTCAGTGGCTCTATGGCAAGGGTGAATTAGCCCAAGATAGTCCAAGGTAGATGCCCCATTTGCTGGCCTGTGAGCCTAACCAGATAGATCAAGATTACAGGGTTGAAACAAGAATAGAAATCCATTCTCAAGAGAACGGGCAAGCCTCTCATAACCCTGGTTAAATCTCGCACATTCTCACAAGGATTCTCGAGAATCTCACAAGATTCATGTGCGGCCCTCCAGTGGCAATTTTGCCCATGTGCAGAGCTTTTTTTGAGGTTACTCGAGAATCTTGCAAGATTCTCAAAACCCTAAAAACGCTCTGTGCATGGACAAAATGGTTGCTGGGGCATGCATGTACAGAATGACCATGGTGGCCATTTTGCACATGTGCAGAGCTGATTTTCATCCATGTGAGAATCTCATGAGAATGGGTCAAGTATTGGCTGATTCTTGACTCGTTCTTGTTTTCGAAAATTGATATTTTTGAGAATTACAAGGATGAGTTTCAGCCCTAATCAAAAATTTAAAAAAAGAAAATGACAAGGTTGTAAGTATGTATTGATTTGTATGTTGTTTTTTTGCCCCATTATGCCTACAGTATTTATTTATTATTTTTACATTTCCACTTTGCGCCTAATAATCTGGTATGTCCGCAATTTGGAATACCATATGCCTTTTACAGAGTGTTTTTATAGCAAGCCAACCCCAGCTAAAAACCAAGATTTTTTTATAACCGTTTGTAAATTTTCGGAGAGTGCGGTTGGGTTAAGTAAAAGTACAAATTCTATAAGAACATATCCCTTGATATACAATACTGCTCTGTTTGCATATGTCTCCATACAAATGTATGTAAGTAGTTACTGTTTAACTGTTCCAAAATAGTTCTCTGATTTTGGATGAATATTTTTTTTGTGTTCCCATGAGAGAAAAAAGTGCTTTAAATTATTTTAGTTAGATCTTATAATGCAATTTAGCCCCTCTTGGTATTGGTGGGGTGATGGCGGTGAGGGGAGAATATAGTTATTAATGTCTGAAAATTAACTTGAATTTGAAAAGTAACTTTTTCATAACACTTGGCATTTTGTCTCCTTTGACAGCTCCATACTGCTGGCAAATAGTAAATGAAAGGTTCTAAGGCCTGAGTTTGAAATACTTTACTTGCATGAATAATCCTGGGCCATTACACAATACCTTTTCATGAAGTTTTATAGGAACATGCCCTTACACTGTACACAAACATCTCCATCAATCAAAGAAAAGTGTTAAAAGCTTTTCTTTTACATAAAGATACAAACAGTAGTAACATTAGGTTTTTCTTCCCCCCTTCCCTAAAAAGCATCAAAAGGGAGGGTATTGAGAACTCTGCTATTTCTCTGGGCCCTGCCAGTGTAGTGTACCCCTACCAGCCAAAGTTGTAGTTGCAATAGGGACAAGCTCACCCATACTCCCAGGAGCAGCTGAGTTGGGATGCCCCTATTCCATCTTTTGCACCAGGGTCCATTCCAATCTACCTATGCCCCTGCCACTAGTGGTACTGGCAGTGGAACAGCACATGAGAAAATGCATGCCACATACCCAGTGACAGGTCTGTAGTGGATGGGAGAAGTGTGACGGGACCAAGTGTGACCCACTAAGATTTTGGCTCCCCGGTCTCTGCTAAGTGTTTAATCAGACTAACACCAAGGGTCTGGACACTCAAAAATAAGGCTACCGTAGGACACCAGCACATCACATTTTGTCCATCTTCAAGTTATTATTAGTACAATTATAATTATTTATGCAGCACCAGCAATGCACCGGCACTGAACAGTCATGATTAAATACATGTTTTGCAAAACATGTTCATATTTCTTGTGCAGCAGAGAAATACTTCTTGCGTTATTGCATTGTGATTTATACACTGATAGGTCTGGGTTCTTTGGGGGATTGTTATTTTTTTATTCTTGTTTTAATACATGGTTTTGTATACTGTTACCTGCCCTGAGCTTTCAAGATAGGGCAGGATACAAATCCCTTCTGGCCAATCTTTTGCCCTCCTCTTCTATCTAAGCCTGGCTACAAGTTTGCCTATAAAGGGGGCAGTCACTACCCTGACCCCCCTATCATATCAGCCACTAGTTCCATGACAAAATAGCTTCTGATGCTGGCTGACTTAAGTCCATCATTACACATTTACTTAACAACTTGAATGCAATCGTCATTACAACCGAATATACTAAGGAAAACCTTTTTGGTTGTATCCATTTTGGGTTGTTTTTTTTTTGTTTTTTTTTTTAAAAACAGCAGACAAAATAAACCAATCCACAATACTATGCTAAATGAAATACTGGAGTCTGTCTTAATCTCCTAAACCAAGTTAAAACAGAAAACCAGGAGAGGCAGACAACAACTTAATTGCATAAGGAAAAACTGTCACCTAAGCATGTGCTGAGAACTAATTTCCAGCAGTGGGTGAAAGTTTTACCATATCCATTTCCAACCAGGGTAAGCAATAGGGCAGAAGCAGAAGCATGGTTTGCCATTTTGCTGCTTACTCTTGACATTTTGGCATTCTTGCTGCCGATCCAACGGCGTTTTCCTTCAGTTTATGACAGTTCTGACATTTTGCAGCACTTTCCAACATTTTACAACATTTCAGACAATTTGCAGTTTTGCGACGTTTCTAACATTTTACAATAGTTTCTGGCTTTTGCAACAGTTTACTCTTTGCTTTCTGGCAGCCCACTTTAACTCTGTGCCCCGCTGCCCATGCTGGTACCTCATGGCAGAACTTGTTTTGCCCGCATCAATGCCATACCTGAGCCCCCCAACTGACCACAGTCCCCCTGACCGTTCCCCAAACCTGCAGTTATTAACCATCAACAGGAGGCAGTGGCAGCGATGTACGACTCCATCCAGAGGTCTCGACGTCATGGTCAGAGGTGAGTAGTCGGGACACAGGAGCTGCGTGCCACAGGGTCACGTATGCGGGCTGGGGGCTAGCTGGCACAGGGTCGTTGAGCCCACTGCCCGGGGGATCCCAGGGGGCGGGAGTACCTCAGCCCCTGCTTTGTGGTAATATGTGGAACTTTCTGAAACTTGGCAACACTTGCGACGTTTAAGTATCAGATCTGACTGACGGAATGCCATGCTGGGAAAACTGCAACAGATGGGCAATTTCTGACAAAATAGTTGGAAACTGCAGCATTTCATTTCAGGCCTAAGCAATGCCTGACCAAGGAGCCCCCACTGCTGTACCGGAGATCTTGCATTTATTTACCACAGCAGGCATTAGCCATAACTATAAATATCATTTACATTGGGAAGATTAGTGCACAGCAACTCATAACATACTTTTCTGAGTGTTTAATAATGCTGGAATTCATACTTTTCTCTTGGCAACTATGCAGAACCAATAATACTCTCAAAAAGAATGGCTCTGGGGGCTGCACAAGTAAGTAGTTGCACAGCATATTGATTTGTTGCTGACAGGCCTTGATCCACTGCCATTTGTGCTACTGCAAAACATATCAGCATATTATACTGGGAATTCCTGAAGAGAATGAAAACCCTCCACATAACAAATTAATTCCAAATGAACACTCGGGTGTTTTAACTCCCATGGAACATAATCAGCATTACTGCACAAGACCCTTTATTTAATTGGGACCAGCAGTCAATGAAGATCATCACAGTCCCCCAGTTTCTAAGTAGTTAAACACACAAGCCAAGGGCACTGTTAAGAGAAATAGCTTGGTAAGGAGATATAACCAAACACAGAATCATAGAGTACAAAGTGACTTCAGAGGCCATCTAGTCCAACCCCCTGCTCAATGGGGGAAATCCACAATTACAGAATCTCCGACAGGTGGCTTCTAGCATCTCTTTGAAAACCTCCAGTGAAGGAGAGCCCACCACCTCCCTATGCTATTTGTTCGACTGTCAAACAGCTTTTACCGTTAGGAAGTTCTTCCTAATGCGTAAACAAAATCTGTTTTCTTGTCATTTGAGCCCATTATTTCTAGTCTTGCCCTTAGGGGCAAATCAACTTTACTCTGGAGGAGGTTCTAGAGCAAATTGACAAACTAAATACTAACAAATCACCAGGACCTGATGGCATTCACCCCAGAGTTCTGAAGGAACTCAAATATGACATTGCAGACCTACTGTTAATAATTTGTAACCTATCGCTAGAATCTGCCACTGTACCGGAGGACTGGAGGGTGACAAATGTAACCCCAATATTTAAAAAGGGATCCAGAGATGATTCTGGAAACTACAGAGCAGTAAGCTTGACAACTGGGCTGGGCAAAATGGTGAAAACTATTAAGAACAGAATCACTGGGCATGTTGATAAACATGGCTTAATGGGGAAGAGTCAATATGGATTTAGTAAAGGTAAGTCATGCCTCACTAAACTGTTGGAACTCTTTGAGGGTGTAAATAAGTATGTGGACAAGGGAGACCTGGTAGATATAAATTTGAAGTTAATTAGGCACTGGCTTCCGCCCTGGCCATAAAACGTAAAGAAAACAACATACAACAAACAACATACAAAACTTACAACTTAAATATACACAAAAACCATAATGAACAACCATCCAAAAAAATTGAATATTATATCAACCAATAATTTACTTTAAAATAGCCTATAAGCAAAAACCTCCAAAGAGGATAAAAAGCTAAAATCCCATAAAAGACCTAAACAACTTAAGGTTAAAAATAAATAAAATAAAATAACTTCTTAATAAAGTTAAACTTAACTCATTAGGGAGCTTGTAACAACACAGAGGTCATTTAACTCCAAAGAAGGTGCCTTACTCTTCACCGAACTTATGAGGACACACCATATTCAAGATAAAACAACAATAACTGTAGCAATTATTACCACAATGTATCAATCAATATTTTTTACAATATAAATAAATGAATACTAAAAACAAACAAAATAATTAAATACACAAACATAAAACAACATTGTAAAAGAACACACATGCAGGCTTTATGATGTTAATATCACATCTTTCATAACAAGTATCGGATATACAGACCTAACTACCGCCGCCTTAGCAACAAAGGAAGCTAAATGCTGAGCAATATCATTTCCTACCTGCTGCATAAGCCATATAAGCATCTCTCTTTTATAAAATGAGGGGAGACCATCTATGTATGGGGCAAGATAGGTTGCTCTAGCAGCCAAAAAATATGGACACTCCATTACATAATGAACTAAATCTTCCATCACATGGACAAATCCTGTTTTCTGAGCATGCCAAAACGCCAGCCCACAGTCATGGCAGAATGCATTTGTTCAAGACATAATCTTGTTAAATGGATTCTAGCATAACACTTAATCTCTAGTAGTAGGTACCTAGCCATTCCACTCTCTGGGCTCCAATGCAAGTATAATGGAGCAATGCGGCTTATACGTATAACCGCATACGCTTCCTGATGAAATATATCATTCAATCTCTGAAATAGTAAATCCCTCCCCAGAGTAATAAAAAATCTAACATTGTCTGTAAAATAATAACCTAAGCCAATAGTGTTCAAGGTACTTATAACAAAACGTAACCAAGGCAAATATAAACTTAGTGGCCTCATCCTGGTAGTTATAGTGTACCTGGATTTCCAGAAAACATTTTATAAGGTCCCACATAAAAGTGATGCACATAGGGAAAAATTACCCAAACTCTGAGTACACAATGCTGGGTACTAAGCTAGGAGTTACCACTCAGGAAAAGGCTCTGGGAGGGATTGTGGACAATACACTGAAATCCTCAGCCCAATGTGCAGCAGCAGTCAAAAAAGCAAACAATGTTAGGAATTACACTGCTTTTAAATGAGGGCGCGCTGAAGCGCCTCCCAAACGCCGCATTAAAGCAAAGCCGCCGGAAGTGACGTTCTCCCCGTTGCCGGCGGCGGCTGGAGACACGGGGCTTTGCAGCGGCGAGTTCTTAAGACTTCAATTATTAGGCTTAAGAACGCGCCGCTCCAAAGCCCCGTGTCTCCAGCCACCGCCGCCGCCGGCAATGGGGAAAAAGCCACTCCAGCTGCTTTGCTTTAATGCGGCGTTTGAGAGGCGCTTCAGCGCGCCCTCGTTTAAAAGCAGCCTTAGTCGCAAAGGGATAGAAAATAAAACTGAGGATGTCATAATGCCTCTATACAAATCAATGGTGCAACCGCACCTAGAATATTGTGTGCAGTTCTGGTCACCCCATCTCAAAAAAGACATAGCTGAACTAGAAAAGGTACAGAGAAGGGCAATGAGAATGATAAAGGGTATGGAACAGCTTCTGTACAAAGAGAGGCTTGACAAGCTGGGTCCCTTCAGCTTAGAGAAGAGAAGACTGACAGGGAACATGACAGAGGTTTATAAAATCTTGAGTGGCGTGGAACGAGTAAATAACCATTTCCTATTTACCCTCTCAAACAGTACTAGAACTAGGGGACACTCCATGAAACTAATTGCCGGCAGATTTAAAACAAATAAAAGGACGTATTTTTTCACTCTACGCATAATTAACATATGGAATTTGTTGCCAGAGGACGTTGTCAAGGCCAGTAGTATAGCTGGGTTTAAAAAAGGACTGGATAAGTTCTTGGAGAATAGGTCCATTAATAGATATTAACCAAGTAGCTTACGGGATGAACTTTTTACTGTCTGGAGCTGGGAATGAACAACGTGGAATCGATTGCCCATTTGACTGTTGGTTCTTCTCCGATGCGATCGAGATTGGCCACTCTCAGAGGGCAGAATGCTGGGCTTGATGGATCATTGGTCTGTCTCAGTATGGCACTACTTATGTTCTTAAGAGAACAAGTCTTTACCATCTCATTGTGGCAGCCCTTCAGATAGTGGAAGCCCGCTATCATGTCTCCCCTTAGTCTTCACTTCTCTAGGCTAAACAAACCCAGCTCTTCAACCTTTCCTCATAGGACTTGGTTTCCAGACTCATGACCACCTTTATCGCCCTCCTCTGAACCTGTTCCAATTTGTCGATGTCCTTAAAGTGTAGCGCCCAGAACTGGACACAGTACTTCAGATGAGGTCTGACCAGTGCAGAATAGAGTGGAACTATTATTTACTTACAATTTTTAATATCCCACCCTTCCTGCCACAGGCAGCTCAGGGATGCTTACAACATTAATCAACAATAAAATATAAAATGATAAAAACATATCATTCTCCCCCCACCCCATCACCCATCTCCCCTGCCAAACGTCTGATGGAACAGCCAAGTTTTACAACTTTTATGAAAGGAGGGGAGGTCCAGGGCCAGGCGAGCCCCCACCAGAAGGGAGTTCCCACAGCCGTGGTGCAGCCACCGAGAATGCCCTTCCCTACGTGGCCCCCTGGAAGACTCGAGGCACCACGAGCAGGGCACCCCCAGATGACCGCAGGTAGGCAGGGCCAAGACCATTTAGGGCTTTATAGGTTAACACCAACACCTTGAATGGGCTCAGAAGACTATTAGCAGACAGTGCAGAGAATGGAACACTGGTGTAATATGCTCCCAGTGGCCCAGTCCCACCAAAAGATGGGCCACCGCATTCTGCACCAGCTGCAGCTTCTGAGCCGTCACCATGGGTAGCCCCACGTAGAGCACATTACCATAGTCCAGTCTAGAGGGGATGAAAGCATGGATGATGGCAGCCAGGTCAAAGTCTGAAACATATGGCCAAAGTCGACATACCAGATGTATTAGTTCTTGTGACTTTGAAATGATGCTTCTTTTAATGCAGCCTAAAATTGCATTAGCTGTATTTACGCAAGATGCTTATTAGCATGGGGAAAAAACTCACTCCTGCCTTATTTGTGAACACATGCAAGGTTTACTAAGGTGTGCAGGATGAACCAGGTGTAATGAGAATCAAGCCCCAAAGATCTGACATTCATGCTAAATCCATCTTCCTCATATCCCGTATTAAGTGAAGTGATTAATCTGCATATTTGCCTGCCTTAATTGCTGCAGGAGCAGAATAGAGATGTCCGCGACCCGACCCGCCCCCCCCTTCAGAGGATGAATCCCTACTGTCTGCCCGATCAGGACAATTCAATATTGGTAGGGGGGGGCAGGGAAGCATAATAATGGGACACCTATTAACTTCCACAATGGTAGTAGCTTTTAAAATGGGGAGGGAACTTTTGAAGCTGGAGAGGGATCATGGGAACAATTAAAATGAAGGAGTGTAAGCTCCAGCAACAGAGAGTACAGGGAGGAGATGAGTCATGTGAGTGTAAGCCTGAGTCTATAGAAAAATACTGTTGTTTTCCACCAGAGGGCTATTTCAAAGGTGATAATACTACTTTGTTTTTACACTGTGTGTCTCATTTTAAAACATCATCATTTTTAATTAAACTTCACATTCTCCTTATAATAAGCCTATTGCATACACATGGGGGAACTGCAAACACATGACTTGGCTAAAATCATTGCTTGCACTGCCACTGGACAACGTGCAGACCCTCCCGTGCCTCCCGCAGGCCTGGTTAACCCCTCTGCTGCCTTGAACACGGACCGCTAGGATGCCTCCCCATATCTCCCTTGCTCCCTCACCCTCCATCTCTCCTCTCCTTCTCTCAGTGCTGCTGTCTCCACTGCTTCTCCCTCTTCCTCCTCCAAAATCCTTTCTCCGATCTGCCCACCCCCTTGCCTATACCCCCCTCCGTTACCCATTCCCTGCAAGCCGCCTCCTCCCCCCCTCATCCAGACCCTGCACGTTCATCCGCTCCACATCCCCCAATCTCATCCACATCCCTTGCCTTCCCCCAGATCAACTGCCCTTCTCCTGCTCCCTCTGTAACTGCCTCTCTTCCGTGACTAAGGCCCCCTTCATTCGTGACCTCTTCCTTTTTCACCCCTTTAAACTCCTTGCTCTTACTGAAACCTGGATCTCACCCTCTGACTCTGTCACCCCTGCCACCCTCTGCTCTGGAGGGCTTTCATTCTCTCATCGCCCTCACCCTGAGGGCCAAGGTGGTGGCATAGGCCTTCTCCTTGCCAAGCCCTGTCGATTTCAGCCCCTTTCCCCTCCCTCCCCTTCCCTTCCTTTGAGGCTCATTCTGTGCGTCTATACTCCCCCCTTCACCTTCGTGTTGCTATCATCTACCACCCCCCTGGCCCCCTCTCTTCTTTTCTCCCAGACTTTGAATCCTGGTTAACCTTCCTCCTCTCTGATCATACCCCCACTCTTATTCTTGGAGACTTTAACATCCATGTTGACACACCTTCCAAGTCCCCTATCTCCCACTTTCTCTCCCTAACCTCCTCCTTTGATCTCCGCCTCTGGACTGATTCTCCCATCCACACTGATGGCCACTCCCTCAATCTCATCTTCTCCAGAAACTGTTCTGTTGCTGATCTCTCCTTCGATCCTTGTCATAAATCTAGCCACCTCCAGTGGCGGCTAGTCCCCCAGGATGTTTGGGGCACTGCCCCACAAACGCTGAGGGCCCACCGCCGCTGCTTTAAGGCCTGTTTTTAAAAAAAACCACGCCGCTGCTTCTGACAGCGTCGCAGCAGCCAGGCTCTGACTTTGCTCTGGCTGCTGCTCTGGCTGCTGCTGTGCTGTCAATTCCAGGATCCACTCCTGAGGAGTGGATCCCAGAAGGGAAAAAAAGGTTAAGCCCAAACAGCATTTTCTATTGAAAACGCGATTTGGGTGGCTGAGCTCCTCAGTCCACAGCACGTATAGGACGTGCTGTGGAGGGAGGGGCTAGCCTTTCCATTGCGCTCAATGGGTGCAAGGAACGGTCTCGTCAGGGTGCTTGCTGAAAGTGCCATGGTGAGATGCCTTGGGCCGGGTGCCTGAGGCAGGGACCAGCGCGCATGCACACTGCTCCCTGCCTCACATGCTCAACATGGCTGGCGGCGCACTGTTGGAGAGCTTACAGCTCCCCAACAGTGCGCCACCAGGCCAGCCGCTTCCCTGCCACTGCCCTTTGCCGCTTCCCCCCCAATCTGGTGCTCAGAGCGACGGGGAAGGGGGAGCGGCGAGCGGCAAGACAGGGAATGATTTATTTTTAAAATTTTAAATTGCCCGTGCATCCTGGCCCCGTAGGGGAGAGCAGGACACGCAGGCAATTAAAAAAAAACCCTAAAGTTCCCCCCCCTCCTGCCTGCAGCCCAGGACAACAGCAAACACGCCGGAGCCAGCAGGTAAGATGTCCCTCCCGTCCCCACCCTGCCCGCACCCTCTCCCCCTGCATCCCATCCTCATAGGCTTTTTCCCTTCCCCCCTCCCGCACCCCATCCCCATAGGCTCGCCCCCTCACCTCCATTATTACATTTTGTAAATTTGTGGGTCCACTGGTTGTATGGCACTGGCTACTCTTTTTTAAAATGATCCCTTTGTTTTTTCAGTGCTGCTCCCTGCTGCTGCAAAGTAGTTTGTATGGACAGGCATTGGCTGCCAGGGTTACACTGTGGCTGCTGTGGATGGGGAGTGAGGGGTACATGGGGGGGGGGGG
>QEPC01001423.1:55393-76101 GCA_003113815.1 Sphenodon punctatus | reverse complement strand
GACTCACCCCTAACATTCACTACCTCCGCTCCTGCACCCGGGCTGCTGAATGCCTCTGGCGCAAATCCCGCTCCCACCCTGACTTCCTCCACTATAAATTCTCCCTCTCCTCCCTCTCTTCTGCTATCACCATGGCTGGGCAACACTACTATGCCTCCAGGATCGAATCCTACTCTCGTGACCCTTGTTGTCTCTACCTTCGACTCCCTACTCAAGCCCCCATGCCCTCCTCCACCCTCTTCCCTTTCTGCTCAGGATCTCGCGTCATTCTTCACCTCAAAGATCGACAAGATTCGCCAGGACATTGCCTCCCACCCATCTCCTCTTCTCACTCCCTCACCATCCCCTCCCCTTGTCTCCTTCCCCCCAGCCTCCCTTGAGGAAGTCTCCACTTTGCTCTCTTCCTCAAATCCCTCAACCTGTCCTTTTGACCCAATCCCCTCACCTCCTGACCTCTATTGTTCTTACTGTTGCCCTCCCCCCTTTTACATGTCATTAATCTCTCCCTCTCCACTGGCTCCTTCCCCTCCACCTCCAAGCATGCCACTGTTTCTCCCATCCTAAAAAAGCCCACCCTGGACCCATCCGACCCCTCTAGTTACCGGCCAGTCTCCCTCCTTCCCTTTGCCTCTAAGTTTCTGGAACGTGTGGTCTACTCCCGCTGCCTGGACTTCCTCTCTGCCAATTCCTCCCTGGACCCTCCCCAATCTGGCTTCCTCCCCCTTCACTCCACAGAAACTGCCCTTGCCAAGATCACCAACAATCTACTTGTCGCTAAATCTAAGTGCCTCTACTCCATTCTTGTCCTCCTTGACCTCTCTGCTGCCTTCAACACTGTCGCCCACTCACTCCTACTGGACTTGCTTCTCTCCTAAGGCTTCTGCGGCTCTGTCCTTGACTGGTTCTCCTCCTATCTCTCTGACCACTCCTTTAATGTATCTCTTCCCAATTCCAGCTCCTCCTCCCTCCCCCTTTCAGTTGGGGTTCCCCAAGGCTCTTGGCCCTCTCCTCTTCTCTATCTACATCCTTTACCTTGGCAAACTCATTGCCTCCCATGGCTTCCATATCATCTCTATGCTGACAACACTCAGCTCTACCTCTCTTCCCCCTCCTGTCCACTCATGCCTCATCAACTGTCTCGCTGACATCTCCGCCTGGATGTCCAACACCAACTCAAGCTCAACATGGCCAAGACTGAACTCCTTATTTTTCTCCCTCCTCTTCCTCTCCCACTTCCCTGTCCATCCACATCAATGGAGCCACCATCCATCCTGTTCGCCAAGCCCGTAGCTTGGGCTTCATCTTTGACACTCATCTTTCCTTTAAGCCTTACATTGACTCTGTTGCCAAGTCCTGCCACTTCGCCCTCCATAACATCGTTCGGATTCGCCCCTTTCACTCTATCACCTCTGCCAAAACCCTTGTTCATGCCATGGTCATTTCTCGCCTTGACTACTGCAACCTTCTCCTCGCTGGCCTCCCTTGCTCTCACCTGTCCCCCCTTATCGCCATCCAAAACTCCGCTGCCAAGGTCATCCACGCAGCCTGTCGCTTGACCATGTGCAGCGTCTCCTCTCCTCTCTCCACTGGCTCCCCCTTTCTGAACACATCTGGTTTAAACTCCTGGTATTCACCTATAAAACACTTCACAGCCAAGCTCCCCCTATCTCTCAGCCCTAATCTCCTTATGCACTCCTGCATGCGCCCTCCGCGCTCCGCAAAGAGGCTGGCTTTGTATAATTTTTTTTTCCATCTTTTTGCCTAACATAGTTTCTTAAAAGTGCACTTAAGCTGCACCAATGGACTTCACTCCTAGGAATTACACTAGGAGTTTGTGGACCAGCTTTGCTAAAGCAATGGATGCAGAGAAGTCAAATGTGTTTATTTTTAAGAAGACTTTGAATCCTCAGAAAGGGAGCATTTTTAAATATCCCCTGTTACAAGTCAGTCCAGGTATGTTAAGTCTGTTAAACACTGGAAAACTTAGCAAACAGGAACTTAAATGTACAATAAATGTTTTATTGTGCATTTTAATTGGTGAAGTGATAATATTTAGTATGAAGGAATGGTATCAAGCCAGCAACATCTAATCAGTGTAGGTCCTCCAAGTCACATTATTACAGGCCTCTGAACCCTCATCAGCCAATCACATTGCTTCCTGACTTGAAGTTAGTTTATGGTATAGAGTAATACTTAGCAAGTACTAGAACAATAAAAATCCACAAATTCTAGTACATTTATGGTCTTCCTGTGGAGCGTGCTGTGTTTTCCAGGCTTCCACATTTTAAAAAAAAAAATCTTGCAGAAAGGACAGTCCATAACTCTCACAGGCTCTCCAATGGCCCACAGGCACAAGGGCAGAGCAGATTCATCACAGAGGTCAGGAGGAGAAAAGGAACCAACTAGAGCTAAACGAGAAAAAAAAATTCTCAAGAGTAATTCGCAAGAATCAAGAGGGGGGATGAGAATTCAGGTATTCTTGCCCCCCTCCCCTTGAGTTCTCACAAATTACTTGGGGGGCTGGGGCTGCAAGCAGGGACGGGGGGCGGCGGCACAGGAGCCAGAAGTGACCAGGGGGCAAAGACCCTGGGCACCTCCGGCCCCCACCCAACCTCCCCACCTGGGGGAGGGAGAAAAAGTTTGGGTGGGATGGGCAGGACTGGGGGGGTCAGACAGGGGTTTACTCACTGTCCGGAGGAGTCCAGACACCACCACCCACATTCCTCCCCCCCTCCACTGTGCACCATGCCAGGCCCCTTCCTGGGTTTGTAATTTGAAAAAGGGAAAGAAAAAAAACCCTCAAGCATGCAGAGCTGCTCAGCCCTGGCTGCCCTTTCTCTTCACCCCCCAGACAGGGAGGCCAGGCAGGGGGCAGAGGTTCCCAGGGGGCTTGTCTTTGCCACCTGCTCACCTCCAGACCTTGTGCTGCTGCTGTCAGGAGTATGTCAGGTGTAGTATGTCAGGTGTATGACTGATAATAGAAGTTAGAATTGTCCAGGCTGAAGATACTGCAAGGAACTGCTTAAAACTGCAAGGAACTGCTTAAAGGCCAAAGCCCCTAAGTGAACTATGCACAGATTTTTATCTGACAGCTTGCACAATTGTAACCACAACTGAACTGCTAAGACTTACACAAAATTTGCGAGCACAGCTATATTTTGGAACATTTACTGCTTATGCAACAGTACTGGGCAAATGGCTAAAAACAGACATTTGTGAAATGGACCAAAGATCAACTGGCTAGGATGTTAACCACAAACGCCAGATGCATCCTTGTCTAAATGACTCAGATGATGGCATGGGAGAGCCAACTCTGCCTAGCAATAACATATGCATGGCCTATGTGACCAAAGTCCTATAAATATGGGACTGATGTCTTTTGGAACTCGGACGCCTGTAACATCAGTTCGTGGTACCATCTCAACATCAATGGACAGGTCACGGTGACCCCATCACCTAAGTTAAGGGTTGGCCACACTGACAGGAGGATAGGTAATGTATGAAAGGATGAATGAATGTTGAGAGAACAACACTGTATTAACATATAGAGTAATAAGAATATATTTTGTGTTTTTTGTAACTTTGTACTAAATAAAGCTAAGAGGTTTGCCAATATATTTCCAGTCTATCTCCGGGAAACCCCTTAGGGGGATTAGGGAGGAAATCTTCCAGAGACTTAAGGATAGGGTGGATCAAGATGATCTAGCAAGTGTACGTATTTGGAAGATAGCTCCCTATTTGGGTGATTTCAGGACCCTCGTAAATCAAGAAAAAGAACTGGATATGTTGCCAAACCCAAAATTACATAGGGCATATACTCTCCTACGGCTGCAACTTATAGAGTTGGCAGTGGCTGAGGGAAGATACAAACGAATCCCACTATCTCAAAGATTATGTAACTGTTATATGAATGTAGTGGAGACCACCCAACATTTTCTTTTGGAATGCCCTTGGTACATCTCTTTAAGGATGGTATGGTTGGGTCCATATCTGCCTAAGGGGAAAACTTTCAATTCTGAAGGTTGTTATATCTATTTTCTTAAACTTTCAGGAAAGGAGGCTATTTCAGCATTGGCTACTTATGTGATACTAGCCTCTAAGAAAAGAACTACACTAAGGGCAAAGGCAATTTGATTGGGACATGAGCCCTTATATAATTCTTTGTGGTATTATTGTTATAATATTATTATTAAACAATTCATATGTCAAAGATTATTCCTACAATATTTTGTTAGTTTGGCAGTACGTGATGTTAGGCACATTATCACCAATTGGATAAATCAAGGTTAATTTTAACTGTTAATTGGAATATAACAGGAATATTTTGTTTTTGTTTTTGTATTGTTGTTGTTGTTCCTGATGTGTCTGTTTTGTATTTATAATTCTTAATTTGATTTTGAGGCCATAGCGGAAGCTAGTGCCATAATAAAGAATCTATCTATCTATCTCTGATCTCTTGAATTGACCACAGTATCTAAAAGAACATTGCCATATTGGTTGAGTGAATGTGTGAGTGTTAATAACCATGGATCAGGTCTGAGACTTAAGCCAGGGTCAGTGCCTTGATGGAACCTCATGTACCCCACAGGTGTGATTGCATAAACCTTTCCCTTTCCCTGCATGAGCCAGGTCCTACAGTTAGCTGCCTTTCTAGGCACTCTGTAAGGAAATGGACTTCCTTCCCTTTGTGTGAGTATCTGAGAGAGCTTGTAACACACTTGGAGTGTGGACATTTAACAACCCCAAAAGGTGCATTCCCCAAAGACACATTTGACAGCCCAAAATCACATGCGGCACTGCCACCACCTGAACCCCAGCCTCCACCTGACCCCCTCAAATTCTTCCCAGTTCCTGACAAGAAGGGGTGTGTGTGTCTCATCTCGGCTTAAGCAGAGATGAGAAATCCCCCCTTCTCATCGGGAACCAGTGAGAATGACGAGCTGAGTTTCACACAACATAAGAAGTGCCATACTGGGTCAGACCAATGGTCCATCTAGCCCAGCATCCTGTCTCCGATAGTGGCCAATCACAGTAGCTTGGGAGAAAGACCCAACAGGTCACAATGGGGGATCCATTCCCTGTTGTTTTCCCCCAGCTCCCGTCATGTTCCCTGATCCTGTCTGGCTAATAGCTACTAATGGGCCTATCTTCCAGAAACTTGCCCAATCCTCTTAAACTCAGCTATACTACTGGCCCTTACCACAGCATCTGGCAGTAGATTCCACAACGCAATTATACGCTGAGTGAAAAAATATTTTCTTTTATTTGTTTTAAACTTACCACCCATGAGCTTCATGGAGTGTCCCCTAATTCTAGTACTAGCTGCGAAGGTAAATAACTGTTCCTTCTTTATTAGTTCCACACCATTTATGATTTTATAAACCTCTATCATATCTCCTCTCAGTCGTCTCTTCTCCAAACTGAAGAGCCCAAACTACCAAGCCTCTCCTCATACGGTAGCCCTTCCATGCCCTTGATCATTTTTTTGCTCTTCTATGTTCCTTTTGTAGTTCAGCTATGTCTTTTTTGAGATGGGATGACCAGAACTGCACACAATATTCGAGATGCAGTCGCACCATTGATTTGTATAGAGGCATTATGACCTCCTCAGTTTTATTCTCTATCCCTTTCTGAATAATTCCTAACATTCTGTTTGCTTTTTTGACTTCTGCTGTGCACTGCGCTGTGGATTTCATTGTATTGTTCACAACCACCCCCAGATCCTTTTCCTGAGTGGTAACTCCTAGCGTTGTGTATGCATAGTTTGGATTATTTTTCTCTACGTGCATCACTTTGCACTTGTCCACATTAAATCTCATTTGCCATTTAGATGCCCAGGCACCCAGTGTCGTAAGATCCTGTTGCAGTTCCTCACAGTCTGCTCGTGTTTTAACTACCTTGAATAACTTGGTGTCATCTGCAAATTTGATCACCTCACTCTTAACACCCTTTTCCAAATCATTAATGAATACATTAAACAGCACCGGTCCCAATACAGATCCCTGAGGCACACCACTTTTTACATCTCTCCATTGTGAAAACTGACCATTTAGTCCTACCCTTTGCTTTCTATCTTTCAACCAGTTTCTGATCCATAGTAAGACACTACCTCCTATCCCATGACTTTTTAATTTTCTCAAGAGTCTCTCATGAGGGACCTTATCAAATGCTTTCTGGAAATCCAAGTACACTATATCTACTGGGTCTCCCTTGTCCACATGCTTATTTACACCCTCAAAAGAATTCCAACAGCTTAGTAAGGCATGACTTACCTTTACTAAATCCATGTTGACTCTTGCCCATTAAGCCCTGTTTGTCAACATGCCCTGTAATTCTGTCCTTAATGATGGTTTCCACCATTTTGCCTTGCACAGACGTCAAGCTTACTGGTCTGTCATTTCCAGGATCGTTTCTCGTTCCCTTTTTAAATATCGGGGTTACATTTGCCACCCTCCAGTCCTCAGGTACAGTGGCAGATTTTAGTGACACGTTACAAATTAGTAACAGTAGGTCTGCGATTTCATAATTGAGTTTCTTCTAGAGGTCTGCACCAGGGGCTCATGTCATTTTTGTTTTCAATTTTTTGTTTGCGTTATTTAAATATGTTGTTTTCATAATATCCAATTTTTGTTTTTGTTTTTGCTTCGTTTTCCATTGGTTTCCATTGGTTTATGGATGGCAAAAGGAGGGTAAGTCTCGCTCCTCTTCCTCCTGCGAGTCAGAGGAGTCCTCTTTTCCCAGTTTTTCTACCAATTGGAGGGTCTTAGCCACCTGTGCCAGGAATTCCTCTCTATAGGCAAAAGGAAACTGTCTATCCTTCTCTCTCGGTTTGGGCAAAACTTCCTGGAAGTTTGTTTCCTCTACTTCACCCCACTCCTGCCCCGACTCCTGCTCTGAGGTGGAGGTTAACAGGGCTTCCACCTGCTCTCTACGTTTCTTGGGCAGGGCCTCAGAAACACTCTCCTCTGAAGAGTAAGAGGATTCCAGCAATCTAGCCATGGCGCCCCCATGAGGGCCCCTTGGTCTCTTGCTTCCCGCCTTGCAAGAGGCTTTTCCTGCCCTAGCTTTGGGCACCTTAGGGGTGGGGACAGGGTATTTGTGGGTCCTTCATTTTGCAATCACATAGCCTATCAAGAAACTGCAACATTTTTCCATGGTGGCAGCCAGGAAGGGCATGTCTACTTGCATGCTCTCCTGGATCGCTGCCGCTTGTTGCGCTCCATTTCCTTGTGTCCCCTCCGTCTCTGCCCGCGCGGATCATGCTGCTGCAGGGGGAATGTGCTGCAGCTGGAACAGCTCATGTCGTGCGGCGCTGTTCCTAGGTGGGGGAGACTTGTGCCGAACCGCTTCACTGGTGTGGGTAATAGAGAGATGCTCCACTGCTCCCCTGTTCCCAGGCACTTTGCGAGGGAAACGGCCGGGCTTCCCATGTTCACCCAAGGCTCGGGGATATCACCGCCCTGTAGGCCCCGTCCACTCGCTAGATGTTGCCTTGATCTTTTCCGGGTTTGCAAGCTCCCTTCACTGATCTTTTGTCTTTCTTTCTTTCTCTTTAGGTCCGGGGAGAAGAAATTGCGATCCCGATGGCCTGAAGGCAGAAGACAGACTGAGGAGAGTTGGGGCTAGCTCTACAAGCATGCATAATGAAGGCTTTTTCTTCTTCTGCCTCCCGGCGGCCATCCAGAGAACTACCTGTGCAGAGGATTAGCCGGAGGCAGAGGGAAAAAGTATTTTCAAGGTAACGTCATACCATCAGGGCCCTTTATCCAATCTTTCTGGAAACTGGCAGGAATGGTAAGCTTGTGGAGGGACATAATATTCTCAGGTTTCATGCAAATTGGATGGAGGATAAAGAACTTGTAGCCATTAATGTGTATGGAACTTTTCTTAAAATCACAATATTCAATAGCTTCTACAATCGGTTCCCTTTACCTAATTATTTCAAAACGTGGTACACAAAATGCCCTCCATTGGGGGTACAACCTCCCCAGGTTTCATCAGAATTGAATAAGAAACAAAAAGGTTATAGCCAGAAATATGTTTTTCAGTATTTTCCCTTTCTTTCAAAAAGAAAAATGTCGTTTTCATTTCTGTTTTCATTATTATTATTTGTCATTTTCATTACTGCAATAACTATAATGAAAACAACAATTTTTGTTATTTTTATTGTAATAACAAAATGACATGCACACTCCTAGTTCCTTCAGAACTCTGGGGTGAATGCCATCTGGCTGCCTATAGCGTACCGAGCCAGATTCAAGGTGCTAGTGTTGATCTATAAAGCCCTATACGGTCTGGGCCACTCATACCTTGGGGACCACCTCGCCCTCCGTGTCTCAGGGCGATCCCTGCGGGCTGCCGGGGGCACCTTCTTGGAGGTTCCCCGTGTTAAACGGGGGGCCACAATGGAGAGGGCATTCTCGGTGGACGGGCCGCGACTTTGGAACTCCCTCCCGGAGGAAGCTTGCCTGACCCCAGGCCTGATGGCTTTTCTCCAAGCCTCTAAGACCTGGCTGTTCGGCCAGGCCTTCGGAGGGGAGGGTGGGAGGGTAGGGGGGAAGAGGACTATTTTTAAATTATCCTTATTTGATGATGTTTTTATGAGTTTTTATTATTGTTTTACCTGTTGAGAGCCGCCCCAGGATGCCATAGGCATGAGGGGGCGGCCAATAAATATAAATAAATAAATAAATAAATAAAATAAATCACTTCCTAATTTTGATAGCTATACACAAAAACATAGATACATACAGCCCAAGTAATATCTTCTTTTTTATCCAATAATAAAATTTTATTATTTTCATTCTTGTTATTCCCACTGAAGTTCTCTGAAATCAGAGCTATTAAGCTAACTCGAGCTTCTAAGTACAGTAGGCACTCCAAAATACCATGAGCAACCATTTCTATCTCCCTTAATGGACATGAGCAAAGTCGGTTTTCCGTAGGGACTCTTTTGAAGTGACCATCCAAAAGGGCTGAATCTAAGCAATTAAATCTTGCTCGTGAAAAACATTTATGCACTACCGTATCTGTGAGTGAGTTCAGATAAGGCATAG
This sequence comes from Sphenodon punctatus, assembly GCA_003113815.1. Taxonomy (NCBI): domain Eukaryota; kingdom Metazoa; phylum Chordata; class Lepidosauria; order Sphenodontia; family Sphenodontidae; genus Sphenodon; species Sphenodon punctatus. The sequence continues at coordinate 67,045 of QEPC01001423.1, read as the reverse complement.
GGGACATCAATAAATTCCTTATAGGAAGGTAATCTTTTGCTGAATCTTGCTGTGCCAACATAGCTGAAGTTTCCTGGAGAGCAACATCAAAAAAAAAATTTATAAGCAGTTTTTTTTTTTTCAACTTTACACCCCAAAGAGGTAAGGGCAGGCTTTGAAAAGCCAAGCAAGCAGATCTTGTCTTCTACTTTGTTTAACCAGGCACTGAGATGGTTATCCCCAAGTATCAACTGCGAGAAAGGGACAGCTTGATTAAAATGAAGCTTAACCCAGTATCCCAGGGGCAATGCCCATATTCGAGTAGTTACTAAAGGCAAACCACATTTGACCCTCAAATCTCCTTTTGATAGCTTCTAATTATTTCATGGCAGGATTTCCCAAGACCCATAAAGATGCTCCATAAGTTAATTTAGCTAAGTATTTTGCTACAAAACCCCTCAGGGCAGGTGCTATCAATTGCCCTCCTTTGCAACGAAAGAAACAGGAAATTGCTGATATATCAGCTTTAGCCTGGATCAAAGAAGATTGTTTGTGAACATCCCAATCTCCCGAGGCCTGGAAGATCATCCCCAAGTAACAAAAATGTTTAACTCATTCTAAATTTTGTTCATTCATAGTCCATTTATGCACACTCAGTTTTTGGGTGAATACAAGTACTTTTGTTTTCAAATAATTTATATTTAGCCATCCCCCACTCCAAAAAAAATTAAATAAATAAATCCTTCATTTTGTACTTGTACCCTATGGATTTCAACTGCCTCACCTATGTTCACAGTCTTTCAAGTAGAGCTGAAGCAGGTAGCTCATTTGCTACCCACAGATAATATTTGCAATTTTGAGTACCATGTTGGGTGCCTGATAGGCTGAGTACTGTTTCTTTCTGCCCCACTTTTCCATGTGAAAAGTATTAACTTACTTACCATACACAGATGTGGAAAAGATCAATAAGATAATGACTAGTGCTGAATGAACAGCCCAATTTATCACAAGTAAAACTTGCAACTCGAGTACCGGAACTGAGATCTCCCTGAGATCTCAGGGCGCATTCACAACTGCGGCGGCGAGACCCGCAAGGGAAGACACAGCAGCAGGAAGGAACCGGAGAGCAGAAGAAGAGCCGGTGAGATCAGGGATGTGCCATGGCTTCTCTCGTGCATGTCAGGGCAGGATTTTGCACCCCGACATGTGGGAGGGATGCCGCGGCACATCCCCGTTCACACCAGAGGGAAGCTGCAGCATATCCCTGTTCACACTGGAGGAAAGCTGCGGCACATCCCCATTCACACCTGCTCTTCTTCTGCTCTCTGGCTCCTCCCCTGTGGCCACGGCTTCCCTCACGGATCTCACCACCACAGTTGTGAATGCGGCCTCAGTTAAGGTACAAGTTCTTTGTGAGAAAAAAATAAATCACTATGCATTCACAAAATGACCACCGCCCTTAACTAAAAATGCGGTGACGTTACTGCTGCCATTTTGGTTGAGGCAGCAGCCATTTTGCATATGCGCAGTGATTTTAAAAAAAACTTGGCGAATCAGTCCTGCTTCTCACTTCATCCCGGGAGAAACCAAGAACCAGGGTTTTGACGAGAATGCTAACTTTGTGAGCTTTTGTTTCAGCCACAATTATTGCACAATGCTCATGCGCTATTTATTTATTTATTTATTTAAAGATTTGCTATCCCATCCCCTCCTGCCCTGTTTGGGGTGGCATACAATATAAAAACACAAAATAAAATATACAACATAAAGACCTAAAAATTCACTACAATGAAGAGAATGGAGTGACAAGATTCCCCTGAGGAAAAAAGGAAGCTGGGGTGAAAGTGGAACAGAAGGTTCTTTGTTAGCTGTGTCTGAAAACAGAGAGGTGAGCTGAAACCCCACATTAGAAAATTCCTGAACGGAGAGTTTTAAAATCCAAGTCTTTCTTAAGTTAATGTGGAAAAGGTGCAGCTCAGAATTGGCCCATTACAGAATATTTGATTGTCGTACTTTAATTCAAACTCAGGCCCATCTCTACTTTGACCTACGTTAGCCAAAATAAAAATATAGTAGAGGGGAACATACGTTTAAAATGTACTCAGTGGTAATGAATGGAATGTTAGCTGCACCTCTGAAAATGTGGGTACATCTCACCTCACCAAATTCAGTACAGTTGCCAGATTTGGTCATTTTTTACCTGACACTTCCAATTTGGCCTATGGCGTGTCAGGTAAAAATCCACCACAGGTGACAACCCTATACAAGAAGCCAAAATAACTTCATACATTCCTCCACCACCACCTCCTCCAAATACTAACCAAAATAAGAATCCCTACAATTTATTCTATTAAGTGTCATTGATCAATGATTTCATAAGTCATACCTTATGAAGAATCTTCTGGAGATCACAGATGCCCACCCTTGAAAAGGATAAAAACATTATTCAGGAACAGAAATTTTTTTTTACTTGCATTCATTCATGTCTTGCTCTGGAAATACTCTTTGCCGACATCTTTGGCCTGAGATTCTTTCCCATAATCCTATAAACACAAAATAGTCCATTAGCCTGTTTGTATGTTGGTGTATTTTGGTCTGCATTATTAGCTACATTCCTCTAACACTTGCTCAGGAGTAAGCAGTTTAAGGATTCTAGCCATAGACTAAATTACAAATTAAACATTTAGCTGTGTCAGGATAAGAAGGTACAGGATTCCTGGATGGCAGTACTCCTTTACCACATAGTACAGGAGTTCAGATAAAATAAATCCAAGGGGTAAAATCCTAATCTTAATGAAGTTAGTGGGACTTTCCCATTACCGTTCAGTGCCTTCTGTATTTTTCACCACTGAAAAATGTGACGGCTAAAAGAATCCTTTGTTGTGTTCCTTGAACAACCACAACTAGAATACACTTGCTTCTCACATCCTCTGCCTCTTTCCCCTGAACAGTACATTCCAAAAGGTAGCTGCAGGTGCTTATCCAACTCCACCCATAATCGTGTAACACAGACTTAGAAAGCCAGCAGCACGCTTCAAGGAATCACTTCAAGTATTTTTTATTATTATTATTATTATTATTATTATTTATTTATTTTTAAAGAACACTATGGGTGAAAACAGACATAACACTAACTCCACTTTAACATATCTTACACATGTTACAGAGCTGTATTGGTGCCCTATGCATCCCTGCAACAAGCATAAGAAATGTTAAAGTGGTTTTAAAGCAGAATTAGTGTTATGTCTGTTTTCACCCTTCATCTTCAATGTTAAAGACAAGCATAGGAAACCCACTTGTTAAGAAGAGCAAAGCCACTGACTTCTTATTGGGAAGGCTAAGCAAGCAGTCTTCCACCCACTCAATGGCTCAGCTCCCATTGACTTTAATGGTTATGATTATGCTCTAAGTATTGGTGTAAGTAGGAAAGGTAGAACATTTTAATCTTTAATTTAAACAAGATAAGAGTCACATAGTAACCATTAAACAGTCTACCAGTAAAGAGATATGACCTTTTTCTTTGACCACAATGACCATCAAACCTTATGGCTTCAACTTGGCCTTATTGCCAGCATGACTTTAAATCACTTCTGCAGAACATCTTCACATTAAACAAGTGTAATTAATTTACAGCATTTGGTCATTTGTTGGGAAAAAACCAGCTCCGCTCCAAGAGATGGATATCAAATTCTTGCTTAAAGGGTTTCTCACAACTCTCTAAAACTTAAGTATATATTTTATTAACATGATTCATTTTCAAATTAATTTCTAGCTATCCATTTAAACAGCACCAGAATTGATAGACACAAATGTTAAACTGGGTTAGACTGAGTCAAACTGAAAACTGAAGTTGAAAGGACTCACCTATCAATAAGCTAAATATATTGCACTCAAAAACTAAGGAGACAATTCAAAAACATGGATGAAACTCCCAGGTTTGAGTTATAAACCAAGGAAAGAATTTTCTCAAGCACAGTTTAGAAACTTTAAATGAATTTTCTGGAAGAGATGGGGACAAAATAGATCAAAATGATGATATATTTTATTGCACCAACTTCTATCTCATAAAACATATCATCTGAATTACTTTGTCTCCGTCTCTTACATTTGGGACCAATATGACAACCCACTCTCCCTAGACTATAATGAATTAATTTTCTCTATTACTTTATTTCCTATTTTAAACCAGGTTCTCTCTAGAACCGGGGTTCCCAAGCTAAGGGTCAGGAACCGGTCACCACATTGCTAAATGGGATCCCAAGGACACTCTATTTGCATAGCTACGTATGCAAATTCCCAAGGCTTGGGGCTGTGACAATTTCTTTTGTTTCTCAGTGGGGGATCACAGTTTGAAAAAGCTTGAAAACTGTTGCTTTGGGGAAAGGCTTATGCAATACCCTTTGTGTGTGTGTTCCCACAGTAACTTTATCTTGTAAGCCAATTTCAAAGAAATTTAGTAATTGGGCAAAAGACCCAAAGGTAAATAAGCAATTTCATAACAATAATCATACTAGTCAAGTTGGTCATGAGACAAGATCTCTTGCCTGTTGGAAGCTGAGAATTAATAGATGGGAACAGACTACTATGCATTATGAACTGTTTTGCACTTCTCTAAAGAAACCAATGCTGCCACTATCAGGGAAAGGACACTGGCCTGGATGGGCTACTGCAATTAGTCTGACCCAGTATGGCGTTTCTCAAGTTTTTGTGAAGAGGAGAAATGGCTGCTTTTGTACTTCCCCTAAATCCCATAGATGTACTGTCTCCCTCTAGAAAGTTTTGATTCCCCAAGCCAATGTCAGCCAAATCTGGCAGAGAGACCAAAGATAAGCAGGGAACCAAAATTGCATAACAATTTGTTCTGCAAATCACTTCCAAAACAGGAATAAAAACGGATTCATTTGAAAGCCATAATTTTTCCATGACTTATAAAGCCACAGGTAAAAGACCATCTGATTCATTTAACAAATCAAGCATTTGGAAATCTAATTGTATTCATTTCGGTGCTTGGTGCATGACACTACTGGTTCAGATTTTAATTTAATTGCATTGAAGGTTGCCACTGATTTTTGAAAGCTGAACAAAAATGGAAGAACGTTTGTTCCCTTTCTTTGACAACTAATCAGCTGCAGTCCACAACTTTGCAAGGTTTTCCATCTTTGTAAGTTTTGCAGTGAGTCAGTTTCTTGTTGGGCGACTGAGATATTATATTAGTACAATAGTAAAACTGCACTCTCTGTGACGGCCACTTTTAGACGATCGGCGCGCACTCGCACCCCAAAAGCATGCATCGTCTAAAAGTGCCGCGGGTGGTGTATAGACGTGCTTCATGCCTGGACGCATGGCATCGCTGGTTGTGCATTCCTTTATGGCCATGAATTAAATATAAAGATTAGAATTAAATATAATTTACAGCTGTAAAGGAATGCATGACCAGCAATGATGCACGTCCAAGTGTGTCTAAACACTGCCTGCAGCACTTTTAAAGGGTGCACGATTTTTTGGCACAAGCGTGCACCGATCATCTAAAAGTGGCCATAGAAAGAGCAAGATCAAAAGCTTGCTATTGCTATATACTCAAATACTGGTGGGCTGCTTTCTTCACAAGTATCAGTAGAGGGAGCCAAACTATCATCAAAGTGCAGCACGGAATACTGCAAGGAAAACATAAATTGAAAAGTCTGAAAGCTTCCCTAAAGTGATTCAGCCTAGTATAGTGGGAATGGTTAAGCACTTGTCACCACAATCTGGCAGTAACTCACTGCAACCCACTAGGACTTTTGCATTTTACTGCTTACAGGAATTAAACTTTTTTGCTTTTTGCCTTTTAGGCTACATTGTCTCCTATCAATAAGATGAATTCACAACACAGTAGTGCACTGCTACTGCAACAGAAACCAGTTTCAGTAAGGTAGATTACTATATCACATCATCTAAAGAACTCTGTAGTCACTAAATCCATAACACAACCCCCCCACCCTAAAACTGCAATCTTTTCTTTATAACCACAGCAGGAGTGGGTCAAATGCCACACCAGTTTTGTTCTTCTTTACCCCTTATCTTTAGTGACAATTAAGCTTCCATAAACAGCTTAGGCATAGGTCATTCAGCCAGCTAATTCAAACATTCACTAGCTCTCTTCTAGCACTGATGACAATTGATCTCTCCATTTTTGCAAATGTTGGCTTAGAATCCGGTGTAATCTTTTAATAAGTCAATAAAGAAGTTTTACTGAGTAGCAGTTCAAAGGCTAGTGACTTAGCTAATGAAAATCAGCTTCAAGTAGGACTGTAACTTTTAAAGAGTTATTGATAATAATAATTTTAAAACCTGTCTAGCAAGCACACTTTTGCTTAGACAAAAGTCATTTGTTAGTTCATGTGCAATCAGGAACAGAGCCTCATTTGCCTAATTGAAAATGCAGTGATCCTCCATTGGCTCAGTCTTATTATTATTATTATTATTATAAACATTTATATAGCGCCAGACGTGTGACCTGTTGCTGTACAAAACATAGAAATAGACGTGGTCCCTGCCTGTGGCAGACAAGGAGGGAGAGACAGGGAGAGGGGACAGAGGGAGAGACAGGGGAGAAGACTAACAAACATCCAAGCGGATGCAAAGTCTCAGGTGCGTGTGCTTAGTTTGGTTACAATCAGGTTGGTTACAGCAGTCTGCCGAGGAGGGCAGACAGTAGGTATATGGGAACGATTAGCAGGCATTGGGAAAGGCGGCGAGGAAAAAGTGGGTCTTGAGGAGGGATTTGAAGGAGCGGAGGGAGGGGGCAAGGCGGATGTGGGCAGGGAGGGAGTTCCAGGCATGGGGGGCAGCGAGGGAGAAGGGTCGAAGGCAGTTAGGTGAGCAGGAGAAACGAGGGAGAGTGAGGGAGGGGACAGAGGAAGAGCAGAGAGCATGAGCAGGAGTACGTAGGGAGATTAGGTCTGAGAGGTAGGGAGGAACTTGGTTGTGAAGTGTTTTGAATGTGAATACCAGGAATTTAAAAAGGATACGTTCAGGAAGGGGGAGCCAGTGAAGAGAGAAGAGGAGAGGCTGCACATGGTCGAAGCGACGGGCAGAGTGAATGACCTTGGCAGCGGAGTTTTGGATTGCGATAAGGGGGGACAGGTGAGAGCGAGGGAGGCCAGCAAGGAGGAGGTTGCAGTAATCGAGGCGAGAGATAACCATGGCATGAACAAGGGTTTTGGCCGAGGAGGTAGAGAGAAAGAGGCAGATCCAAGCAATGTGATATAGGGTGTGAATCGGCAGGATTTGGCAACAGAGTCAATGTAAGGTTTAAAAGAGAGGTGCATGTCAAAGATGAAGCCCAAGCTACGGGCTTGGAGAACAGGATGGATGGTGACTCCATTGATGCAGATGGGCAGGTTAGAGGGAGAGGAAGAGGAGGGATGAAAAATGAGGAGTTCAGTTTTGGTCATGTTGAGCTTGAGTTGACGTCAGGACATTCAGGCGGAGATATCAGAGAGGCAGTTGATGAGGCGTGAGCGGACAGAGGAGGAGAGAGAGAGGGTAGAAAGATAGAGTTGGATGTCATCACCGTAGAGATGATATTGGAATCCGTGGGAGGCAATAATTTTGCCAAGGACATGGTGTAAATAGAGACTGTAAAATACAGTCTTAATGTATAGTGGTGCTGCATTTATGTTAATTCAAGACAAAATAATTATAACAAAGTGATTTAAAAAAACAAAACAGAGCTGTGTTGTTTGGTAATAAGGGATGGTCATTAAATCAGAAATTTCCTGGAAAGTGGAAACCCTATTCTGCACAGCTCTCTGCCTCACTCAGGAGCTATCCATCTACTTGCAATCTATTCTCCCTCTGGACCCAAGTCCAAGGTTAGTGTTTCCAAGTACACACAGCTTCAAGCACTCTCCTAAGCCATCTCTTTGACCTCCAGTAACAGGTCCTTTTCCTGTTTTAGAGTTTATAAAGTCCAGTGCTGGGTGTTGTCCTGAAGTTAAAATAGTGCCCTATAATGAGCCAACAGGATCATTACATAATTTTATTTTTTAAAGGAATCTGTCACACTCTGTGCCACACACGGGGAGCAAATCTTTAAAATATTTAAAGTAACCTAAAGTCTGAAAGCCTATAAGAAGAGCTCCAAATGTGTCTGTCATCATCCAGGTATTATTCCTAGTCATCACCACAAAGGCTCCACAATAGCTGCCTGGACAGGCTCATCACCACCACCTTATTCACAGGGTGAAAACAGACATGATGCTAACCACCCTTTAACCACCCTTGGTGGTCATTTATGCATGTTTCAGGGCTGCATAGGGCACCAATACAGCCCTGAAACGTGCATAAATAACCACCAAGGGTAGTTAAAGGGTGGTTAGCATCATGTCTGTTTTCACCCATAGATAGCGAGCTACTGCTCCACCTTGGGATGACATGGGAATTACTACAAAACACACTGGCCATGTGAGTACCATAAGCAGTTATAGTTACAATGGTATCATTTGTGCCACCATAGTCAAATCCTTCCACGTTCATGTCTGAAGCCCATCATCACCCACTACCTAGGATAGGCATATAAAGCTCTTGCTCTCCGAGTGGTATTTGCAAAGGAAAAGGTAAGTTTAAGCCTTTGTCTTCTTGGGAAAGAAGGCTGCAACAACACTGGCTTAGCGGGTTAGCAGCACAGGAGAAGGAAATCCCTTTAAGAAGAGTCTGACTCTGTACACCAGCTGGGGTTGGGATCTGACTAGAGTCCTAGTAGTACGCAGAGGAAGCCTAATATGAGGTTTTAACCTGATAACTGAATTACAATTGGTGTGTGTAATGTACTGTTTGTCTTTCATTCCTGCTATAAATGGACCCTTGGGGACGGTTCGTGGAGACCAAAGTAGCCAAATTGGGTTTTTCAAGGGAGATTTTGCTCCCTCTGGGCTACAAGGCCGCCGCGAAATTAATAACACTTAAAATCTCTGACCAAGAACTCCAGAATGAGAACTCCCTGATAACAACCCAAAGGACTGCCCCCGGTTATTGCCACATTAGGACATTCAATTCTCCTCCGGCTTACTTAATTGGACATTTTGCCATTATAGAAGAGCCTTAACTTTGATGCGCTGCAACATCTTTCCTTCAGCGTATCTAGAGGGCAGATTTCATGGAATCCCGAAGGCCGATCATCTGTGTAACCACTGTGATATGGCAGTTCCAGAAACAGATAAGCACACCATTTTTTTCTGCCCTGCGCTTAGTCATTTAAGGGACAAATATATTGGTCCCTTTATTGATGAGGAAGGGGTGGAATGATGACCGTATATTGCAGAGTCTGCTTGGTGGGAATGATTCTCCCCACTCATATGCAATGGCAGCATTTTGTGCAAACGTTCTCCTCTTTAAACAACGTAGTAAATCCCCCGCCCATGGTAGTACATAGATTTGTATACACATATATATGTACTACAATTGTGGATTCTTCACTTGATGGTTTAACTTGTTTTCTTGCCTTGATGTTCTTTGCTTCTTGTATGTGGCTTAGGGTTAACAAAGAATATTTTATCAGGGGTCAAGCGCCGCCAACATAAGCCCGGAGAAGGGGAAGGCTTCCCCTTTATAACATATGCCCTCCCCCAGGGGTCAAGTGTTGCTGCCACAAGCCCCAAGAAGGGTAAGGAATGTTTTATTTAGTTAGAATTGGTTAATTTGGGGGCCAGAAGACTTTTTCCCGGGCCCTGGGAGAAACCTGGCCATCTCTATGGGAAGATTTTGCCTTGATGTGCCTTGCCTTGATTTGCTTTGCTTCTTGTATGTGGCTTAGGGTTAACAAAGAATATTCTAACAGGGGTCAAGTGCTGCCGACATAAGCCCCGGGAAGGGTAAGGTTTTTCCTTTATAACATACGCCCTCCCCCAGGGGTCAAGTGTTGCCGCCATAAGCCCCAAGAAGGGCAAGGCATGTTTTGTTTAGTTATAATTGGTTGATTTTGGAGCCGGGAGTCTTTTTCCTGGGCCCTGGGAGAAACCGGGCCATCTTTATAGGAAAACCTTGGTCAATTTAGACCTTAGAGTAGGATTCAATTAATCTGACCTTGCTAGTCATTTTATGCTTTATGCCTTGCTTGTGTATTATAAATTTAAAATATTTGTTTTTATTTGTAATCGTTATATAGTAGGAGAAGGCTCTAACTTCAGTCTACTAAAGTCGATTCTATATATATTTGTATTTGTGTAAATATTTGTGTATGGCAATATTGTTATGGCCTATGGGCCGACAATAAAACTTTTATCTATCTATCTACTGTATGTAATAAAGAATTTGAAATGGGCGGGCTCTTGCAGCAACTTAATGCGGGGATCGGGCCCACCACAGCTCGTGTGGCTGCACCCAGTGATGGTACATGGTGAAAGAATTCATTGTCTCCCTGAACAGCCTCGTTTGAGTGTTTACTTCAAAAACATGCTAGCTTGCTGCTTCTGCCACAATTCTAACTCATCCCTCCAATGCTTCCTCTTATTTTGATTAGAGCTGAAATAAATATTTGGTACCAATATTGAACTGGATGAATTCAGCAACTTCATATCCATTTAAACAACGCAAATACAAAAAGGTATCCGCTTCCTACTTTTGCAGTACCAAATACTTGTTTATTATTGTGTTTGTTACATTTATTCGGTTCTTTGTTCACTACCACTGAACAGAACCAAGTACCAAATACCCAATGATACTAAATGAACAAAGTAGCTAAATTAATAAAGACAAAGTAACCAAATGTAGGAGGGGAGCCTTGTCCGGGTGCCAACCATTGCAGGATCCAGTCCCAAATACCAAGTGCTTTTATTAATTCTATAACTCAGTGCACCAAGTTCCCCAACACAAACATATACAAGCAATTTCCGAACATAAACCAGACTTCCCCCAAGAGTAAGACCTTAACCTGGGGGAAGAGTTCCAAACAACTCTGGGTGATCTCATTTGTGAGCTCCATGCCTTTGGGGCCTCTGGCCTAGCCCCATGTCAGGAAACCCTGTGTGAGGCAGGGAAAGCTCCAGCCTCTGGCCCTGTAAGTCCTGCCTCCCCCTGGCAACCCCGCAGCTAGGCTCCCAGCTCAGGGAGCTAAGTTATTTGGTCACATGCACAGTCATTTGGCTCTCATCTGTGTAACCCCTGCTTGGCACACTGCTACAGAATTAATCCTTCCTTCGCCTGTTTCTCTAGTGGTGGCTTGTAACCCATCCCACCAAATAAACAAAATAGCCAAATGAATGAACATGAAGTGAATGAACAAAGTTGTGAATTTTGCAGTGAAAAAGAAGAATTTGGATATTCATTTGTGGGAAAGAACATGCAAATTAGATTTGTAAAAATGAAAAATCATATACCTTATCTTCCCCCCTCATCCTTCCTCTCCTTCCTCACTGTCAATAATTATTGATGGCGTCACCATCCTGCCTATCCCCCAAGCCCGTAGCCTAGGCTTCATCTTTGACTCACCCCTTTCTTTTAAACCCTACATTGACTCTGTTGCTAAATCCTGTTGCTTCTCCCTCCATAACATTGCTAAGATTCGCCCTTTTCTCTCTGTCTCGTCTGCCAAAACTCTTGTTCATGCTCTGGTCATCTCTCGCCTCGATTACTGTAACCTCCTTCTCACTGGCCTTCCCCGGTCTCACCTTTCTCCCCTCATCTCTGTCCAAA
>QEPC01001423.1:10536-52891 GCA_003113815.1 Sphenodon punctatus | reverse complement strand
TGTGCAGCCCCTCCTCTCTTCGCTTCACTGGCTTCCCCTTCCTGAACAAATCCTGCACAAGCTCCTAGTCTTCACCTATAAAGCTCTTCACAACCTTGCTCCCCCCTACCTCTCTGCACTTATCACCCTCCATACTCCAGCCTGTACACTTCGCTCCTCCTCTGTCCTTTCTCTCGCCCTTCCATGCCTTCCCTGCTCCCCTAAGCGCCTTCGTCCCTTGTCACTTGCTGCCCCCCATGCCTGGAACTCCCTCCCTGTCCACATCCGCCTTTCCCCCTCCCTTCATACCTTCAAATCTCTCCTTAAAACTCACCTCTTTTGCTCTGCTCTGTCTGACTCTTTATCCTACTGAGCCACTATTTCCTATACCTATGGTCTGTACCCTTATCCTTGCCACATGGACCTGCCTGCCTGCTGTCATTCTCATCCTAACCAAGCCAAGTACGTGCACCTGAGACCTCACATCTTCATGGATGTTAGACCCCTTGTCTCTCCCTCTGTTCCCCTTCCTATGTCTCTCCCCCAGCTCCTATCTCTCAGATTGTAAGCTCTAGGGGCAGGAACCGTATCTATTTTATTACTTTGTAAAGTGCCAGGTACACTGCTGGCACTATATAAATGTTTGTTAATGATAATAATAAAAATAAAATAATAATAATAATAATATACGTTAACCCTAATTTTGATATTATGCCCTTTACGTATCGCATATGGCAACATTCCATCATTTTTATTGGCCTTCTGCTGAAAGTATGCTATCCTACAATGCTTCCTCCTGTGTCTTCTTCCTACGGTTGTTCAAGGAACAAATTCTGTCACTGGTACTTTTGTGTGTGTGCTTTCTCTGGAGACAGATATGGAAATTCACAGTCTCTGGCTCCTCCAGATCTATTAGAGGAATGAGATAAGGAAAAAAACAATCACTGTTGTATTCAGTTGCTGTGTGCCAAATACTGTATACCATCAGCTCACAGAGCTGCACAGAACATTGTGTGTCTCCATTGTTCTTTGTGATACCGAAATGATTTTAAAGTTTCTTTATCTCTGTAGGATTTGGCAGTAGCATGTGGGGATCGTGAGAGAGCGGCGGAGCGGGGAGCTAGAGACTGAGAGCGGCGCTTCCTGATACTGACAGGTAGGAAGAGAGGACTGAAACCCCCGCTGATATGCCACCGCACCCTAAGATCTTCAAACAACAGAGGCTTGAGAATTTTCTTCACAACCCGTCGACGGGAGGAGGGGCTCCTCCAAACCCCTCCCCCATTACAAGAAGCAACTATTATCAACCGCTTGCTATGCATACAGTTCCAGCCCCAGACACGTTGGAGGCAAGTTCGATGAGAAACCCGCCATCTAGGGAGCTTGCTGAGCCTTCTCATCCCCCTGAAATTGGTCTTCACGGGGCCGAACTTCCTACGGGAGAACGATCAGCTGCTATTTTGACAGACCATGTCCTGCTTACGGCAGAGAGTCTCCAGTTTGTTTGTGACACTGTCATCTATGCAGACTAGAATGGATAATATGGTTGGGTTACTACAGGCTTCTGGCCAGATGGGAGGACTTGGAGCTGATAAGTCCCCTTCGCCGCCAAAATGGCGGTGACGGGGTGATTGTCGCGTCCTGTTCCCGCATGGGAGAGACGCAGAGAGAGCGGCCAGCGGGGCGGGGCTGTTAGAGATCCCCGTTCACGCTCTTTCTTGTGGTTGCTGCAGCAACCGTCCCCGACAGCGAGGCAGCGCAAGCGCGCCTTGTGGGATCATGAGGACACGCCCCTTTTAGGAGGGGCGTTCCTCCGTCGCCGCGTGGAGTGGCCATTGCATAAGCGGAGGCCAGTGAAGCAGCAGCAGGACCTCATTGCTGCTGCTCCACTCCGCTTTACCAAAGCCCTCCCCCCCAAAAAAAGAAAATAAAGTTGAGAGGGGTATGGGGCGAGCAAAGAAGAACGCGGGGGGAAAAAAGGGCAAGACCCCCCCCCCCGATGCACCAGGAAGGAGAGCAGGACAGGGCCCGAATGGAAGGAGCAGAAGAAAGGGGTGAGCCCATTCCAACCCGTGCCGCCCTGATGGAGCGGCTACGGGAATGCGAGGCCCTTTTGAGGGCGCGAGCCCCTGGTGTTCAAAGTGAAATAACCGGGCCTGAGACTGGGACAAGGGGAGTGGCCCCCCCACCCCTCAGGGACAGTGTAGGTCGGCTCAATTCCCATGGGAGGAGGGGGGGACCCCCCTCCCTCCCAGGGCTAGAGCAGGCGGGGAGGAGAATCCAGATCACTCCCACGGGGAAAATGAACCTGAGCCTCCTGAGATAACCCCGGGAGAAGGCACAAGCGGCCTCAACACCCAGCAGGGGGATGGGGTGGCTCCTCACCCCCACGGTGGTTGGGAGAGACGATCAGCGGGCCCCCCTGCCCGATATAGGGACACGCAATATGTCGATAGCCCTTACCAGGGCCAACAGCAGCACCAAGACAGGGGGCGAGGTAACAACCCAGCAACCCCTCTAGCAAGGGATAGCGGCCAGAGATGGCAAGAGCAAAGGGTAGGTGAACTCACCCCAGCAACAAGCCATACAAGGGGCATGTCCCCCGAAGGACAAGCACACAATCAAGCGGGTGATCAGGATTGGGCGGGCGGGTACCCCCTGGGAGCCATTGACCCCCTGGGTGTGCCTGGCCTAGCCCAATATCAAGACCAAGTTCAGCGGGGCAGAAACCAGGGTCCATGGCCCGGTTGGGGTGGCCCCGTCCCCTCTTTACATTACAGGCCCCTACAGGACGATGGACCTCCCCCAGCGAACAGACGGCGAATTGAAGCAACCAACGAAGGCGAACAGCAAGGGGACCAAGACATACTGAGGCGACTCCAGGCCATCGAGGAAGAATTACACGCACAAAGAACAACAGCAGCAGCGGCTGGACCAAGTGGCATCCCCGTAAGAACCAGGGCAACGGCGTCCACTCACACACAAGGTGAAACCATTACCGTTGATGGCGGTAGGGCCAATGCGACATGGGTTGGTAGCTCCCCGGGACAGGGATTATCCACAAGGGGGAATGGGGTAGGCCAGGCAACACCAGCACCCAGGGGCCCAGTAACACAGCAAGGAAGGCCCAGCCAGGAGGTAGTAGCCCCGCAACTAATGAGTTTAAATGGGGGCTGGGTGTGGGTAACTCCGGCTCCCCCCCCACCAGCAGGCTCAACGGGTCACACGCAACTGTGGTCTGACCCGATTGAAGCCAGGCAACAACCTAATACATTAGCAGATATCCAGCCCATCGGAGCCCCAGGGCAAATATCATTTTTGCCTGGTGTTCTTCCCTCGACCGTTACCGATATAACCAGGGAACATGTCCCAGCATCAGGGTCGGCAACGAAGGAACAAACGGGAGCCCTCCCACCCCCACCTCCAGGGGGGGCCATTCCTAGTGTGGCCGCGCCATTCGGAGCACATTTACTGCCAGCAGTGAAAGATAAAATCTTAAAAGGGGAATACATAGACATTTATGCCTTATTATTCAGTGACCCAATACTGGATCACTCCGATCCCGAGGAAGACAAAGCCAAAGAAAAATTTAAGCGTCCAAAAGCAGACCGTAACTGGGCCAATTGGACTGCCGCATTCGCCATCTACACAGGGGTAATTTTACAAACCGATCCCAGTAGAGCCTTAGAGCTCCATAAGTACGCCGATATAGTGCGGCGTGCGTATGGAACAGGACCGGTTGGCGCTTGGTTGCGCTATGACGAAGCATTCTGCCATAGAGCCACCACTACACCCGGGATTCGGTGGGATATACACGCCCCCGACTTGTGGCTAGAATGTATGGTAGACGTTACCAGGGCTCCTCGAGCTGATAGCGGACACCCACTAGTCTGAGGCGGAGTCGCTTGGGGGTACGATTCCTTTCGGGCAGACAGCCGTACGGGAGGTCAAGGCTCCTTGGGCACCTGCCGCGAATACAACAGAAAAGGGCGATGCACTCGCCAATTCTGTAAGTTCCGGCACTCCTGTTCCGGTTGTGGAGGAGGACACCCCGCAAGTAACTGTTACAGGTCTGGGCAAAAGGGACCAAAAAAGGGCTATGGCCCGGGGGGAGGAAATGGAAAGGGGGGTACCAGCACTCCCAACGGGTCACGTACTACAAAAGGGTCCGACCCCAATTAAAATAGAGGCACTCGAAAGAGCGTTACAACGCCACTCAGATCGGGCCGAAGTGAGTTACATTGTTAAAGGTTTTAAGAAAGGTTTTGTTATACCAGCGCACAAGGTTAGTCAGGGAACTGAAGCAAGGAACTTGAAATCAACATTAGGGATGGAGGACATGGTGAGATCCAAGATTAAGAAAGAAATGCAAGAAGGGAGGGTTATGGGCCCCTTTGTACGCCCACCTATGGGGAACTTCATAGTGTCCCCATTAGGAATAGTCCCTAAGAAAGCAAAAGGCGAATTTCGCCTAATTCATCACCTATCGCACCCTCGGGGTAGCTCGGTCAATGATGCCATACCCAAGGAGCTCTCGACTATTAAATATGTGTCTTTTGACGAGGCAGTGCTTAAAGTACGTGCCGCAGGGAAAGGAGCACTACTGGCAAAATGTGATGTAAAATCAGCATTCCGACTGTTGCCAGTACACCCTAAGAGCTTCCACCTCCTTGGTTTTAAATTTCAGGCAGGGTATTATTATGACCGAGCTATGCCGATGGGTTGTTCAATTTCCTGTTCAGTTTTCGAAAGATTTAGTACATTAGTTGAATGGGTCTTTACCCGGAGGCTAAATGGGGGGGCAGTAACTAAATACCTGGACGATTTCCTTATAATCGGCTCCCCTGGTACGGGCGAGTGTAACACCGCCCTCCAAATATTTCAAAACGTTGCGGCCGAGCTGGGTGTGCCATTAGCCCCAGAAAAAACCGAAGGTCCAACAACCAAGCTCACCTACTTAGGTATCGAATTGGACACTGAAGCTATGTCTTCAAGACTACCCAAAGAAAAGTTAGTCAGTATAACGATCAAGATCGACGAATGCCTTTCGAATCCTAAGATCACGGTTCGGAACCTCCAGTCTCTGATTGGGAGTCTCAACTTTGCATGCCGAGTGGTAGCACCTGGGAGGGCATTTTTATCACGATTATATGAGAAATTAAAAGGAGAATTGCCCCCCCATTTTAGAATAAGGGTTACCAATGAAATGCGCCAGGACTTGGGTATTTGGAAAGCTTTCCTGGAGCAATTCAATGGAATTAGTTTTTGGAGAGGCCTGTTGTTACTTCAAGCCGACTTACAGGTCCAATCTGATGCATCAGGTAGTATAGGTTTTGGTGTATACTTCAGAAATCAATGGTGCAACGCATTATGGCCCGACGAATGGCACCACGCCGGGGTTACTAGGGACCTCACCTTTTTAGAGTTATTCCCCATAATAGTTGCAGCGCTCTTATGGACACAGCAATTCGCCAACAAGACCGTTGTCTTTTGGTGTGATAACTCTGCTGTTGTTCACGTCATCAACTCACTCTCCTCACGGTCACCCAGGGTCATGCAGTTAGTCCGGGCGCTAGTGCTAACGTGTTTGAAAAACAATATCCTTTTTATCGCAAAACACGTACCTGGAATCGACAACGGGATAGCGGATTCCCTTTCTCGATTCCAGATGGACCGTTTCCGGGAATTGGCCCCAGAGGCTTATTCAGAACCGGACCCGCTACCAACAGGAATCTGGAGCCTTGGGAGGTAGAAGTACAGACCACCGTACAAGGGGCATTGGCTCCTCGAACACAGGCAGCTTATCGTAGGGCCTTTACGGAATTTCAAAAATTCAGGGCAGGTAAAGGGTGGGCGATCGGGTTTCCCATAGGCGAAGCTGAAGTCCTCCAATTTTGCTTAGCCCTCCATAAAAGAGGCTTGGCTGGGGGTACCATAGCTGGAAAGATCGCTGCCATCAATTTTGTGAGCAAGATGAAAGGTTTTCAGCCGCCCGACAATGGTTTTTATATAAAACACATGCTAGAAGCATGGGCCCGTGAACAATCCATAGCTCGCAAACTACGAGCACCCATAACATCCCCAATTTTGATTAGAATAGTAGCGGCCCTAGGCGATATTTGCTATAACCCCTATGAGGTCCAATTATTTCAGGCAATATATGCCATTATGTATTTTGGGGGTTTTAGGGTCAGCGAAGTGGTCCACAGTTCCAACAGGGATCCTACCATGACTGCTTTTGAATTAAAAGACCTACAAGCAGTTAACCCACAAGTAAGACTCCGGCTCCGGCGGTCAAAGACCGACCAAAAGGGTCATGGGCAGTTGGTTGAACTGTATAAAAGTGGCCCGGATAGCATATGCCCCGTGACACAAATGTTAAAATACATGGCAATTAGACCAAACATTGATGGCCCCCTATTCATTCATGGATCGGGTGCACCAGCAACAGCATATCAGGTTACAGCAATCCTTCGAGCAGCCATAAAAAAGATCGGCCTTCCGGCCATGGATTTTGCATCACATTCCTTTAGGATAGGGGCTGCGACAATGGCAGCGGCTGCTGGCCTACCTGAATCAGCAATCCAACGGGTCGGAAGATGGAAATCAAATACATATAAAAAATACATCCGCCCCTATCACAACTAACAAGAATCCTGTTTGTTCCTACCAGGAGCCAGGGCCGGCAGGCCAGCACGTGAGGAGGTGTGGATCATCGGCCACAGCCTCGTAAGATGGGCAGAGCACGCTGCATCAGCAACAAACTGGGGTTCACAATTAGGTTTACACGATAAGGCACACGTTTTATGGTTGGGCAAGAGTGGCTTGAGGTGGAAACAGCTCCTCCCGTTGTTGGGGAGTATGCGCCACCTCCCTCCACCGACAATTTTAGTGATACACCTAGGTGAGAATGACCTCCCTGACCGGAAGGGTGTTGGTTTAATAATTAACATAAAAGTAGATTTATTAACAATTAGGCAATGGTTTAAAGGGGTTAGAATAGCATGGACAGATTGGGTACCTAGGATAATCTGGAATAGGGCTCAGAATCCAGGTAAAGTGGACAAAGCAAGGAAGAATGCCAACAGGGAAATAGGAAAATGGTTAAAAAACTTAGGAGGAACTAACATCAGGCATGTAGGGATAGTGTACAATAGACCCGAACTATACAGGGATGATGGAGTCCACCTATCAGACCTAGGTAACGAAATGTATCTGGCAGCTTTGGCTGGTCACCTGGAGAACCTACTGTTTGACTAGGAGGTGGGGAGCGGGATGGTTCAATATGACCACCCCTTAGTGGCGGGGGTCCAATATGCCAACAAGTTAATAGGTAGGTTAGTAATTAGTTAGAGTCATCTCAGTAAGAGATGGGGAGATGATACACAGTGTAATGCAGGGCACAGCATGCTTTGTGATCACGCTCCCTGGAAGTGGTGTTTTAACCGGGGCCTGCAGGGACATGCGCTGTCTTCAGGCACGGTGGACACCTCACTTCTTACTCAAACCCACAGTGGGTTGTCCCCCCCCTTCGGCCTTGCCCTGTCGGAGGAGGGGATGTAAGGTTTGTTTATGGATACTGTCAACGGAAGGCACGTCCGGGCAGTACCTGAGTTAATAAGTGCAATTAGTTTAATGGCATATTGGACCCTGAATTGCAGGATGCAATTTCCCCACCTGCCTATGGTTGTCAATTTCAATAAATGAGTGCGGCCAGTTTTACACCAACTAAAGTCTCTGTGTCTCATTCGGGTGCGTCGACAAAGGGACCCAGGGGTTGCTCCCTGTTACTGACAGGGCTCCCCTCGGTTTTTTACACCCTACATCTGCCTTAGGCCCCCAGCCATATCAGCCTGTACAGGTCCCCACAGTTTTTCCCTCGGCTATTCTGTCTGATACAGAGGATTCTTTTGGGTTGATGCCTACCTCTCTTATTTTTACTATTGTTTCCTTACAGGGCCGGCGGGCTCCACTATGGGGTACTCCCCTTGACGTGGCTGAACATTTAAGATTGCTTCTTAAAAAGGAGGTGGTCACCAGGAGAGATAGTACCTCTGTAGATTTTCTTTCAAACTTGCCCGACAGACAGGTGATATTGGTTACCTTTAGGTCCTTGGATTTACCCTCTCTTATTTTAGCCCATAAGACTTCCTTTGAGGAGCGGACGGTTTTTATACGCCGAGTTTTTCAGGCTTCCCCCTACCAGTCTGAGGGGCGTAAAAGGGAGCTGCCAGCCTCGGCTACAGCTACAGAGAGTAGACATGCTACCCAAATACTGCCACCACCCCTACCATCCCCGCCTGCATGGGGCTCTGGGAACCCAGCTTTTTATGTGGGGCCTAGCTCGACAGCGCTGAGACAACGGAATGCTCCGGATCATCTCCCAGCTAATGCCCCTCGTATAGGGAGGGGACAGAGGCTTCCCCCTCCCTCTAGGCGAGTCCCTAGAACAGAAGAGGGAGTTCCCTCTTCTTCTTCTAAGGTGGCTGACCCTTTATATTTGGCTCCTTTTTCATTGCCTTTTCAGGCATGCTTCTTACAGCGATTAGAGGCTTTGTATACTCAACTGGGGGAGCTAAAATCTGGGCCACTTAAGCCTGTTCTGCTGGATGACCCCTCAAGACCTGCACTCAAGTCGCAATATGCTTCAGTGTCTGTAGTTGGTAGGCTACCCTCCATCCATTTTTCAACTTGGCTCCCCTCTCGGGGGACCAACGTGGAGCTGGGGGTTTCAATGGGGGATGAATGTCCTTTTACATCACCAGCTACACTTAACCCCCAGGGCCCCCTTCGGCAGGCTACTTCTGCCCAGGGGCTTTGGCATCCGTGCTCACCTTTGACTTTGAATTCTCAGGGTGGGTCTTGTTATTCCGCCCATGGGGCCTGCCTAGTGAGGCAGTTTACTCCATAGTACCAGTGGGTCTTTCACCCACAATTTCCCCCATTAGTTTGCCACCGGACCCTAAGGTATGCCCTAGTGTAACTTCTCCCCCTTTAGTTGGCAGAGTTTTAAGACAGCAGCATAAACCCCCTCCCCTTGAAAGCCACTGACTTGAAGGAAGGACTGGGTTGCCCTGCACCTTATCCTCCTGGAATATCTCGGGTTGGAGAGCCCACCAGTCTGAGCCTGACTTCTACCATTTTTTGGAGGCTCAGGATATAGTGTTATTGCAGGAAACCTGGATGACGGAGCCTCCTTGCTCTGGAAGCTGGAGAGGATTTGAAATCTACTGGCTGAATGCAGCCGTCTCCAGCTCCCACGGAAGACCCAGCGGTGGTCTTGCGGTACTTATCTCCTCAGCTTTAGCGGTCTATGTGGAATGCCTTAGTACTATCAAAGCCTGGTTTATACTCTTACGTTGCAAATTTCCCTCTGGGGCTGAATTGTTAGTTGCAAATGCTTATATTCCTCCTACACAATCAGCATACTACAACTCAGAGATCTGGGCTTCCATTGTGGATCAGGTACATGCTGCATTGGAAAGATTTCCAGCTGTCCTTTTAGTATGTGGAGGGAACTGATGCTAGACTAGGTAATCCCACCTTATTGCCGGCCTCCCCAGTGCTGGAGGATACAGTGGATCCGCTGTATATCCCCAGTTGCCACTCCTCAGATCGTGTGGTTGGCCCAAGGAAGGCTCTTATGGAGAAACTCCTGCCATCTCGACCTTATTGTTATAAATGGACGAGTGAAGGACGATCTGGCAGGTAACTTTACTTATCATTCCCCTCAGGGCTCAAGTGTGCTTGACCTTTTTTTGATCTCTCCCAGAATGTTTTTTATAGTTTCCAAAATGGAGGTGGTGCCCTTGTACATGTCAAACCACCTCCCTATAATTTTGTCTATTGTTATCCCGGGGAGTGTGATAAATTTAACTGAACCCGGTATATTTTCTTCCCAGGTAAGGGTAGACTCCCCTTTGGTCCGGACAAAGTAGTCAGATGAGCAGGCCGAGGATTTGGCTCTATTTATGGCCTCCTCACCAGTGACCATTCTTATTTTATAGATTGTGGCCCAGGGCCCTGATTCAGTATCTAGGTATGAGATCTTGTTAGCTAGGCTGACCCCAGTGATTACATGTAGGAAATTGGCTTTTCGGAGAACAACTCTATCTCAGTCTTCGCCCTGCTGTTTTGATTTGGAATGCCGCAGAGCAAGAACTAAGCTCCGTCGCTTGGCTAAAGATCTTAAGGCCAATCCATGTTATTCCCTTAGGGTTCAACTAGCTGCCCTCCGTAAAGACTACCGTGTGCTTTTGGCCTCAAAACTAAGCAATTATCACAAGGCACAATGGTTCTCTCTCGCCAAAGCAGTCAATGCTAGGGATGCCCGGAAGTTCTGGGACATCATTCGTAAGTCACAGTCAAGGGATAGATTCCCTGGTAAAATAAGCCTCCATCCCCTAGTATGGGAAAACTTTTACGAGGCCTTATTTTCCAATACTAAGGTGGAAATAGCTGAACCGAATATTACATCTATAAATAGGTTCCAGAGATAGCCCCCGGTAACTACAGAGGAGGTGATTGTTCTCATAGCACATCTTAAACCCGGTAAAGCACCTGGCCCAGACTTCATCTCCCCTGAAATTCTGAAAAGCAACCCGGTATGGTGGGCAGGGTTGTTGACCCCCCCTTTTTACATTCATTAACAATACTCGACTTTTTCCAGCCTCTTGACTGGTTAGTATGGTTGTTCCAATCTATAAGAACGGGAACCCAAGGCAGCCTGGGAATTACCGTCCAATAAGCTTGCTTAGTATTGTGGCCAAATTATATTCTAAACACCTCCTGATTAGACTACAAGAATGTATGGCTGGGAAGCATACCATTGAGCCTGAACAAGCTGGCTTTCGGGAGGGTATGGCCACAACAGATCATATTTGCACTTTAGCCGCTTTAATATCAAAATACGTGTCACCTCAGAGGAAACTTTATCTCTGTTTTATAGACTTAGAAAAGGCTTTTGACTCGGTTAACAGGGAACGCCTTTGGGCGAAACTCAGATTTTTAGCTATCGAACCCAGACTCCTGTTTCTGTTGATAAAATTTCATGAGCAAAATTCGCTGAGAGTACGCTTTAACACCCAAGGGGCATTAACCCAGGCAGTACAGGTGCGAGCAGAAGTAAGGCAGGGATGCCTATTGGCCCTGGCACTCTTTAACCTGTACCTAAACGACTCGGTGCAGGCCTTAAAAGGGATTGACACGCATGCCCCCAAAATAGGTGACAAACGAATACCTTTACTTCTGAATGCAGATGACACCGTGCTGATCTCCCAGACCATTGTAGATCTCCGACGGTCAATGCAAGCCTTCGGTGATTACTGCCAGACTGAACGTCTAACGATTAACTTCTCTAAGACTAAGGTTTTGGTGGTAGGGTCTAGAGGAGATCAGAAGCCACACTGATGGGCAATTGGCTCAAATATCATCGGGCAAGTACAGAGTTTTAAGTACTGGGGGGTGATTTTTTTCCTCCAACGGGGGTTGGAAGGGTCACTTTGTGGCTGCCCAGGCGCTTGTCAGGAAGACCTCAATGGCAATCATGAAGTTCTTCTATGGCAAGGGATGGAAACTGGTACTTCTGGCACTTTGCTTATTCAGAGCAAAGGTTGTCAGCCAGTTATTATATGCATTCCCAATTTGGGGGGCAAGATACTGGGTGTAGTGTGGGGCATGCTCCCCAGCCACAGGTATGGGTGTTCAGTGCCCCAGTCTGGTCCAGACTGTGTCTACTGCCGTTTTGGTCAAATGTCTATTTTTACACACCTTGGCTTGGACCTCACCTGCGCGCATGTGCAAGTGCTGTCAGATGCTGGCCCAGAATTGCCCGAAGCCATGTTGGTGGCTAGTCTGGGCTCTGACCTCAGGAAACTTCCTAAGTCACAACCTAGGTTAAGGCCCGCCCAACTGGGCCAAAGTGGCTACAGTGGGCTTTCGACTGGTCCCAGGCAGATTCACCATGGCCAGTTGCCATGGCTGACCTCACTAGCCACTATGGATGACTGTCATGATGGGGATGGGTGCTGGGCACAGTGTGGGGCCAGCCGGCCACACATTTGGCATACTTCCCCAGCACCCTGGCCATGGGCATGCTCCCCACCTTCCACAGTGCCCTGACCTGATCCGGCCACATGTCTATTTTTACCCAATGGCTAAATTCCTATTGAGTCACTGGAGCCAGAATTTCTTCCAAAGGCTACAAGTCTTCAAACCCCTCAATCTGGCATAGTCGTATTGATTTCAGTGACATTACTTTAGAGTAAGCGATTTGAAGATTGTGGCCCAACAACATGATCCTCAGAGCATGTAGCACCACTACAAGCACTAAGTGCTAGCACAAGTACTGGTGAAGTAAATATGCTGGATCCTCTTTTACTTTAATAACTGGAGGGCGATTTCCTCCAATTCCTCTAAACTTTCCTCTTGCCTAAAGTTGTTTTTGAAGAGCAACATAGCTTGCCTTATGCTTTATCTCTGCCTTCATGTAAACAGAAAAAGGCAGTTTTGTCCTGGAAACCTCTGGGATGAACATCAGGAGAATGGGCAGATTGTGTGGCTCTCCTGTTCAGAAGCAGCAGCACAGGAAAGGGTCATAGAATTTGGCAGAAGAAGCCCTTGATTTCTCACCAGATATCCAGGAGAGAAAGTCAAGGCTTTCACCTGAAATTTAGCTCCCCAAAGGATCAATTGCTCCTATTCTCTTTAAAGGGAATATCTATTTTGAAACCTAATGAACATTCTGTTAACCTTTTCATTACTGATCTAAGCACGCAGAGAAGAGGGGATTAAAACAAAGGGTGTGTAAACAGATGAGATGGTGCCCTGCTTTACCCCAATTAACCCTGGAGTCACCTGCTCCTCTGTAAGGTGGCCCACCAGATGTTCACCCCAGGGCCACTACTCATGGTGTCATCCCAGGGAAAGCTGATGAAGATGTGCAGGCAAATCTGGGGCGGGGCAAGGCAATTGGGGGGGGGGGGCTTGGGAGAGAGAGATATCCATTTTTCCTCCTCAGGGTATAATCCTCATCCACTTAAGTCAATGAAAGATTTACCATTTACAAATTAGAGTTGACATATTTAAAATGCACATTTAAGCACGTAGTTCTAGATGCATGGTTGCTACTTTGTTTGTACAGCGCTACTTTCTCCGGATTGGAGGCTATTAATTCCTTCACTTTTTTAAGGCTTCTGCAGTGGCTAATACTCCTAAATTAGTCCTAATTGTATACTACCTCTCAGATGTTAAAACTATTAATTCATTTCTATAGCAATTTCAGTGTTCAAAGTGCTTTACAATCCTTATTTAATTTACCCTCATTATAACTCTGTGAAGGTGCCAGATGGTGACTTGCCCGGACATGCTCAAGGCATGACTAAACCTAGTGAACTCAGGTCTGCAATGGAATTTGAATCCTGGTCTCTCAGGTCCAGCCACTCCCAGGTTCCTAGTCCAGCAGTCTAGTTCAACAGCCACATTAGCCAATAGCTAAACTAGTTGCTCCCATTGATATTCAGTTAAATATTATCCATGGGTTTTTTTTTTTCTACTTCACATCCTGGGCTCATTATCTTCTCCAACTTTACTTCTATTTTGGCTGGAGCCCTGAAACTACTTGAGGGTGAGCCTTTGGGTGCAAAAACCTGACTGCGCTGAACTAAATTCCCATTCTCTTTAGTTGAGTCACGATTATTACACCCTTCTCCACATTTGCATTTCCCACACACTATTCCCGCATGTTACACGCACAGCTCTTACAGGTTTGCTTTTTAGCTCCGACGCTGGCTGGCATGGCCAGTAATATACACATTTAATTCCAGGTGTGCTATCCCTCTTGCTGCTTTGCTACATCGGACGCACGCGGGTTTTGGCAACCCTCTAAAAATCCTCAGATAGGTGCACTTGACTAACCCCAATAACTGGGCAAGGATAGGATCTGATCCCTTTGCATTTAGTTAAGTAGCACTGGAGGGAAACGTGGAGGAAGATCTTGTAATTTTAAATAAAAAAAATACAACAAAGCTACTGAGCTTCCTAGATGAGGCAACTTCCGATCGCAGCATGGGCGCCTGCCAAAACTGAAGCCGTATTGCTGAAGTTTTACGGATTTGTGAGTCTCTCCCCTCCCCCCCCCCATCCTAGTCAGTCCGGGAGTGAGTTTACGGCTGTGGCCGCCAGAGGGATGAGCCAGCCCTGTGGCGTCTCCTACCTCCTCGCTGGGAGCCATCATGCTCAGTAGCAGGACGTGAAGCCGCCGCGTTAACTGCCCTCTGCTGCTGGCACAATCTGATTTTGGAGCGCGACGAGGATTAAGAGCGGGGCTCGCCCGCCGGCGGACTGTTATGGGCAGCCAGGAGCCTGAGAGCTTGGCGATCAGGCAGCCTCCAGGTGCGTGCTAGCAAGAGAAAACAGGGATTTCCACCCCCCGCTCTGATTAGTCTTTAGTGCTGGGATGGGAACTTTTTGTTCCCCGGCGAGAGCGCCAGGAGTCATGCACTCTCCCAAGGGTTCTCAGAGCTTTCAGCTGGCTCCCGTTGACTTCTGCTTAAAATGGGACCGGATTTTTTCCTTATTCTCTTTTTTACTTTGTGTTATCTGGGGAGCGAGGATGCGGGCAGCATATCCGTTTCCTTAAATACAGGGTAGTGTTTTCTCCCCTCTAATTGCTGCGTGTCTGATGGCACTTTAGGTCTGTTAATACCGCCCCCCCCGAGTTCCTACTTAAATCTCTTACTGTTACAGGAATGACCCAATTCACTCTGTCTGGAGGAATGTGTACACATGGTTCAGCTGCCTTATTCTTTTTTTTAAATAAAAGCTAGCTGAAGCTCATTGGAAGCTTGCTGTTTAATAAATATTATAAAGGTTCAGGGACTGAAAAGACCTTTCTGCCTGTTTTTGAAAGCTTCCTGAAGTTAATTTCAAGTAACTGCAACTTGAAAGAAAAGCTTCACTGGTGTGGAATGTAGTTACACCTGTTAAGTAACTATCTAAAAGTGGGAACCTTTTGTTTTTTCTGACATCTTTTCTGTTGTCTGTAGATGAAACAATCCCAACTGCACACTCTTTTTAAAAATAAAATAAAATGCAAGTTATCTGATGTCAATGCAGCATCTTGGCAGACAAATGTAAACCCTTTGTGCTACCAACCAAGAGATCATGGAAACTTTAAACTAGTATTTTTTTAAAATAAAAATCACAAAACCCAATATGCTCGAAGTTTAATTATGCAAACTGCTAGCCTGTGGTTTGAATATACCTTACAATTTGTGTTTCTGTTGATTTTTTTTCCCCTGCATCTCTGATATAGTGTGAGAGCTCTGGAGTCTTGTAGTAAATAACTTTTAAAAATTCTAAATGATGTTGAAAGCAAAGTAACACAAAAAAACTTTGAAAGTTTTGACAGTTTGTTTATGAAGTTTAAAGTTTGACAGTTTGTTTATTAAGAAGTTGCCTGAGCCTGGATGTTAGACCAAATTGTAGTCCCCTTACCTTTAGCTACTGCCAAGACAGGGGTCAGAGTCTTAGGCCCTAATTGTGCAAGTATAAATCTTATTGACAGATGCTGCGTGGAGCTTTATTGATGTCACCTGGACTCAGTTGTTGCTAGGAGCTGGCCAGGTGGGTCAGCTTTCAGGATCAGGGGCTTCATTTTTAAAAATTATATAGGGAAAAAAGGTGATTTTGGAACTTGTGAATGTTTCTGAATTTATTTCATAAATCATAGGCATAAGTTATGAAGTGCAAAGTCACAGAGGCTGTTTTAAGTACCTGCCTATTTTTAAGAGACCTACCTTGCTCATCAGATTCCTAATATAAATATTTTTACCTTCTAAGACAATGGCAGACCGGAAGTTATTGGTGAAGAGTCCAGCAGGTTTTCCAGAGACCAGATTTTTATAATGATAGCAACTGCTTCTATCAACTTCAGTTCCATGATTTGCTATTCCATTCTGGGACCCTTTTTTCCAACAGAGGTAAATGACTATACAACTCAGTAAATTAACATTTAAGACACCTGCATATTTTTGTTGGTGTTACAAATGTAGAAAAAAGTTAAGAACAATGGTGTATTTTTAAAATAAAAAATACCTTTGACTGTTATATCTTTAAAGTCACCAAGAGAACTTCATGCAAAGCTAAAATCCTTACCCCCAAAGAACCTAAGGTGAAAACAAACAGGGCAGTAGCCCACACCAGGTGGATGCCCACCTGCCTGTTTGTTAGGTGTTTGCCAGAGGTTCGCTCCCACCGGCCATGTAGCCACCACCCACTGACCCCACATCTCTCACTCACTGCAGGGTCTTGGAGAATGTGGAGCCCGCCGTGTGGGTGAATTCGGGTTAATTAAGCGCCCACATGTCTGCGTCCTGTCAGTTAGCTTGTGCTCAGCCCCACATGCACATGGCACCATATAGTCACAGGTAAAAAGCCTAGAGCAGCCAAGGAGCAACCATTTCTTGGGGAAGCGGGGGAGGAGGTGGAGCACAATAGGAGAGAATTTGCCTGCCTGTCTGTCTCTGTAGTTGGGTGAGCTAAAAACGGTGAGTAGAGGCTGCACAGACTGCAGCGGGCTATCATCTCCGTTAAAAACACCCTTCGTCTAAAGCCATTATCCTGAAAACTCTAATTTACATTGCCAACGTTTACCTGCAGCCAAATAGACACGATATATGGGAAATGATTCCTATAGGATATTATTTACTTATTTATTTTATTTTATTAAGCATTTATGCCAATAATAACTATTATTATTTATTTATTTTTTAAAAATTTCTACCCCGCCCCTCCTGCCACAGGCAGCTCAAGGTGGCTTACAATTCGCAAAACCTTAAAACATTAAAACAACTATTTAAAACAACTAAAAGGAGGACAAAAAGAAAAATAGCCCCTACCCAACAACCCACCCCCTCACCCATCTCCCCCGCCAAATGCCTGGCGGAACAGCCAGGTCTTACAACTTCTCAGAAAAGAAGGGAGATCCGGGGCCAACTTCTTTTTTGCTGCCCGCATAGCTACGGCATAGCCCCGTAAACTGGCTCTATGATGCAATCTGTCGGTTTCAGCACGCGAACGACGTCACTGTCGCTCCAACCGCTGCCCTTCTCGCTTCAGCCCCTTCAGTTTCTTGGAGAACCAAGGAGGCCTGCGAAGCTGTCGCCTGGGTAGCGGACGCCTAGGAGCTGTCTGATCAATGGCCTCCGTCAGCAAGGTATTCCATAACATGACGAGGTCATTGATGGAACAGTCGTCATGGTCAGAGGGAAACTCACCCAGAGCCTTTTGGAACCGATCACGTTCCATCAGTCACTGGGGGCGAATCATCCGAATCGGTTCTGCACCTTTCTGGGGGCAGACATGCGCCAGGAGTGAGGCCTGCAGGAGTTAATGGTCCGTCCATGACAAGGATACAGCTGATATCTCCCCCACTAATGGAGCACCTGCCTCAAGGTCGGTGCAAAACACAAGGTCTAAGGTATGTCCCCCCTGGTGTGTTGGGCTGATGACTCTCTGGGACAGGTCCATGGTTGCCACGGCAGCCATGAACTCATGCTCCGCTCCCACAAGGTCAGCGTCGGCATGAATGTTGAAGTCCTCCAAGACTACTGACTTCGGGAACTGCAACACCACTCCTGACACCACCTCTGCCAAAGCATGTAGGGAGACTGCTGCACAGGTAGGTGCATGGTATACAAGCAGCACTCCCAAACTGTTACCTGCCAAATCAAACCAGGTGAAGACCCTTAATACCTGATATGGATTGCACCGGATACCTCCTCACAGTCCAGCCCTCCATGTAAATCATGACTACACCACCCCCCTGTCCCTCAGAACACGGCTGATGCTGCACAGAATACACGGACAAGACAAGGTCAGCCAGAATAGGCCCTGACTCATTGTCCAGCCAGGTTTCCGTGATACATACGAGATCAGCGGCATAGTCCAGGATTACCCGGCCAGTTGTTGCCTTATTCACCACCGATCTCACATTTAACAGCATCAGCACTGGGCCGGGGTCCCCCGACTGAGAACCATCTGCCTATCTGCCTGGGGTAGTGAGCGGGACTTGTAATAAACACCTGTCCTGTCTCACTGATCTCACCTCCCCCCACCCAACTGGGACCATATCTCCCCTGGACCATCATGACCCCAATGGCTGCCCCCCCCCGCCTGCCCCCCCAAGCCCTGCCCCCCCCAGGCTGCCCTGCCCTGGCAGCAGAGATCTTCTCTCTCCCCCCCCATAAAAATTCCTCACCCCTCCTCCCTAACCCACTTACTCCCCATCCCTCCCCCTCCAAAATAATAAAATATAATACTAAAAAACCCCACTCCCTCCACCCCCTTTACAGAAAACCACAAACAAAACCTTTCTAATACTCCCACCTCCCCAAGCTTCCCAAAGGTTCCCAGCTTTTTACCCCAGCCCCATGGACCCCACTCAAGGGCCACACCTAAGGGCCTTTAGGCGCGCACCTGTGGCAGAGCCGACAGGTGCACCGCCTCGCCTCTGAGCCTCGGGGGAAGCCCCTTTGGTTCTGCCCCCCTCTCCCTCTGCCACCAGGAGGGGGTAGGGGAGAGAATCACAAACAGGGAGCAAGCCGCTCAAGTCACTCCCTGGAATGGCTGAGGTAGGGCAGCTGTTTTGGGAGTGAGCCCAACCTGCTCCCAGCTCCCTGTGCCTTGATCAGCTGCGGAGGCGACTTACGAGGCGACATTCAATAGGGTAACCGTCTCCACCACCTCCGCCTGCTAATGCCCCACCAGCGGCTCTTCCAGGGGATCCAGGCAGCTTGTGCAACCAACTCTTTCCAGGATCCCTGCCCAATGTGTTATGGGTCTACTCGCCCAAATTTATTGTTAGAAACTAGGGACCCGGGTGATAACACTATCATTCCTCTGTACTTACTTAGGTCTTGTATTTGCACCTTCTCAGTCCTGGAGGGCTAATAATGACATGCTAAGGGCAAAGGTCATGCAGGCACTTGTAGGTATTCTGCATCTGCATCACTCCTCACCAGCTGCATCAGTTGACCAAACGATTGGTATTTTTACCGCTCAGGTTCTCCCTCAATTGTTGTATGGAGCTGAGATCATGGACATGGGCTTCTCCTCTAATTTGGAGTTCCCACAAAATTGTTTTCTAAGGGCTAGTCTTAATGCCCCTAGGGCAATACCTTTGCCAATGTTGCGTGCTGAGGTTGGTTTACTGAAGGTTGCAGTGCAATCCAATTTAAGAGCGTTATTTTTTTTTGGCAAAAATTGGTGAGGGGAAATTGCTCAGGTTTAGCATCTCAACCACAAACAGAAATCTCATACGGGCAGTATAAAATATAGATGGCTCACTTGGATCAGCAAATTGATGACAGAGTTCACCTTACCAACAGGTGGGAATGATTCCTTGGATATTTCCTTGGATAAAGCAGAGATTAAGTTTCTGGTCAAGCACTGTGCAGTTGAAAGAGAAATGGATACTATTGCCTGCAACAGAATAGCCCCGCTTTACCCGTTAATCAAACAGCAGGTCAATTTGGAACACTATTTATTGCAGATCCAAGATTGAGAAGACAAGTTACTTTATTGCCCTTTAATTTGATTGGTACTGCTGTGGTTAGAGGCAGAAGGAAATGTCTTCCATATTCTGTTAGAACTTGCTCCTGTGACAGCTATACAGTGAAGTCACTGGCCCATGTCCTCTTCAGTTGCCTGTTACATAGTGATCTTAGAGGGGCATGGATTGACCTGCTTTTTGTCGACTCTCTCCTCTCTATTGAGGAGAAAATGCTAACCTTGATGAGAGCTTCAGATCTGGAGTCGACTAAAGCTGTTGCTTTTTTCCTCCTGCTGGTAAAAAAAAGGGAGGAGGTTAAACCCAGGAAATAGTATATCGTAAGATGTATCTCTCCATCTAGGCTCTGTTAGTACTCAGTAATAGAAGGAGTTCCTTATTTAGGGCTCCCTAAAGTTGACCCTTGATAAAGAATTCTGAAGGCTTGATGATACCAGTGAAGCTGGTCCGGAGGCTGCAGCTGGTGCAGAATGCTGCGACCTGTCTCCTTACGGGGGCAGGTCGCAGGGAGCACATGACACCAGTGCTTCGGGCTCTTTACTGGCTGCCTATAAAGTACCGGGCCCGGTTCAAGGTGCTGGTTTTAGCCTTTAAAGCCCTTCACGGCCTGGGCCCTGCTTATCTGCGGGACAGCCTCACTCCCCACCCGGGCGAGGCAGGTGGCCACCGATGTTAGATCTTTTTTGGTGGCCGCCCCTGTGCTGTGGAATTCGCTCCCGGAGGAGGCTCCGTTGGCTCCCACTCTCCTGCTGTTTCGGCGTGTATGTAAGACCTGGCTGTTCCGTCAGGCTTTTGGCGAGGGGTAGAGGTGGGGTGTGGGGTGGGGTTTTTCCCCACATATTGTAATTTTGAATTGTTTTAATTTTTACAAATATTTTTATTGAATGTTGTTCGCCGCCCCGGGCTGCCCTGAGGGCAGGAGGGGTGGGATATAAATTTTAAATAAATAAATAAATTAGTGTTTGTCTTGCTCTAGAAATCTGTTAAACTGTTAAAGGCTTGCTTGTGCCTGTTTTTTTTATTATTATTGTTTTATACCCCATATTTTATGGAATTTTATCTTTGTATTCATGTTCATTTATTATCTATCTTGTTATAGCATAATTGCTGGGCACAGTAAAATTGCCCTCTTTACAGAGTTACCAGGGGAGGAGAGGAGAGTTACACAGCTGCAGGGGATCCAGGTAGCTTGTGCAGCCAGCTCTCTCCAGGATCCCTGCCCAGCAGACTTCCAATCTGGACAAGGGTGAGGAAAGCACAGGGAGAGACAGATGCATACATTCCCATTTATTACAGATGGGGAACTGAGGCTGAGAGGTTGTGACTTGCCCAAGTCCACCCAGTGACTTCATAGTTAGGGTAGGATTCGAACCCTAGTTTCCCAGGCCCACGTCCAGCACCACTACACTACACATGTGTCTATCCAAGATATACACTGGCGTAGATCCACAGTGTATATACACACTGGCATATATCCAAGATATACAAAGTGTGGGAGAGGAAAGGGAGACATAGCAGAGAAAGAAAGAGACCCTACATTCACATTGTCATTTAATGACAAAGCCAATAACAACCAAGATATTGCAGCCCAAATCAAGTGCCTTATCCAGTAGACCAAGGATTGTGTCGCTTCCATGGGCCGCTTTGAAAATTAGTCCAAGTTTCACATGCTAAGCAGGAGTTGGAGATGAGGATGCTTAAGGGATGTGCACAGGTCAGTGTTGTCAGATTTTCTTCTTTATGCAGTATTTTCCAATACTGGTGGGGCTCAAAAGCATTCTATGAATATTTGGCACAGGAAGGTAGAAATCACCCTCCACTCCACCCCCAGCTGTGGCTGCTTCGCATCACCCCCTACCCTCAGCTGGCTGGTAGAAGGGACTCCACTCCCCACCTTCATCTCAGCTGTAGCTGCTGAGGCACTGGCAGCCAGTTGTGGGTGAGGTAGGGGGTGATGTGAAGCAGCAGCAGTGGGAATGGGCAGCAGCACAGTAAGAACACGAACACCCCTTTTTTTGCCAGCTGCCTTGCAAGGAAGATCTGGGCCCCTTGCACTGCCTGCCTGTCTGCTGCTGTGGCCACCTGCCTCTTTCACTGGTTTATTGTGTGAGCGTAGGGAGAGAGTGGGGTGGTGGTTGGGGGGTTCAGGTGGGGGAGGCTAGAGTCAGAGCTAGATCAGCCAGTGAGGTGAGTTCGGAGCAGGGCTGGGATGGGATGAGAAGTACCCTGACCCAGTGCTGAGATGTGGAGATGAGGCAATGGGACAGGCTCCAGCCACCCTCACCACTGTGAGAAGGGGAAGCACACCCCAGTTCTCTCGGCTCCATCCCAGCTGCGTCTTCCACCTACCTCCTGAGACTCAGTCCCCGAGTGCTGGCCTGAATGGGGGCTATGGTGGCGGTGAGTATGGGGAGCCACAGTGGCGGTGGAAATGGTGAATTCACTGTTGTTAGTGCTTGATATTCATGATAAATACCAGGGCCATCCCTAGGGAAAGTGGGGGCAAGTGTCGGGCTCAGGATGGGGTTGGGGTTGGACCTGCCAGTCAGTGTGGGGCCCCACAGAAGCTGCCATGTTGGGGCTGAAGCAGTCCAAGAGTTTCTCCTCCTCCTAGCAACCCCTGACCCTGGCAGAAACCACAGCCTGTCCTCTGCAGCCAGGACTTGCCTCAAGACAGCGCTGCTTCTGCTGCTCATGGCAGCTCTCGCTACCCCTGTTCTCTCCCCCACTCCCCCCAAGTGGGTGTTTCCTGCATGGTCCTTACTGTCGTAAGGCCAGCCCAATAGCTCCGTCCGGGGTAGCCATTTCTAGAGGGTGGTACCACACCACTGTGACTCCTGGACTGTTTTAGCCCCAGTGCAACCACCTCTGTGGGACTCTACACTGACTGGGAGACCCTGGCCTGGTTCATGGCTTCTCCTCCCCACCTGGTCTCAGGGCCTACTGCTACAGCACCGCAACTCTTCCTCCTTTCCTACTGTGACCTTCCAGCAGGTGCTTATGCAGGGTCCTGCCTACATAGCCAGGAGCAGCTACCAGAACTTTCCACGCTCCCCCCCCGCCCCCACCCTATTGTCCAGGCATGACATGGATCACATATCTCAAACTCTGCTATGTCTAGCTCTCAAGACAGCTGCATAGTCGTGCATCAATCTGGATGCCTTCCTCTCCTCATCCAGCTTTTACACAGCAATGATAAAGAGTGCTTGCCAAGTTGCAGGAGAGGGGAAAACTTACATGAGATAAACTTATGGAGGGAAAACGTGATAATCCAAATGTGAGCGTGGAAGGGGAAAGCGTCATCGGGTGATTCTTGCGTTTGTTTCAGTCACAGATGACAGGGCTAGATTTTGAGCCCTGTCATCTGTAATTGAAACAAACACGAGAATCACCTGATGATGCTTTCCCCACATTAGGAGAATCATGTGAGTTTCCCCTCGCGTAAGCTTCCCCCCCCCCCTTTTAATGTGGGAAAGCAGAAAGGCAGCTGAAAAGTACACACACCCCATCTTTTGGAACAGATCCAGTCATCCTGTGAAACGCATAGGGAATGGCAAAAAGCCCTTGGACAAGACATAGACCAAGAGATAAGTCCAGTGCCAGCTCCCATTGAACATTGGGTCTGCCTTGCAATGTGTGTTTCAATGAAACTTCATTTGATGAAAAACCTAGGAATGCTTTGAATGAGCTTGCAGGCTTACAAACAATTGCAGAACTGCTGAGAGTAGATTGTGAGCTGTATAGATTTGCTAGTAACCACTATAGTGTTGCAGTCACTCAAGTAAAAGCAGTCCTCCTAATGGAGTTGTTGCAGCAAGAACAACTCCTTTCAGTTATTCCAGTCCTGTAGAGAACAGTGCAGATAATAGTTTAGCTTGGTCATCACAAATAACAGCAACCTTCCACCCCTAAAAGACTGAAATTAGTGGAAGCCAAGTCCTAAACTCCATTCTGGATCTCTGGTGACTCTTGTTTTAAAAACGGCAATGTAGAAATTTTGTTTACAATGAATTTTTAAGACTGAATTTTCTTGTAAATACTATAAGCTTGATCTTGTAGAGCAGGGGTAAGACACTTCAGGACCAGGAACCAAATGCAGCCAGCCCACGGCTAGTTTTCATTTGACCCCTTTCTAGTTCCTTGGTTTTCATTTCCTCCTTTCTCAGATTGATTTTCAGATCCCAGTTACATTTGTAAGAGCTGTGGTCAAGAAAAAAAAACAAAACCCAAACACTTTTATAACCCTAAAAAACCAGTGATTTGATTTGCATTTGATGTCCTGGCGCATGTGAGGAAAAAGAACCATGGAGATATTTCTACCGTGTCCCCTTTTGCAGAAGGGGTGAGATCTGTGTATAGGGTGTCGCATCTACGTACAGATCTAAGGAAGAGAGAGTGTAGTTACCGTATTAGTCCCAAATGTAAGAGATGGAGACAGCTTCTGTTGGTGAGAGTGCAGTCTTTTGGACCTTATGCACCCTTTCTCAGACATGTTAAACAGTCAGAACGGATGCTCTTGGTTAGAAATAAAACAAAGAAATAGTGCATAAGGTAATTAGTTGTTGTAATGTTGCCTGCATGAGCGTACTTCCTCCTCTTCCCTCCACCACATAAGAAGTGTCATACTAGGTCAGACCAATGATATATTGAGCCCAGCATACTGTCTCTGACAGGCGCCAATCTTGGTCACTTGGGAGAAGTGCTCCAATGAAACTTTCAGGTCACAATGTGCAATCCATTCCCTGTCGTCCACTCCCAGCTCCCAACACTAAGTTACATCCCCTAAACATACTTGGCTAATGGCTGTTAATGGACTGACTCTCCAAGGATTCGTCTAATCCTTTTTTAAATTCAACTATACTATTGGCCTTGACCACGTCCTCTGACAGCAGATTCCACAACTTAATTATTTGTTGAGTGAAAAAATACTTCATTTTTTAATTTGTTTTAAATCTACCACCAGTTAGTGTCATGGAGTGTCCCCTAGTTCTATTCCTATTGGAGAGGGTAAATAACCATTTCCTAGTTACTCATTCCACACCAAATGTCTATCATATTCCCTCTCAGTCGTCTCTTCTCCAAGCTGAAGAGCTCTAACCTATCAAGCCTCTCTTCATACGGGAGCCATTTTTGTTGCCCTTCTCTGTACCTTTTCTAATTCTACTATATCTTTTTTGTGATGGGGTGACCAGAAGTACACACGCTATTCAAGGTGCGGTCGCCCCATAAATTTATAAAGAGGCATTATGATACTTTCACTTTTTTTCTCTGTCCCTTTCCAAGATTCTTTTCCTGAGTGGTAATTCCTAATTTAGAGCTCAGTATTGTGTACAAAGTGGGTGAAAACAGACATGACGCTAGCCACCCTTTAACCACCTTTGGTGGTTATTTATGCATGTTGCAGAGCTGTATTGGTGCCCTATGCAGCCCTGCAATATGCATAAAAAACCACCAAGGGGTGGTTAGTGTCATGTCTGTTTTCACCCATTGTCTAATCTGCCATTTAGATTCCCAGTCTCACAAGATCCTCCTGCAATTCTTCACAGTCAGCTCGGGTTTTAACTACCTTGAACTTTGCATCATCTGCAGATTTGATCACCTCGGTTTTTATGATTTAATAAATATATTAAACAACCCCAGTACAGATCCGTGTGGTACTCCACTATTCACTTCTCTCCATTGTGAAAACTGACCCTTTAGTCTTACTCTTTGCTTTCTATCCTTTAACAAGTTACCAATTAATGATAAGACACTGCCTGCTATCCCATGAGTATTTAATTTCCTCAGGAGTCTCTTGTGAGGGAACTTATCAAATGACTTCTGAAAATCTAGATACACTATATTTACTGGCTCACCCGGTCAATCCACATACTTATTTACACCCTCAAAACTAGGTTAACAAGGCATGACTTCCCAGTGCCAAAGCCATTTTGCCTCTTCCCCATTGTGCCGTGTTTATCAATATGCCCAGCAATTCTGTTTTTCACAACTATTTCCACCAATTTGCCTTGCACCAGTGTCAGGCTCAACAGTCTGCAATTTTCAGGATCATCTCTGGAGCCTTTTTAAATTATTGGCATTGCATTTGCTACCCTCCAGTCCTCAGGTACAGTGACAGATTTTAGCAATAGGCTACAAACTACCAATTGTAGGTCTGCAGTTTCTTACTTGAGTTCTTTCAGAACTTTGGAGTGAATACCATCTGGTCCTGGTGATTTGTTAGTACTATTATTTAGCCTGTCAATTTAACTTGTTGAGACAGCCCTCTGGAGTCCACTTATTGCAGCCTAGAGCCTACTGCTGCCACCTTGTAGCTAAACTCTGCTCACTCTGCCTGGAGCTCTCTCCACTCAAGAAGGATGTTTTGCAAATATGGTTTAAGATAAACTTTGGTTAGAGAATATTTTTGCTTAACATATATTCTTCGTGTGTAATGACGATTTGTATTGCGCTGTTCATGTTCTAAGTCTGACTTACGTTTTCTTCTACAGGCTAAGAAAAAAGGTGCTAGTAACACAGTTGTTGGGCTAATTTTTGGATGCTTTGCCTTTTTCAATTTTTTTACTTCTTTACTCATGGGAAAGTATGTAAGTATCTCTAAAGTTTCTATACTGTTTAAATATAGAATTACTCCAAATGTGCATTCCCTGAGAGCTCAATCCAGGCAAAATTAACTTCAGTGACTATGGATGCTGTTTTCTCTAAGCAAATGAAAAGTGATGGTATACACATTCTAGGGAAAACTGAGCTACTCATTCTGAGACCCTCCCATGCTTCAGATGAACTATTCTCCATTCTGACCAACTGTGTCACTGGCTAATTGAACTTACAAGTTTTAATACAACTAGTCTCTCTTGAAAAACAAATCTCATTGACTTGTTGCAATGAACTTCCTTTTCTCTTCCTGTCTTTTCCACACCCCTCTTCACAACACATGCCTCATTGCCACTTAGTTCTCTTCTCCTCTGTAGGTGCGACATGCTTCATAGAAGCATGCTGCTACATGCTTACTTCCAGCTGTCTTTATGGAAGTCCAAGCTGCTCTCTGCAATGAAGAGCCTGGTCACATACTTGCATATACAACTGGAAATAGGAAGATCTAGCAGTAAGAGACCAGACAGTTAGCTCTCGCTAGGCCACCAGCAAGTGTTAAATAGGCCATACTTTGGGGATTTTTTTGTCATAGCAGAGGGCATGGATCTCTTTGTCAGCATAGACCAATTTTCAATGATAGTTGAAAATCTCCAGACCTCTTTAATCCAGACATTTCCTTATCCTGGACTTATATTGGGTCCCCCTTATCTGGATACTTAGCGGGACATGATTTTTGCTTGGATAAGGGAATTTCTACTCTGCTGGGATCTCTGTAGAGGTTGGCTTTTGAGAAGACTAGATGGATAGAAATGCAACCAGAATGTGGTCCCAAAGTAGTCAAAATTGATGCCAATAGAACAGATCTTTAATCAGTTTGTAGAGTATCTCTTACTACACCATGCCTGCTTTCATCTAGCAGTTTATTAAGATCTGAAGAGCACCTCAAAGAGTCTTTCAAAATTGTGATTCCTTTCAAGAGTCCCTCTGTGCAGTAGGGATGGGAATTTCGGTTTCGGATAGAACCGAAAGTACCCAGAAATGACCATTTCGGATTGATCCGAAAGTTCAGTTCTTTTTTTGTTTTGGTACTATTGGATCTTTTGCATTGATTTTTGTACTGGATTTTTAACATTGCGGTTTGTCCTCCATTGAAAAAAACGCAATGTTAAAAATCTGGTACAAAAATCAGTGTAAAAGATCCGATAGTACCGAAACCAAAAACGAATTGAAATTCATGAGAACTGAAATCGAAATTGACCAAA
Source organism: Sphenodon punctatus (assembly GCA_003113815.1). Classification (NCBI taxonomy): domain Eukaryota; kingdom Metazoa; phylum Chordata; class Lepidosauria; order Sphenodontia; family Sphenodontidae; genus Sphenodon; species Sphenodon punctatus. Next base: position 25,486 of record QEPC01001423.1, on the reverse strand, counting down.
ACCGAAATTTTGCCCAGAGTCCCATCCCTATTCTGCAGTGACCTGCATGTGACTGGTTAGTGTGAGGGAGCCAAACCACATTAGGAAAATTTTCTAAGGTGAGGACAAAGTTTCCAGGTCCCTGCATTTTTAATGTAATTCTAAACGAGTTATTAAACTAGTGTAGAGTTGATTTCCGTCTTAAGCCAACAGTGTACAGATTGTGTACTGAAGGAAGAGGAGAGTTGGAAAGCAGAATAATTACTCTTTGGAAAACATGGCTCATTGTACTTATATTTAAAAAAGCAAACACGGGCTGTTGAGTTTAACACCTGGGATTTCCCAGAAGAACCTCATCCCCACAGTATACAAAAAAGGCTTAAAGAAATACTGTTGTCTCTTGTTCCTTTTCCCCCACTGCTGGTCTCTGGCACATGGAAGCACTCTGCACACCAGTTAACTTCTTCCCAGTTCCAAGTCTTGCCTTTATTTGTTCCTCGCCTTTTGTTGGTATCCTCCATCTTTGTCCTGTGTTTCTGTTCTTCCTCTATTTTTTGTCTTTCTCCACATTTGGATCACCTGTCTCTGCAGCTGCCCACGCAAACCCCATATGGTGTCTTCATACAAGGAAGAAGATATTCTTGGCTAAAATACTGCATCACAGGTTGCTTTGATTGGGGTTGTAGACTTTTGGCCGAAACCATGAGTGCTCGGTTTAAATGAGGACAAAACACAAATTTCAGTATGGCTGATTGAAACAGAGGGATGATGGTACTTCCCTTGGAAGGGTACTGAATTAGACTTCCCATTTTTCTCTCTCTCCCTAGACACAGCTAATTTTATTTGAAAATGTTAGACCATGCACAGAATCTTCAACTTTCCAACTGGCTGAGATTACAGTAAATGTAGGCTATGTTATGCTACTGAGAAAATTTTAGATATATAATCTGGGGTGCACAACTTAAATTATTAGATTAATTTATTATTAAATTATTAGATCTAGCATGATTTGCTCAACACCAAACTGTAATTAGTGGAATGGGCACTTAAACCAAAGTTCATAGTTGTCATTGCTGGTGCAGGGATCTTTCAGTTTTGGAGAGGTAACAAAGGATTATCTCAGTGTAATCCACATAATAGTCTTGGAAGTGCAAGGCATTAAATTAACTGGTTAAGCTAAGGCTGTTGTACCACCTACAGCTGAGCACCAAGAGTAGGGAGAGAAGCACCTGGCTATGTGTGTGGTTGGTCCCAGCTGCTGAATCTGTTTTCTGGGATAACCAAGAACTTGGGCAGAGCCAAACACAAATCTTCAAAAAGCATGATTCAGGCCCTGGATATCATGAGACTTTAAATGAATAAAATGTGTGGTTCTTTTTATTGGGCTTCTGAGCCTTTAAGGCATACCCTGCAGTTGTATTATGTGTACAATCACTGGGGCTCTAAACTTTTCTTTAAAAAGCTGGGGGGTGGGTGGGGTGTTAAGATTTCCCCAGGCCAAGAAAAATTGCTTCATAGGTTAAGCATTAGTTTGAGCTGACTCTTGCTCAATGGGCTGACAGATATCCAATCAAAGAAATTTTTTTTACTAATAGCTACTATTGTAGTTGCATTAATTATGGCTGTGGTAAAAACTCTATCCAACATTGGTGGGGGGATAGGGGGATGTTTTGCCATATGTAACAGATGCATGCCCGTGTGAAATTCTGCCACACTTAACCTCTGCACACATGCTGCAGCAAGCCATGGTAAAAGGGTTAACTGTAACAGCAATGTACTACTGTGAAAACTAGGTTAAGTCACTTAACCATTTAGAATATTTTTAGGTTTGGTAATGAGCTGGATGTGGAGAATGTCTAGAGGCAGAAGGTTGTTTTGTCCATGATCTTTGTGTAACTAAACATGCCATTCTTACTTTCATATTAAAACTTTTAATATAACTTTCCTTTTAAAATGATAGGCTTGAAATCATTAACTCTAAACATTATTGTTCCACAATTGCAGCTTGTACAAATTGGAGCAAAATTCATGTTCGTGGCTGGGATGTTTGTCTCGGGATGTGTTACAATTCTGTTTGGGTGAGTTTTATTTTGTTTTTTCCTTCTACAACTTTTATGCCCTGGGTAAAAAAATGTTCATTGTGTTTCCATTAAAGATGACCAGAGTACATTGTTGTCTTGGTAAATGGCACGTCCCTTGACCCCCACACCCAAAGATGCAGCTCCACTGGATAGCTTCATAGCCAATTAAAGCTTATGGTCTTTTATACATCCCATTATATCCAATTGGTATTCCCATTGCCTCCATTGGTTTTAATGGGCATTCCCTGTCATATGTTTCAGTAGATTCCAGAATTCTTCTTCTTAAACATTTTCTAGTACAGGGATGCCGAACCACAGGCCCAGGGACCAAATGTGACCCACAGCTAGTTTCTACATTGCCCTCTTCCCAGTTCCTAGATCCATTTCCTACCCCCAAGGACTGAAAAACTGAGCTCAAGATAAGAGTGCAGAGAGGAAGGCATGCACACAAGAATAGAAGATGGTTCCATGGCAAGGATCCATGATTTTGTTCTTCCTCTTCCTGAGTGTACCCCTTAAGCACCTCCTGTCCCCAATTTCTATCTGACCATTGGAGCTTGTACCAAAACAAGGGTGTGAAAACAAAGCTTACACAGGGTCACCCTTGACACTTCCTGAAAGCTCCCAGACTAGGTGTAGGCTACACTGGCTCTGTTTCTACTCTGAGCTTTAGCTTTCTGCCTCTGTAAAATAAGAATATTGCCCTACCTCATGATTATGATAAGAGCCAGTGTAGCCTAATGGATAATGTGTTGAATTTGAACCTGGGAGGCCAGGGTTTAAATTCCTTTTTATCCATGACCTTTATCCAAGTGGTCTTGGGCAACTCACTGTCTCTTACTCTCTGTCCCCATCTTTAAAATGAGAATAATAATTGGTGTTGACAAACAAGTTGACAGCCCACACCAGGTGGGTGTCCACCTGCCCATTTATTAGGTGTTTTCCCCCACTGGCCACGTGACCACCCACCAGCAGGGTCTCGGAGAATGTGGAGCCTGCCATGTGGGTGAACATGGGCTAATGTGAACCCACATGACATGTCCACCTCCTGTCTATTAGATTGCATGGCTAGCCTCCACATGTACAGGTCTGCCAGCACCATAAAGATATATGCAAAACTCCTAGAGCATCTGAGGAGCGACCATTTTCTGCCCCTCTTTCCACTCTCGCTTATGCTGCCAGTGGGGGCTAGTCATAAATGCATGAAATACATGCAGGCGGCTGCCTGTTTATTAGGCTGAACATGCTAAACATCTGTGTGTGGACTGAGTGGGGGCTGCATGGACCAAACCCAGACTCCAGTGGGCTACTGTATTGTTTGTTTACACCCAATGACATGGTTCTTGTGAGAGTGAACTATCAATCAATCAATCAATAAAACTTTATTGTATAAGCAATTCTGCTATAACAAACTTAAAACAAGCACAAGGTAAAAGAACAGACATCTACAATCTGTATCATAAATCCCACCAGGGGAATGCTATTATCAATATCGATATTCTTAGGTCTCGTTTCTCTAAAGGACACATTAATATCGGGGGGGGGGGGATAGTCGTGCATTAACATGTAATAAGTTAAGACAGTTTAAATTATCTGAACATTGCAAAATTGGATCAATCCAAACATGCCTTAGGTCTGCATATAATGGACAATCAAAGATCACATGGTTAAGAGTTTCTAACTCTTGTGGACATCCTCTACAAGTTCTATTAGAATAAGGTATTCGCTCTCTCCTACCTGTGAGAGTGAACTAGATAATGATTGTAAAACACTTTGAACACTGAAAGTGTATAGAAATGATAAATAAGTAATGAGCATCATATGGGCATGATTAGTCCTTTCAGGTCTTTGAGTGATAGGTGCTTTGACAGTATTCTGCTATAGCTGTTGCTGAAAGACTTTATTTAACATATGGGTACAAAATTTCTTTTCAAATGGACTGGGTTTTTGTTTTGTTCTTTAAAGAAAAAAAAAAGCCAACCCTAATTTTTGCCATGTATTTGTGAGATAGCTGGAGAAGAATTATTCCCATTGGACAGAAGATAAAGTATATGATGAGGACCACACACTGAATATATGGAAAATCTGGGACAAAAACTCTCCTCCCCTTGCATACTAATAACTGAGGGTGTTTTCAAGCTAGAAGATAGCCTCCTGGAGTCTGTGCTTGGTCTGTGCAGGCCCCCCACTCACATATTTTAGCATGTAGAGCTAATAAATGGGCAGGCTTGTGTGTGTATTCATTTGTGTGTGGGCAGCCCCCACACTCCAGTTTAGTGCAACAAACTTAATACACAGGCAGGCGCTGCAGTGCACCTACCCCCCCTTACCAGTATCCTGCCCCCTGTCATGACGTGTAGCTATGACAAACTATGGGAAGAAGAAGCCACCCCAGCTGCAAACGTCAAAGATGGTACATGCTCCCTGGGCTGTTAATGAACTGAAGAAGGCCCATTAAGCTCAAGGAAATATAGCCCTCTTACTAATGACTATTTGACAATGCAGTCAACACCCAGGCACATGTTTCCAGCAGAAGTTTACATGTTGTCACCACCCGGTTTCTGACTCTCACTACAGGAACTGTAGTGCACCCGGGACAGCTGGCTGCCTGCAGCTCCTAGCCTACTCAGGTTGCTATTCCCCCTCACCCTCAAACGCAAGTGTTTGCCAACCCCAGCAATGTACAGGTGCAAGGCTGGTGCAAGGATTTTTTACTGGTGGTGGTTCAGGGGAAAGGTGGCCAGCATCCAGTCCCTGAGGCTGACCGCTGACAGGAAGCTTTAATCATGCAGGCATGCAAACACTGCTCCTCGCCCAGTGCATTAACTTGACATTCGTCATCAGTTCTATGAACATTGCTGATGCCAGGGCAGGGACAGACACTGAGGGATCTCCGATGGCCATCACCACTTCTGTGGGGGAAGCAGAAGAAACAGTTGGAACCGGAGGTTGGTGGACTCCTAGCAGCCTTGGCTCGGGCAGGGATCAGCCAGGCTGGAGACATCACTGGGCAAGAATAGGACTCAAACAGGGGGAAGGAGGATACTGAGTGCTGGGGTGGCCAGGCCTGTCCCCTCACCCCTGCGTGTGCCAGCATATGGGGACAAGTTAGGAAGACAGATCCCAGAGTCAGATCTTACCCATCTGGGTCCTCCTGGTATGGCTCTTGTGTCATTCACAGCCTCTGCCCATGCTGGTCAGGCAGCTCTTCCCATGGCAAGGATGCCTGGCCACACACTGCCCACCAGAGGGAACCTGACCTGGCCTAGGCAGCAAGACTTGTGCATGTGCTGCAAAGCAGGATGGACTGGGAGAATACATGTTTGAATTTGGTTCGCATTGGGCTTTTGCCTCAAAGTGAGAGTAGAGAGAGGGGCAGGAAGTGGTCTCCGCTTGGAGTGGTCTAGACGTTTTGCCCACAACTGTACACTGCTGGTGGAACGGACCTGGATGCGAGGAGCTTACATGCAACCAAATTGATGGGATTCAGCCACGTGGACATGCATTAGGTTGGGTTCACCCGCATGGTGGGCCTGTAATGTCCCTGAACTATGCCATGGGTGGGTGGGTGGTGGGCCAGATGGTGGGTGGGGGTTTAACATCTGGCGGACACCTAATAAACGGGCAGCAGACACCTACTAAACACCCACCTGGTGTGGACTATCATCTTGTTTGTTTTTATCCTAAGTCAATATTATTATGTATAGTTTACATATTTTAGATGGTTTTATTGATGTTTTTATGTTGTGCGCCACTCCGAGCTGCCAGTGTGCAGGAGGATGCAGGATACACATTTTTGTATAAATAAATAAATATAATTAACTGTTCCTCTTTTAAAAGGAAATGTTTATCACTTTTCAATCCTGCATTTACTCCATTCATCTGCCATTCACGCTAGTGTCTCTTATTTCAGAATGTGTGAAATATGGTCAAGTAAGTGGTGTGAATGAGGCTTAGGAAACTCAAGTGTTGGCTACACTCAGTTCTACTTTGCTTAATGTTTTCAGATTGTTGGACAAAGCGCCTGATGGTATAGCATTCATTAGTTTGTGCTTTCTGGTTAGATCAGTGGATGCAATAGGCTTTGCTTCTTCAATGACTGCTTCATTTTCTATTCTTGCAAAGGCCTTTCCCAACAACATAGCAACAGTATTGGTATGTACAAAACTAATCGCCGTGTTATATCTGATTTAAAAAACCAATAGACCAGTACTACATTGCATGTGATATTACAGCCAGTGTAAAATATCTGGTTTATGCTTTTACCTAGCATAAACCAGTTTAAATTCAAAGGACTTCTAAAACATCCTGTGTTCCTGCGTCAATTTTCAGTTGCTTTAATTGCACGATCGGCATTAATTGAAGTGCAATAAAATTATATTGATTTGGACTGAACGAAATGAAATCGATTTCTCTCCCTTACCCCTTCCCATATTCTAGGAGGAGGAGATGTTAATAGATTTCTTGAATCTTTTAAAGTCTTCATGTGTGTTGATTTCAATTACGTAATAAACAAGGATAGTAAGATATTGTCAGAGAATTTATAACTTGAAAAACTTTGTAGAAGTTCAGCCACATTAGTCTACATGCATTTCCTATTCAACTGAGGTCATGCCTTCTGCATATTGGGTCACAATCTGGAACTAGGGCTGAAACTCAATTCTCGGTTTCTCAATGAGAATCACAATTCTTGTCTCGTTCTTGCAGCTTGCTTCTCGCCAAGAAAACTAAGAATCTCGAAAAACCAAATACCGAGTGTTGATTAAGGGAGGGAGGAGGAAGCCATGCTGTTCCCAGACCAGTGTTCTTACTTTGTCAGGGGCTGGCCGCTGTCTCCGTGGGAAAAGCTTTCCGATGGCAAATTTTCAGGAATATGGGGGGGGGGAGCAGGAAGGAGGGGTCAGACTCAGCTGATATCTTAGCATTCTATTGACTAGCAGGTGTCAGCAGCGAATAGAACGCTGAAAAGCTGAGCTAAACCAGCCTCTTCCCTTCAGCTCTCCCCCCTCCCATCTGTAAGTCCTCCCAGGATAGAGGGAGTTAGATCCTTAGCATTCTAGTGGCTAACAGGAGTTTGAGTACCTAGTAGAATGCTGTAAAGCTGTGCTGAGCCTGCCTCTTCCATTCAGCTCCCCCCTTCCATCTGTCTCCAGCCCCAGATGAGGTAATCACATGAGTAAACATGTACAAATCAACTACAGTACTCCTCCCTGTTTCCAGATGGGAGGGAGGAGCTGAAGGGAAGAGGTGGGCTCAACACAGCTTTTCAGCATTCTATTGGGTGCTCAGACAGCTGCTAGCCAACAGAATGCTCAAGATCTGCCCCCTCTATCCTGCTTCCCGCCTCCCATCTGGAATCTATTAGGGTTGAGATGTCTGTGAAATCTCAACCCTGATTCTTGAGTCTTAAAAGATTTTTGTGAGAATAAAATCTATTCTCATTTCAGCCCTAATTTGAACTAATATCGATATATTTTACATGTTTTTAGTTGCTGTCTCAGGTCATAGGATTATAGTTAAGTCTCACAAGTAAATAAATAGGATCATGGAGTCAAATCTTGGGCTGCTCCTTCTGGTATTAGCCCCTATTGGAGACAGGATGCTGGGCTATGGTCAACTGCCATAGTGGATCAGACCAGTTTTTAAGCATCCATTACTGGTAAAGTATACGTGTAACATGTCTATAACTCATAATGTAAGGCAGTACAAGCAAGAAGTCAATACAGGGGTCAAATGTTGCCGGCATAACCCCCGGGAAGGGCAAGGCAACAAAATGTAATTATAAATCTTTTAATTTTATTTTTCTTGTACAATTACGGATTGTTTTGGTTTTATGTGAATAGGTAATCTAATTTGTATATGTTCATTTTTGTTACGGCCTACGGCCAAACAAATAAATACTCATTCATTCATTCATTCATAACTCATAATTGGAAAGACTTGCCTTGTTGTACAGCTTGCTGTTTAAAAAGAAACTCTGCTTAAACTGAGGTTTGATTGAGAAGTTGGTTAAAACCAGGGGTGAGAAGTCTCTGGGCCAAATGTGGCCATTTTTATGTGGCCCCTTTCCAGTTCCTGGATACCATCCTTACCCCCCAAGTACTGAAAGACTAAGCTCAGGATAAGGGGACAGAGGTGAGGGCATGCACACAAGGATAGGGCATAGATACGTGATCATGATCTGGTCCCATTTTTTTCTCAAGTGCACCACTTAAACACCCCCTCCCCAACTCCTATGCAGCTCTCATAGTTTGTACTAATTTTCAAAATGACCATAAGTAGGAAACGGTTCTTTACCCCTGGTTCAAGCTATAAAATATAGGCTGCATCAATTTGAATGTGATTGCTCTAGAATAGGCTATGTCTTGAGGCCATGGCATCAGGTTACTCCAGCACGCTGGTGTTCACGTGCTTGTAAAAACAGTAGGCCAGTTGCAAAGGGATGAAGGGTTCAGAAATGGACCTCTTTTGAAGGCTTGGATGTTGGAATAGACTTCTGTTTTCATTCTATAGAAATTATATATCCCCCAAATGGGCATTGCAATGCTCTGGTGTCGGCAGTGAGTGCAGGTACAAGTCCCATTTACTCCACTAGTATTTGCGCCCACTCTAACCACTAGCATATCTGCTATCCAGTCAAAGGAACTCTCACTGAATCATAGTTTGTCTTTAGAAGTGTGGTTTTGAAAACAATATTTCCCAATGCAAAATCAATGCAGCAAGATATGCAAGCATATACCTATCTCTAAACATGTGAATAGTTTCATTTAAGGTATTGGGGCTGTTCACTTGGTTAAGGCTAGCAATATGTTCAAGTCTCTTGCTTAATTGGGGCTTCTTGCATCTGTCAATTCTGCCGTCCCAAGGGAACAAGTATGAAAGGGTGGGAAAGACCATATACCAGTGAAAACAATTCCCCTATGAAAACAGCCAATAGTAGTAATGCACAGAGGCACCAGTGGCCTAGGATTCCTGTGTCTGAACATCAGCTCTGTGGGAGAAATGACACTAGCTTCATAAGTATGTATTCTGTAGGCATGGGACACTAGAGGCTTGTATAAGCTTTCTCTCCTATAACTTATAAAACTGGTCAGAATTGTCTGAATTTAGATTTTGCTTCATTTAACCTTCGCAGAATTTTTTTTTTTAATGTCTTAATTGTTTCTTTTAAAAAATCTCTTCATTTTTATGTTTATAATGCCCCCTGCTACATGGCACATGGAGCACTTCACAGTCTAAAATGATCACAATCATAAAATACAGCAGTAACCTAAAATCTATTGAAAACATTTTTTAAAAGGGGGATGGTAAAAAGGGAGGACAGAATACATTAAGGGGAAACCAGCGGTGGATCCCGAAAGCACCTGGAGAATAAGTAGGTCTTCACGGGCTTTTTAAAGGTGAGGAGAGAGGAACTGAGATGATCATCTGGGGTGAGCAAGTTCCACACTGAGGGCTCCACCACAACAAAGGCCCAATCACCTGCTGACTTAAGGTGCGATGGAGGAATTCTCAAACAATAGGTAGTAGTGTAGATAAATAATCATTCTTTAACCAGCTCTATCTTCCTTATGCCTATTATGTCCATACATAGTTCGTTTTTTAATGAAAACTTGCATTTTCATTAAAAAAGCAGCTGTTATCAAAAGCCACATTGAAGGACTGGAGACTGTGACTATAATGTTGTCATAAGAGGAGATAAAATCCATACTGGGCCCATAATTCTATCTTTTTTGAGTTAGCAACTGATTGAATAGTTTGACTTTAGTCACACTAACTAGTCTCACTTAGACTCAATCTCGCAGGTATCTCTCTGTGCTGAAACAGGAAATACAGTTTTTACCCACGTACGCACGCACGCACGCACGCACACACACACACACACACACACGCACACACACGGTTATCCTGCCTTGTCAAGGATTTGATTCATTGTGATTTATTTTAACTGTCTCAATGATAGACAGTGTCTCTTCTAACCACTTTACTCCATTGGATTGCACCTTGTAGGAAGTGGTTAACCTTCTGACTGCTGCCTTTTCTCAGTGATCTTTTCTCTTCTCTCCCTTCAGGGCAGCCTTGAAATTTTTAGTGGGCTGGGGATGGTGCTTGGGCCACCTATAGGTGGCTTTTTGTACCAGTCTTTTGGCTATGAAGTCCCATTCATTGCACTAGGATGTTTAGTACTGCTTATGGTGCCTCTGAACATGTACATCTTACCGAAATATGGTAGGTGCTTTTCTCGCCTATCCTTTTGGCAAGCATTTCAAATGCCTTGGGTTGAAATTGTGGAGGGGGGTGGGAATGTTTTTCATGTATTAAACTACATTAATAAATTCCCTTTATTAATGGCTGTGACAAGAGCCCAGTTGTGAAAACAGGTGTGCCCATACTGCCTGACCCAACATAAACAGGGTTGAGCAGTGTGTATTGCCCAAAAGGCACCCGATGGATGCTTATTTTATATATAAAGTGTTTAAAATAAATACCATGGGGTGGTTGAGGGGGCTCCTTGCAGTTTAAAAACACATGATGCAGAGGCTTTGGGGGAGGGGGGTGTTCCTACTCGTGGCAAGGTGGTGCTGGGAAAGCTACAGGTAGTGGGAACAGCAGGAGGTGTTGGGGGGTGGGGGGATGCATGCCAGCTCTGATCTCTCTTTGGCTAGACACCATGTTGCGTGCCCAGACTCCAGACTAGGACCTGGCTGGAAGCTTCCGGGAGCTGTAGTTTTGATCAGCTCCACCTGCTGTTTCCTAAAGCTCAAGGAGCTTTTTGGAAGTTTGCCTCCCAGAAGGCCCCAGCAATACACTGTCTCTGCAGGTGGAGGACTTAATTCAGCTCTAGTTGTGACTGATCCAATCCTACTGATGCCAATGGGAGTTTCGCTAATAGATTCTAAGATTTAGTATCTGGTTTTTATTACACATAAGCAAAAAGAATGGGCGCAGATGGCCTGGAATCAACTGAATGTGTTGTATTTGTCCCTGCAAACACTGACTTGTTCTATTGCATTGAACAGAGTGTGGGTTTTCTGCATCATGTGTTTTTAGACTTCTAAATAAATGGTCAGTTGTGTTTTCCCAGAAATATCCTGAGGCAAATTGGAGAAGGTTTTTGGTACCGAGTGCAAAGAAATTCCTATATCTTGCACTGTTGAACTCAGTACATTTAAAACATGGAAGTAAATTCTGGTTTATGTAAATTCACAATACTTAGAGCTTAGTGTTAATCCATTTCATTATACCAAGTTATGGATGATTTGCCTGATGGCAGGAGAAAAAAGGTAGCTTGAAGGTGATAATTCATGTTCGCATAGTTTGTTGCTAGATGGCTGGTGGAGAATACGACTAAGTGTTGCTGTTTATAGATATAATAACTGTGTGCTTCACTAAACCTCTGACTTCTTTAGGTAACCCCCAGTGGCGAGAGGGTAGGAATGGAAGAGCAACAAAAACCTTTCTTTTGCCTGTATCTTGCATAGTGTTAAAGATGAGAGAAATAATCTTGGAAGCAAAAAAAGTGGGTTGTGAACATTTCAAGCGGAACACAAACAGCCATGCTGCCAAAAAGATGACTTTCTTCTTTTTCTTTCCTTGATACAGATTCAGTCCCTAGCAAGGATTCCTTCTGGAAGCTCATTACTCTACCAAAAGTTGTGCTTCTCTGTCTTACTATATTTTCACTCAGTGCATGTTTGGGCTTTCTGGATCCCACCATGTCACTGTTTGTTTTAGAAAAGGTGAGTCATATGTGTGAGAGATCCATTTTTATATGTGTTATGGTAGGTATCTAATTCCCCATATTAGAGAAATCGTTTTAAAAAGTCATAACAAACACTCCATCATATTCACATGGCCAATGTTGTTGGTTGTAATTCCAATTCCCCATTCAAAGTATCTTTTATTCTAAAATACAGTCTTTGTTGTAAATTGCCTGGGTTCCTATTGACTTCATTTGGAATTTCAGGAGCCTCATGTTAATTCTCCTTCAATGGGATTCCCCTCCCCCCCCAGCTCCACCAGCAGAATGTCAGAATGTTTCCTCTACACTGACTAGATGTGTGTGAATATGAATTACTAAGTTAGCAGGGGTGCATTTCATGTGGTCCTAAAACTCTCCCTGCACAAACCTTGTGGATCAATTGTTTGTTGTTTCACTCACTAATTACTTGAACTGACAGCCTTTTGGAATCTATACATAAAAATTGCTGATAAAACACAAGAACGTAAGTAGTGCTATACTGGATCAAATCAATGGTCCAGTGAGCCAGGCATCTTTTCTCTGACAGTGGCCAATCCCCATCACTTGGGAGAAGTCCCCGACAGATCACAATGGGGTGACCCATTCCCTGTTCTTCACTCACAGCTCTCAACAGTAAGAGGTCACGTCCCCCATACCTGCTTGGCTAATATTTTCTTTTTATTCTCTCTCCCTTTCTGAATAATTTCTAACATGTTTGCTTTTCTAGTTGCTGCCACATTTTAAGCTGAGAATTTCAACTATTTAACTGTCCACAGTGAATCCATGATACTTTTTCTGAGTGGTAACCCCTAATTTAGAACCCAGCATTGTGTACGTATAATTTTAGATTTTTTTCACCCATGTGCATCGCTTTGCAGTTGTCAGCATTAAATTTCATCTGCCATTTAGCTTTCCGGCCACCCCGTCTCTCAAGATGCTCCTGCAATTCTTCACAGTCCGTTCAGGTTTTAACTATTGTTGTAACTTTGTGGGTGCCGCCACACAAGCTGGTGTGGTGGGCTCAATCCCTGCGTAACCTGTGATGCCGCAGTCGCTGCTGCCAGCACGGGGAGCAAAACAGACAGTCAGCCATCCCATCATGCCCCAGAGTGAGCTGAGGCACCAGCACCAGCACCACGACCGGTCACCTGGACTTGCCACACCTCCCTCCCCTGGCCTGCCCATTATTTCACCCCAGCCATGATGTGGCTGTGTGAGACTGGAGCTCACGCCTGCCACTCAAAGCCCTGCAGCGGACCTCGCCATACAGTAAGGCAGACGGGGACCAGGCACGTGAGAACAACGTGCTATTGCGCCTTGAGCAACTGTACCCCACTTTGGGCAAGGCTGCTATGTGCTGCGTCTCCAGCCTTTTTTCAAGGACGCAGGGTGTAGCAGCTAGCTGCCCACCCCACAGCGGGGGAACATCTGGCACTGTATCACATGGTAAGGCTGCCCAGGTTTGGGAAGCCTGCACGAGGTGCAGTAAGTGCATCATGTGGCTGCACCCTGTATCATCATCTCCAAATTTGATCACCTCACTTTTTGCTCCTTTTTCCAGATCATTAATAAATACAGTAAACAACACTAGTCCCAGTACAAATTCCAGGGGCAGTCAACTATTTACTTCACTATGAAAACTGACCATTTAGTCCTATTATTTTCTTCCTATCCTTTACCCAGTTATTGATCCACAATAGGACACTGCCTCTATCCCATGACTATTTCATTTTCTCCAGAGTCTCTCTGATGGCACAAGCACATATAATTCAAGAAAGAGAAATGAGGTCTCAGTGATGCCTACTTTACAGCCTTCTCTCTTACTCCCTTTAAACTATGCCTACAATGAGTTCCACTCATCTTCTCCCTTCCTCCCTCCCTGACTTGGTAATGTTAAAATATATTTAGCTTTTAAGCTGATGTGAGATGAGAGGGAGAATACACTTTTCAAAAAGAAAGGTAAGTTATTTTGTAAACAAGTAGTTTTGTGTTCTAGGCACCTAAAACTGGAGACTGGATGCTGGGCTAGATGAACCATTGGTCTGATCCAATCTGGCACCACTTACATTCTTATGAACTAAAGAAACCTGGTTTCCTAAAGGAAATGGGTGGCAGACGATGTAAGTCCGTGGGAGTTTGGAGAGAAAAAAAGGGGCCATGTTTCCCCTCCCAGTGCACCTATTGTTATAAAATGTTGTCTCCTTCTTACTTAGGGCACTCTGCTACTTTATCTGATTTGATCCTACAGGCCAATTTCAGTTAAACATTATTAAGAAGGGGAGCGTACTAGTGCACTCGCTCACATGGTGAGTGTATAAGCCTTCTTCCCATAGGGCACTAGACACTCAGCAGGAAGGTACAAATAGTGTTTAAAACTTGAAATTGAAGGTGATCTTTAGAAAAAATATATTCGGTGCAGCCATATCTAATAATAAGTAATATAATATTTCTACAGTGCCCCTTTGCCAGATGGCATTTGGAGCACTTTACAACATTTAATAAAGCACTATATATAAAGTCAATATAAAACAATTTAAAGGGGGAAGAAAAAACACATGAAGGGGGAACCAGCAGTGGATCCTCTAAAACACCTGGAAAACAGGTTTTCAGGTGCTTTTTGAAGGTGCGGAGGGAGGAACGAAGATGGACATCTGGTGGGAGTGAGTTCCATAGCAAAGGCCCTAATGCCCGCTGACTTACAGCATGATGGCAGGATCCCCAAACAGCAGTTGGCATCTGAGTGCAGGTAGCCAGTAGGGTGAAGTTCCAGGAGTAGGTCTTGAATATAGCCAGGGCATGGATTTTAAGGTCTGTTTAGGACCTTAAAATCCAGCAGCACAATTTTAAATTCAATCTGCTGCTCTATAGACAGCCAATGCAGAGAATGCTGGGAAGGTGTAATATGATCACGGCTGCCCCGATCAGTAAGCTGTTGCGTTTTGAACAAGCTGCAAGTGATGAAAGCCAGCTCTGGGGTGTGCATGTTGTTTTTGTTATTACAATAACGATAATGAAAATTGTTGTTTTTATTATCATTGGGTGAAAACAGACATGACGCTAACCACCTTTTAACCACCCTTGGTGGTTATTGATGCATGTTGCAGGGCTGTATTGGTGCCCTATGCAGCCCTGCAACATGCATAAATAA